>CM061920.1:217354945-217383947 GCA_031002005.1 Vandiemenella viatica
AATGAGTTGCTTACCGCTGTAAGACAAGAGCTGCTTAAAGAAACAACCGTGATGAGAAGCAGCATACATCCAGAAGAAAGACTGGTCATTGCTTTAAAGTTAGAAGAAATCATTTTATTTATTATATCGTTCATATTATGGCAACTCCTCAAGATTTCTTGGAGCCAACCAACCGTTCCAACTGTATTTTAAGATTCAAATCTATTGATAATAATGCGATTAAGATCAAAGTTTAGATAAAATTCATTGTTGGATCAATAGATAACAAATTTCAATGTATAAAAGTACCAGTATAAAATCAGATCAGGAAGTTATTAGAAAAGTAAAAAAAGAAGTAATTAAATTTGAATTCTTTATTTATTTAGCACAAGAAAAAACGATGACATCAGTGATTGTGAATTCATTTTTCCCTAGTAAAATCAAAAATATGAGAACGCAATCATAAAAAATAGGATTGTCACATTCTTTGGAAACGATCAGACACTCAGATTGTATATTACGATTCAAAAGTACAGATTATTTTAAAACGTAAGATAAAGTTTCGGTGCTGGATCAATAGAAAAATATAAAATTTGGAGGTCTAAAATGGTGTATTATTAAAATAATATGAAATCAGGAAATAATTTCAAGAAAAGTAAAAAATTAAATTCGAATTTTCACTGTGTGTCTTTAATGTAATGGCATATTAAATGTTTTACATTTGAACACTAAAAAGGGGAAAAAAATCAATTCCTTATTTATCATCTTCAGTTGGCTGTGTCGCCGCGCCGCCTCCACGCCGCGAGTTCAAAACAGACGAGGACGGCGCACAGTGTGTTATTTTCCAAATCTAGAGGGACAAAAGTCAATTTTGACACTAGTCTACACAGGCAAAATAGTTATTTATATCTATAGTAGACAAACTATATTATTAGGAACAAAGGTTTATTTTACGCGTATCTGCGCCTAACAATAGAAAAAAATAATTTGAACAATGGACTTCCTGTGACCCGCCGATCAAGTGCTCCATTCAGCCGCGCCATTCGACTGAATTTCGTCGATGATTACGCTGTGTTTCTGTGTGGTATTAGTAATTTTTGTGTTGCTATTGCTTTTGGCGAGTTTCAAGATTAGTTTACGCATGATTTTTCTGTAATACGTTTTAAAACTGAATCATGAGCATCAATAAAACAGAGCGAAATTATTTCTGATAAAGAAAAACAACTGAGCCAGTTTCATTTTGAGTTTTAGTTTATTATACCACATTATACCAAACTATTTCTATATTTATTTGAAAGAGCTACTTATTAACTACAAGAATTACCTTCATTTGTTTGCGCATGTTTGCGACACCCATACAACTTTTCTTCATTTTCAGAATGACTGCACAAATTTCGCGTAGAGAATTTTTCAACGTATGGTTTGCTAAAGCAAAACAATCAAGGTTAGATGCTTCGTTACAGTTTGTATTGCAGTAACTAGGTGACACATCGTTTTCAGATGACAGTATAATGAGTTTAAAAGCTACCATCAGAATTGATGCCCTAAAAATTGAGCAAAGATTGTCTAAAACGGGAAGACATAGATACCGCTTCCTAAATACATATTCTAAGTGGTTAGAAATATTAGTGCCTCTTCTAGGTGAATGAAGACAAAGGTCTTTCACGATTGCTGCATAATTTCGTTTTCCTGTACTTCGGTTGCCATCGAAATTTCTTTTCGACTTGCCGTTTCAAGGAGATGTTTGATTCGCCGTTTTTTTGTTTTAATACTTGAACTCTCAAACTATTTTTGTGGTCTGCCAAATATGCCCGAACTCGTCCCAGGCAGTGCAGTTTTGGTGGCAATATCAGGTACTGAAACGTTTCATTCAAACCACTTAGAATATGTGTTTAGGAAGCGGTCTCTATGTCTTCCCATTTTAGACAATCTTTGTTCAATTTTTAGGGCATCAATTCTGATGGTAGCTTTTAAACTCATTATAATGTCATCTGTAAACGATGTGTCACCTAGTTACTGCAATACAAACTGTAACAAAGCATCTATTCTTGATTGTTTTGCTTTAGCAAACCATACGTTGAAAAATTCTCTACGCGTAATTTGTGCAGTCATTCTGAAAATGAAGAAAAGTTGTATGGGTGTCGCAAACATGCGCAAACAAATGAAGGTAATTCTTGTAGTTAATAAGTAGCTCTTTCAAATAAATATAGAAATAGTTTGTATAATGTGGTATAATAAACTAAAACTCAAAATGAAACTGGCTCAGTTGTTTTTTCTTTATCAGAAATAATCTCGCTCTGTTTAATGATGCTCATGATTCAGTTTTAAAACGTATTACAGAAAAATCATGCGTAAACTAATCTTGAAACTCGCCAAAAGCAATAGCAACACAAAAATTACTAATACCACACAGAAACACAGCGTAATCATCGACGAAATTCAGTCGAATGGCGCGGCTGAATGGAGCACTTGATCGGCGGGTCACAGGAAGTCCATTGTTCAAATTATTTTTTCTATTGTTAGGCGCAGATAGGCGTAAAATAAACCTTTGTTCCTAATAATATAGTTTGTCTACTTTAAATATAAATAACTATTTTGCCTGTGTAGACTAGTGTCAAAATTGACTTTTGTCCCTCTAGATTTGGAAAATAACACACTGTGCGGCGCCGCTAGCGGCGCCGCGCGTAGGTCGCGGGGAAACCATGCGCCGCGCGGCGCCGCGCGCGGCGGCCGGGGCCGCGCGGCATCGGTGTTTTGCCCCATTTAATTACATTGGACCATGCGTCGACCCGCCGCGCGGCGCAAAACGCCTCGTCTGTTTTAGACCTAACAGTTATATTTCCTTCGATTGGATTTTGCGATGCATTTATCAAATCGTCTTATATAATGAATATTTCCGACAGGAAAGCTAAGCCTTACTTTATTATAACTGATATATATTATAACAATAGCATTTTTTTTTTAATTTCATTCCTCCCAGCTGAAGGCTGGGAGGCGGGCTGCTGGAGGATCACGGATATGCTTTTCAGCCTACTACACTACGGGGAGGGAGGGGGGATGGAAGATCGGCCAGCATTCGCCTAGAACAGGGGTCCACAAAGTGGTCAGTATCGACCCCTGGGGGGTCGAAAGGGGGTCGATTGATAATAAAGAGGATCAATTACACTGTCTAGGAAAAAAATTGGAATATTCCAATTAAAATCCAAAATAACTGACTACCCCCGTTATAACTTGAGTTTTACCGAAGCCTGCGTCGCTTTAGGTATGTGTTAAGGAGAAAACATACTGGAGCGGAGAGCATAGCAACGACGAGAGCGAAGAACAAAACAGCGAAAACAAACCAATTCGATTTTTGCGATGGCTTATACTGGGGCACAAAGCGGTGAGGTAATAATGGAGGAAAGCTTAGCGTTCAAACTGTTTGTTTTCGCCGCTTTACTCTTCACTCGCATTGCTGGTTTGTAGTGGTTATTCCTGTGTAGAACGAATGTAGACCAATTTATGAATTGTATCTCTTCTAAGGTCCGTCTTTGGGATAAGAAAGAAGTTCAACATCACAATTATTTTATTTTAGCTAATCTACGTGATTAACTCAACAAGTATTAAAACTTTATTTACTTCGGGTATTTAAGCATTTTATATTCGGGAGAACGCCCGCGCTGGTTCGAATCCCCGTCCGAGCATTCAGATTTGGGTTTTCCATGGTTTTCCCAAATCACTCAAGGCTAATGCCGGGATGCTTTCTCCAAAAAGCCATGGTCGAATTCCTTCCAGTTCCTTGTTCGCAGTTCCATCCAGCCTTTAATGACCGCGCTGTCGACGAGTCGTAAAGCCACAGAGGTGGGGAGGGGGGGGATTAAGTGAACGCTGTTGGTTCATTACACACAAGTTGCACTGTTAAACTCTAGTATGGTTTCCACTCTATGTATTGTATATCTAAATGTAGATTTTGTCCTTTACATAGAAAATATCGTAATATACCGAAAACCATTAAATTTAGATACGTCTTTTTTTTTATCTTTTTCCTATCTAATTCTATTGAATATTTAACTTTTAGGTGTAATTATTATTCCTTTCAAGTCTAGATATCTATTGTTAGCAAAAAGTAGCAACAATGCACCCTGAGAAAGAACAGGAGGTTCTTTATACCTCGTGCGAGAATATGTTGCGTCTCTTACAGCCGCTGTTTTGTTGTGCTGCGATCGTATCGTGTTGTTCATATTATAAATCTGAGTTTAATACATACAATGTCATCTACCAGTGCTAAGAAGAAATGCAGACAATATTCACACGAGTATTTGAAATATGGTTTTGTGCCATCTTTTGTTAATGAAACTATTCCTATGTGCTTGTTATGTGAAAAAAAACTTTCAGCAATGATGCTATGAAGCCGGCGAAAATGAAAGACCACTTGGAAAGGATCTATCCTGATAAGAAAAGCAAAGATTTTGGGTATTTCAAAATGCTAAAAGAGAAATTGAGAGTTCGGCCAAATTTAAGTACATATTTGAAGTCATCTGCTAGCGCTGATAGTGAAGGAGGACTGAGGACATCCTACAGCATCTCTCTTAATATAGCAAAGAAAGTCAAACCGTACACTATTGGTGAAGTGATTATAATACCAACTATAAAAGATGTAATTGAAAATGTTATGAAGAAAGTCTCTCAACTAGTTTTAAAGTGCATACCATTGAGTGAAAATACTGTGCAGGGACGTTTAGAGGAAATAGCCGATGATGTGGAAGAACTTTGACCTCTGAGCTCCAGTATTGTAAGTTTTTCTATTCAACTTGACGAATCAACTTTCGGAAGTTCAAATCTTCTCATGCCGTATGTTAGTTTCCATAGTGCATCCCTGAATGACACTGTTGATGAATTTCTGTTTGCTAAATACAGTGCAACCTTAATATAACGTACCTCAATATAACGAATTCCTCGATTTAACAAATTCTTCGTAATCCCTTTGATTTGTCCATAAGAGTCAATATAAATATACCTTTACTTTGCGAACATTTTTTGCGAACAACCTCTTTATAACGAATTTTCAACTATCAAGAAAAAGTATACATACCTCTAATTAACGAATTTTGTCAACCCAAAACCTTTATATAAAGTTCCCACCAATCGCGACATGTTTCGACACGCTTTTGTTCGTAAAACAATCATTGTTGTTTGATTGAAAGTAATGTAAACACTTCTGCTCGTCACTATTGTTAAAGATATAAGTTAAAATGGCTCAGAAACGTAAAAGGTGTTCCTTATCGGTTGCAGAAAAGCGAAACATCATTAATTATGTTGACAAAAATCCTATGACGAAAAAATTAGACATAGCTAATAAGTTCGGGATTCCCGCAAGTACATTAGCTACAATTTTAAAATTTAAAGATAAGTTTTCAGAAGAAAGTGGTTTGCCTGTAAACAGTAAAAGATTAAAATCATGCGAGTTCAAAGACGTAGAGGAATGTGTGTTGAAGTGGTTAAAACAGTGCCGAGACAAAAAAATCACAATCGGAGGCCCTATTCTTCAGGAAAAGGCTCAGCAGTTTGCAGTAGAATTGGGACATGAAAAGTTCCGTGCTAGCAATGGATGGCTTCAAAATTTCAAAAAACGAAACGAGATTGTTTTTCGAAAAATATGCGGTGAAAGTGGTAGTGTTGATGAAAAAGTATGTGATGATTGGAAAAACAAACTGGCAGAGCTGACCACCGGATACGATCCCGAAGACATCTTTAACGCCGATGAAACTGGACTATTCTATAAATGTTTACCTGACAAAACCTTATCATTCAAAGGCGATGAATGTAATGGCGGAAAAAACAGCAAACTTCGCTTAACAGTACTGCTGGGAACAAATTGTACTGGGACTTACAAACTTAAGCCACTCATCATCGGAAAATATCAAAAACCGCGATGTTTTAAAAATGTCAATAATCTGCCAACAGATTACACGTCCAACCATAAGGCTTGGATGACTAGTGATGCTTTTTGCAATTGGATTAAAAGTCTGGATAAAGAGATGAAGAAAAAAAACAAGAAAATTCTAATGTTCATCGATAATTGTACTGCACACGGAGAAATTCCTAACCTGGAAAATATAAAAATAAAGTACTTGCCTCCAAATACCACTTCAAAACTACAACCACTGGACCAAGGAATCATCCAAAGCTTCAAAATGCATTATAGGAAGGAAGTTGTCAGACGATTTCTTGCTGATGTTGAACGTCAAACACCAACTACAATTGACGTTTTACAAGCCACATCTGTGTTGCCGGTTACTAATGCAGAAGCGGATGAAGACGAGGAAGAAGCGGGTGAAATTGATGAGCATAACTTCACAATAAAAGATGCTTATAATGCTTTAAATATAATAAAATCTTTGTTTCTCAAAAAGGGAGGTTTGAGTGACGATGTAGTAAATTCCATCACGAAATTAGATTGCGCTTTGGGTGTGATAACTCTTACCGGTGGTAAACAGACAACTATTTATGACTTTTTTTCTAATCAAGATGAACAAAATTGAGATTAAGCTACTATAACCACATTGTTGATTCTTTACCTTTAATTCGTGATTTTTGTTGTGCGAATCTTTGAAATTAACATTATATTACCTACATAATGTATGTACCCACCAAGATATGTACCTACTTTTACGGATTTTACTGCATTCAATTTTGATTATTAATGTAAGAATTTTTTTTTGTTACCTACCTAATTGTTTTTAAATAGAAAATACATACAGTAATTTGATAAAAATATGTTATAATTTATTAGTAGAAGTTGTTCGCTATAACAAGATAAGTACGTAATGTTGAGGTGAATATAACTATTTTTTTTACCTCTTTATAACGAATTTTAGACCAACCTAACCTCAACATAACAAGCCTTAGTTCAACGAATTACTTGATATAACGAATATTTTCTTGTTCCCCTCCGATTTGTTATATCGAGGTTGCACTGTATCTTCAAACTGATTCAAAAGGTGAGACAATTTTTTTTATGTTTGCAAGATTATTTGAACAAGCAAAACATTCCTTTCGGGAACATTACTGCAGTAGCTACCGACGGTGCACCTGCTATGGTAGGCCGTTATGGAGGATTTTTCGTATTTCTGAAGGAAAAGGTTCCTAAAGTACGTACCGTTCACTGTGTCCTACACAGGCAGCATCTTGTAGCCAAAAAAATGAGTGGCGAGCTGCATGATTCTCTAAAAGTGTGCATTAGATCAATTAATAAAATTAAAGCTCATCCTCTCAATTCCCGACTGTTTGCGAAGTTATGTGAAGAAAATGATGAACCTTTCAATCAATTACTTTTGCACACTGAGGTAAGGTGGTTGTCAAGGGGTAATAGTTTGCAGAGGCTTGTTGACTTGTACGACTAGTCTGCAGAGTTTCTTAAGAATGTGGATCCATTACTATGTGACGAGTTAAAACAGTGCAAGATCCATCTGTTCTATTTGGTATATCTTTATTCGAAATTTAACGAAGTACAGAAGCGTTTACAAGGAATAAATGTTACAATTGTTCAAGCTCGAACAATTATAATGGCCTTTCAACTAAAAATGGTCCTGTTAAAATCTTCACTGGCACGTAAAGATTTTAAATATTTTTCAAACTTTCGACTACTAAAAGAAAATGAAGAGATACCCGACCGTGATTTGAAGATATATATTAAAAATCTCGATAAATTAAGAGAAGACTTCAAAGCACGTTTCGAAGACTTTGAGAACAAGCATGTTCCTGAATTGTTTGCTTCTCCATTTGATGTTAAAATTGATAATGAAGGTAATGAACCTGGCTTAGAAGATGAACTGATTGAAATATACGTAGATCTGGAAGCTAAAGCGTTGTTTAAAAATAAAAACCTCAGCGAATTTTGGAGCAATGACAATATTGCTACAAAATACCCCAAGCTCAGAGCAGAATCCGAACTTTTCTTACTTGCATTCCCAACTTCATACATGGTTGATGCTGGCTTTAGCCACGCGAACGCTATTTTGACAAAACAGAGAAACAGACTGAATTTGGAAAACCGTAGTGATTTGCGACCAAAACTTACCAATTTTCTACAGAACATCAGTAATCTTGCTGCTGCCCTTCAGACCCATCCATTTCACTAATATCAACTACTTTAATAAAAAGGTATGTTAACATATTTTTAATGTATTCAATAGTAGTCGTAAAATGTCAGATGTTTTTTCATTGAATAAAATTTATTTAAATTTTCAATGATTATTTTGTGTTTTACATTTTATGACACTTACGGCTATACGTTAGTTTCCATCTACCTATAATTTTGTTATTATTTTTTACGATTATAATAACAGTGTAAAATATCTCCTTTTTCTATTAGTGTTGTTGGGTGGATTTTTTAAGGTGTGGGAACTATAAATACTTTCTTTGGGTTGTTATGCAAGTCTCCTTATTGCTTAGCTTTAGAAATGCTACAAATGATTCAAATTTTTTATCATCGGCGTATCCAGGAATTTTTCGAGCCGAGGCAAAAACTGTGGGAATGTCGCCCCTTGCAACATTGTTTGGAGCCCCCATTTTTGCCGTCTGACTCCAAGTGTCGCCGCCTCGATTGTCGGCCAAACACATTGCTGTCGCCGCGCCGCCCCAAAGTCAACCAACACATTATTGTCACCGCCCCGATTGTTGGCCATACTCATTGTTGTCACCGCCCGGCGCGGCACCCAGTGTACTAGTAGAGCTAAAAAAAAAGGTTTCCGCGACTCAAATCGCCGCATTTTAAACATGATTTTTCCGCACCCCGATTTACACACCCCCCCAGTTCCGGCACTGGTTTTTATTAAACGTTTAATCAGGGGATCGATAAGACGACAAATGTTCTATGAAGGGGTCGACGTGATAAAAAGTTTGGGGACGCCCTGTCTAGAATTACAACGGAAAATCTCGACAATAATAGCAGTTAGCTACTTGAAGTTATATGCTAGGCCATAAATGTTTAGACTGCGAGAATCAACTTGCTATTCATTGTCCACGAAACACACAAAAACTAATCTATGGTATTTCATTGGGTCTTGACCTCTGCGATCCAGCGTCTAAGGAGTAAAATGAGGTATGTTTTATCTTCGGAGGAAAAATATACAAAATAGTATACCGAAAGTAGTTTCCATTTTTCGTCGAACTACTGAAACAATTTTGAAGGGGTTTCGATCATTAATTTTTTTAAAAGAAAGAACTTTCTACATAAAGAACAACGAGTAAGTTCCACAACACACAAGATGATGATAGAGTCCTGCAGGGGTGGGTACTATCGCCTACGTTACTTAATATCTATGTAAACTATGTTCCATACGCAACGTCAAACTTCTCCAATTCGCTGATCATACCACAATTTATACCTTAGAATGGAAACATTTGTAAAATATCGCCAAATTGTAAAACCAAGTATTGAAGGTAAAAAATTGGAGCAAACGAAACAAAATAACAATAAAAACACCAACTCAGCCATATACTTCACCCACAAAAAACCGTCACTTAAGACTATTCGGTGAGAAGATACTATGGAAGAATCATCACAAGCGCCATAGAGTATAGATAAAACACTCAGCTTTCGTCACCATATTGAAGAAAAGAAGCTAAATATGCTAACTGTTATAAAATATATATGCCCTATACTTAAACAATAATCAAAGAACATAAAAGCAAAGCTCCACCTCTACAGATCAACAATATTACCAGCGATAACATTTGGTTGCCTAACTTGGGGAACAATATGCAACACGAATCTATACACAAATATTACAAAACAGATGCCGTTGTTAAAATCTAAATGCCAACAAAAGTACCAAAAATTCAAGAAGTAACACAATTAGGAACAATAAACTAAATGGTAGAAAGATTAACTGAATTTTTTCACAAAACACGCGAAACAGAAGACAGATTACAAAACATTGGAACAACCACCCGGAAACGGTGGCATAGATTCAAAATACAATTGTTGACTATCAAATTATCACTGTGATATAAAAAAACAAATGGCTGTTTAAATAGCCACCGTCTCAATTGGGTTGTTATAAACCCTTCAACATTTTCTCCTTAAAGCGGTAAAGGAAAGAGAAAAATAGGAATTAAAATGAAATTACTCGGAATTAAATGCTATATTCATCTCTGGTGCACTTAATGGTTTGTACCCCACGTTACAGTGTAGGTCTCCGTGGCCTGTTAGGATTACCGGGTTTAGTTTAGATGGCTACGACAGAGGAGGACTGAGCAGTCCATAAGAAACTCATCCACTAGTTTATTAAGACCATAAGAAAATATTACAATTTACCTGTACTTTTGCCTAAAAACTATCATCCCTCGCTGGTGTTAGAAAATGGTTTACCCGTGCTTTCTGCTAATGTTCATACATGGTGCTCCTTTCAATGTTAATGCAAATCAACATCAGTCCTTTAATTTAAATCTTCAATGCATTCGTGAAACTCTTAACTGAAAGTAAAGAAGTAAAATTATTCATCTGAATTACTTTGGCAGAATATCTGACTTCATATCATAATAACCTGTTTTTTTTTTTTTAAATAAATTAAATAAAAGTTAACAAAATTACGGACAACAGCTAGTTTTGTAATAAAGCTAAATCTAAAACTTGAAATTTATTTGGTTTAGTATTTGTTTTCAGAACCTGAATCTGTAAATACATTACGCAAAATACGGGCTGTAAAGCTATGTATTTTAAATACTGTATGTGTTTATTTATGGTTGCCATTGTGTACTTGGATTGGAGTGTAACTCAGGATTGAAAAATGATAATGAATGTTTGTTCGAACAGAATTTTTCGTTATTGTTTGCCTGATAGTTTATTATTAATGTAAATATCGATCAAATTTTAAATTCCGAAACTCATTTTTAACAAACATTTGTAGTGAATATTGTAATAGGAGGGTTCTTAAACAAACTGGTATAGAAAATTAGCTTTGACAGAATCCATGAATCACATTTGAGCTCAAATGTTATCACTGACATAAGCAGGTTTTACTGCACGAGATGTAAGTCATAGGCCATCATAAATATTAAAATTTATACATCGTTATTTAGAATCCACTAATATTGGACCATTACTCAATAACTATAGAGAAATAACTTCAGTATTAGATGAAAATTTGCAGTAATTATGAGGTATAGTCCAAACAAACAGTGGCAGCATTACTGAAAATCTTTCACAAAGAAATTATGGCTTGTTGCGGGCGAAAAGGGTTGATGGTGAAAACTTAATTGCCTAACGATCCTTGTGTTTTTAATAATTTCGTCTCACATAATATTTATTTAAACATTTCTAACTCGCATCTCTATTCAGAGTTTTCATGTCTATTCAGAGTTTTCCAGAAGTAAACTCACTGTCAGCTCACTTCTATGAGTATCCCGTCGAACACTAATTCTACAAAAATAAAGCCAAGTCTTGTAGTTGTTTGGTGAAAAAAAGTTATGAAATCTAGTTCTTAATCAAGCTTAAATCATGCTGTGTATATTTACTTCAGTTTTTTAAACTGGATGGTTTCTTTCAGTTTTATGGATCTTTGGGTTTTATTAAAATAAAAAAATTTGTTGACTGATCTCTTGGCATTATGTCATAATTTTTTACTAAGATGCTTTATTATTTATTTATTATTTTTGTTGCATAGAAACCTACTTAGGAAGGGTTCCTTGGATTTGGAACATGTTACGCTTACTATATACTATAAATGAACAATAATCATAGTGAAAAACTATTATATGTTATATAAAAAATATTAAACATAAGAATTATAAATTTTGCAAAAGCCGTATGAGTTGCAATTAATTCTTTAATACAAATTCTTGGATGGTATACTCTAAGACTTGTCAAATCTACGAAGGAAAACTTGGTTTTTGTGTATTTGTAAGAATGACGAAGTAGCACAATTGAGGTATTTACACGTGTAGACATTTTGCTGTCTAGTTAAGTAAAACATGGCATGCATAATGGCCAAATCATGAGATTAAAAAAAAAAAAAATTCAATGATCCATAACACCAAGAGAAATTATACGGTTTCAGATAATGAAGTGAATACACACTGTAGAGAGTATACATGGATCAGGACAAGATATCAAATCTTTTTTCACCAAACAGCAATGACATTTGACCGTGTTTATACAAGAATTGTTTTTGTACGATTTAATTTATTTTCTTTAGTTGACGGCTTATTTTGAGTCGTTTTTCTTTACTGGTAGCGATGTTTCCACATTAGCAATAGCAAACCTGTTATTGAAGGCCGATGAAGGGTTAGTATTACCCTACATAGAGTACGCTAACTAATAAATAGACAAAATCCATCTCCAGGCTTTGATTTCACGAATTGGTGTACAACCCTATCATCGCTCAACTGTAAGTATTTCAGTTGTAAATCATTGAGGAAGGACATTTCAGAATTCGAAGTCTTATCAACTCACGTGTTGCGTTTGTCAACTCTCGCAACTGCAGACGTTCAGTTTCCTAATTTGGTAATATGCCTGCTACTTAAATACCGCATTTTTAAGGACTATATGTCCTCTCTGTACAATACCAACACTAAGAACACTCTTTGCAAACAGAGGATGTGCGTCATGGGCGAGCGATTCCGGTTGCAGTAGATGTGCTCGGAGTAGAAGATGTACCAATAACACCCTAACTGAAGATAGGAGTAAAATTTAATGTGTTAGTTTGGCTTACTACTCACTTTGTATAATATAAATTAACATCATCCAGAACAAATATTGTACCGTACAAATTTACGTGGAAACGCTTGACGTTTGAGGATGAACTGGAATAAATACAGGGAAAACTACCAGTTATGGACTTTTCGTATGATTTATGGGTTGAAACCTTGTTTGCGTACCAAATTACGCGTTCCTAGGACCATGGGAGGTATTGTAGAATTACAATGATGGATTTTCATAGTAGGATCAATTTTTAATTTCGTCAAATGCCAAAGTAAGGAGCGGAACGAAATAAAATTTAGCACGTAGTTTAATCGTAATAAGCTCTATTTACGATGAAAATCTGTGGTATATAAACACATTAGGGTAGAAAGCGATCCCACGTTTGTGGCAGATAAGGGCAACCCAGAACAAAAACAGCTATTTTATATATTTTTTATGATTTGGAGATTCCTTATCTGCGGACAAAATTACTACTTTCTACGACTACGGGAAGTACTGTAGAGTTTTGATGATCACCAATCAGTGAGTGACTAAATCGGTTACATTTTTACATCAATAACTTCAAAACTAAGGACAGGAACAAAGCAAAGTTCAGTGATTGAATAGATTATCTTTATACATAACTAGCTGTTACCTGCGACTTCGTACGCAAGGACTTAAAATTTTATAGCTTAAATTGGAAGTAGAAAGCTGTAAGATACGTAATGAAAAGATCATACTCAAATAGACTGCAAGAAAACAAAGCCTGAGTGAAAAGTATAACATTACTTGGACTTACGGACGCTATCTGTCTGTCTGTCACCATTGGGTTAGATTTCAAAAGTACGCTATTTATCCCGAAAAAAGTATCCCATATTCTCCCTAAGAATACATAGCAGTTCCTTATAAAATTTCATCGAGATTAGTTTAACCGTTAAAACGCAACAAACAGATAGGAAGACAGTGGTACTTTCGCATTTATAATATTAGTTTAGATAGAAATTTGAGGCAAGCAGCGTCATGCGGATCCGAGATATTAAGCTAATAAACAGATACTAGTCGCTTCGAAAAAAGCGTACGGTAGTGATGCCATTGACTCGACTTTCCCACGTGAGAGCTGAACATATGCGAGCTTTGTCGATTACAGAGAGAGTAACGCAAGCCGGCCACATTCTGCGTGTCGTGGTGCCGTCAGCAGACACAGCGACGGGCCGAGACGGACCCACGAGGATCAGCTTTCGGTCTGGTGGTCTGGTCGCACGCCAAGACGACTCTCTACCGCACACACTAAACACAAATATATAAAGCAAATTTCACCTTGCCGAATTACTCGCATCACTTAACAAGTATTCTGAGAGCTTCTGCTTGTCTACTCCGAAAATTCGATAAATTTACTGTCATAATATTTTTAACTGTTATGGTCCAACAGAACTTGAATAAGTAGCGAGTTATTATCATCATTTGTTTGCTGTTGTTATTGTTTATTTTCACAGTAATGAATTTTTCGCCTTTACTCTATTTCTGTAGCCAACAAGCAGATGTATGAATTCACTGACAAACTTCATCAAACCATCATTATGTAAACTAATTCGATTACTGACAGCCACTAAATGCGATTAATTAAACATACAGGGTCTGGAGTTACAAATATGTTCTAGGTTCGGGAATACAATTATTATATTCTTCAAAAAAATTATTTAGAAAAATTATACCTTAACATTGCTTGAAAACCTAAAGAAAATACCTGAGAATCTTGTAGGCTTGTTCAAGGTTAAGAAGTATTATTCTGTTTTAATATGGGTGTAAATAATGTACAAGCGAGTGACTGTCCAATAGGCCTTTTACAATAAACCACAACCCAAGTTCACTAAAAGCTCACGTTTTAATTTTGACATATTTGAAAGGGTAACTATGGTTATTATAATTTTGAACGTAAGCAAATAAATTTATCAGCTCTAAGAAGAGAAAAATTCTATTGTGTTAAAAATCTCAAATAAACAAACAGAGATTTATTATCATGGAAATTGCTTAAATTTAAACCAAAGCTCATAAAAGTGGATTAAGTGGTTAGTTATAAAAAGGATCATGTATGTTGAAATATCATGAGGTTGAGTACGCATAAATGGAAAAATAATTTATTAAAATTTCTGTGACTAAATTATCATTGGCAGGCAGATAGTCGTGCATACAGAATTGATTCTACAGATTTGCAGATTTGTGGCGATGCCATTCACTGAAGTATCGGGATGGAGTAGGAAAACTATTACTGTTAAATAACAAAGGCTTTTATCGATCCCACTGAGATATAACAAAAAATTATTTTAATGCGTCGTTTATAATGTATGAAATCAACAAGGTAGAGTAAAATTCCTAGTACATAGTTACAACACATTAAACATTGAAATATTTTGCCTAATGTTGTTTCTTTAACTTGTAGGGTATTCCTCTCTTCTGACAACCATTGACGCTTTGAATTAATTATCAAACTATTATTATTAGTGTCGGATTAATTGTTTCTTCAGTCAGAAATTTTTGTTATATCTTCCATATCTGCTCGGATATGGATCCATTGATGTTTTTCAGTCTATACTGAAACGTAAGATTGTAGGTTAAAGTCAACTCACACACACACACACACACACACACACACACACACACACACACACACATACATACATACACACATAATGCTAACAAGCTATATAAAATCTACTGCTCCTGATGATATTATAAATAAAAAGAATCATACATGGAACAGTGAAGAGGCTGTTTTTTATTTAATTTATTTAAATTATGAACCAACGCGGAAGTAAAAACATGCAAAAAAAATTTAATAAAGAGGATAATCTACATTTTCTTAAACATTTGGTAACTACAGTTACGAGCTTGGCGATAATAAAGAATCTAGTTACAATTTCCAGTAAAAAGTTCATTTAAATGACTGTGGTACTGTAGCAGAAAATTTGTTTGAACAACAATAGAACCAAAAGCAGTGGAAAGTCTAAGCTAAAATGTTCTAAAAGCAAAACCCATACCTGAAATCCATTGTAATAAGAAAATAGTCAAGTGTATTAATTTTCAAATGTATAAACTATATAGCTCAATTCTGGTAGTTTAAGAGATTAGCTGTTTGTAAATAAATGGCCTGATCCAACAGCGAAATCAAATTAATGACACGATGCACACTTTTCCGACCTAGAACTGAACGAGATTCGTGGATCAAAAATTGTATATTTATTTCTATACACTTACCTCACATAGGTAAAAATACGTTTCTATGAAGAAATTAAATATATTATTCCATCCCATAATGAGCACATTCTGTTCGTGCACCGATGACTTAATCTACCATACAACTCTGGTTAAGAAGAGGGAAGTCATCGTTGATTGCTAAAATCTGACTGAAGAAGCAGCGAAAATAGCGCAGAATTGTGAAATGACACTGTATATTAATATATAACAGAAAAATTACCCGTGTCATTCCACATAACTTTTGGACTCAATGCCGTCCGTAATATTTATCAAAGGAAAGACCATTGCTCGTTGATCATAAAGAATTAATTCATCATTAAGTGTCATCTTGCATACGCATCGCACTTGTTGCATGCGTTTTAATGTAATCTGTCATACGTTGCTGAGGAACAAATTATTATAATAAGCTGTGAACTCATCAAGTTAACACCGCTGACAATTTCAAACGAGACGAACTAAAGCTGGAATGAATGAAAGAACCATTTAATAAACCGATTGTCTGGAATAAGTAGGACACTCGTTGTACGTAAAACACAACAAAATGAGGTAATTTGCATCGCTATTAATCTAAAAATCGTGTATAAAAACTTGTTTTCATTAAGGAATTAAAAAAAATGTTTATCAGTGAGAAGAGAAACATAAATTTGTCTGAAAAGTATAAAAAGGCTTTCTTCAGCTTAGAAAGCTATGACATGCTTAATAGAGGAATTGAAAAATGTTTCTGTAAGGGAACAGAAAAGTTCACAAAGCTGTTGTGATAAACTGGCTGGCTGGCTACTTCCCCTGTGCGTCCGCAACGCGCGCTGCACATGATGCTACGCGCCTGATGCTGACGTGAATGCAGAATCAAACAGCACAGTGTTGTAGTAGCAATTACTGCGAGAGTTGTTTGCTGAATGAATTTTCATTAACACAAACATTTTTCGCAATGTTCTTAATGATCATGCACGTATTTCTTCGACGTATAAGTATTTTTATTTCACTTTTCCAAGAAAAAATCCAATGGAAAAGGAAAATGTATCAGTTTGAAACTTATCGGAAAAAGGGGAGGAAATAATTTAAACTTCTTCTTTACCCATGGTTGTCTTAGTAATTGATGACATATATCAAACTCTCAAATGACAGATCTACGTGCTAAAATATCACGTTGGATTTAAATTTATGAGCTGAATAATCTCAAACAGAAAGATAATTGAAAGATAAATTAAGACCAATTTATTACATTAAAAATATATTTTTTGTTCAGTAAATATAAAACTAAGCCTTTAGCTGTTATGCATCACTTAAATATAGAATGTTATAATTTGTTTAACTTACAAGTGGTTTCGCATCATGAATTTGTAAATTGAACTGAATTTCACAAATTTAGTCTGTCGAACAGATTTTGTGTAATGCTGTAGAATTTCAACATTTGCTGACGTCTTGTAGCCTGAATTCAAATCTATGACCTCTGGATCTTTAGGAGGCAGCTACCTTCAGCAATGCATTTTTAGAAATTAGTGTTCCCGATGATATCATTTGAGGACTTGCTGGCCTCTTGGGCAAGTGGCTTGACTTTTCGGGATTCAAAAGCTGGTATCACGGTATTTTACCGAAGTTTGAATGTAGCTTTATGATTTCACAATTTTTACATAAATAAGTAAAATTTCACATATTCTGTTCGAACCAACGTCACCATTTATTAGTAACATACAGTGAAATTTAGATAGTTTCAGCAGTGTACCTCAGATTTATTTCATTTTAATTCATTTGAAATAATCATCTGGAAGAAGTATATTTCTAACTTCATAAACTGTATTTTGGATGATCCTCCTACGAAACAGAATTCAGTTTTCTAAGAATTGGTTTTGTTTTAAGTACACAGTAAGGAAATTGTATGAATAGTTTTCTTCCTGTAATAATTGACGTCATTTTAATATTGAATTGATTGTTCAAAATAATCCACAAAAAACCATCAATATTTTTTGAACTTCATGGCGTGAACTAAATTGTTATTTTTGGTGCAACAGGTGTATAGATTCAACATACCCGTCAACATTACTGCGATGGTTCTGAATACTTATTGTGATCGTGGCTCATCGAAGAAGAGAGATTACTTCATCAATACATTCCCTAGAAATCGAATTTCTTAATGGGTGGACAAAGCCTGCTAAATTTTTCATTCCATTGCAATAACTCTGGAAAAATTGAGTCTATTAAACATCAAAATCAGTTATCAATTTCTTCCTAATTGCTCATAATTGAAAATTATAAAGAAAAGACGTGCCTACACAACAGTATTTCTCCGATTTCTGTGTGGTCACTTCACTGCTAAAGGATATGTTCAGGCTTCCAGCAGAATCATTTCCCCCCCTCCCCCCTGTTACGAGGTCCCCTGTGTCAAGAGAATGTCTATATTTGCCACTGATTATGGTAAGTAACTTAGTACTTCCCACATTATATGGATCTTGGTATTCAAAAAATGGTAATTATAATTTCAAGCTGCGTTACGCACAAAACTGCGTTGCTGCAAATTTATCTCCTTTTGTGAGTTCACCCAGATTATTAATCTTACCGTGTATACTGATACAAGAGCGACTGTAAAGAATCCTACACCACAGAAAGATTTGAATGCTGGATTGAAGATATGAAAAAATTCCTTTCTCACTGGGATCCGAAATATAGAAGTTTCGCTACTTAGCAAGATATCAGTCCAGTTGGAGCTGGAAAGAGAAAGCAACTGAATCAAATTCTATATGTTTCTCATGTTCAAATTTATCGCATGGTTTTATGAAAAGTATTATTTTTGTGTAAGGACAAGTCTGTATTCATCCCGAAATACCTAATAGTAATGACACTCCCAACTGCTCTCGAATTCATTGTGCACGAATCGTATAGTACAACCTCTCCCATAGTGACAATTATAGAGTTCTTCATAATTTCAGAATTCTTTTATTTCGTTAACATGACAAAACATTGTATACAAACCACACAGTGATCTACAAGATTCTATAACAGCAGTTTCTTTCATATACTGTAATACTATTATCTGATTTTTTTTTTTTTTTTTTTTTTTTTTTTTGCTGTCATCAGTCTCTCAACTGGTTGGATGCAATCATCCATCCCTTCCGACGATCTCACATCTGTCAGCTTGTACTTTCTTTGGAAGTGTGAAGATGGCACTTTTATTAAAATCAGTGGGAATCTCTCCTGTTTCATATCTTTTTGATATGAGTTTAAATAATCTTTGTGTTCCTTTTTATCCTAGTGATTTCAGAAGTTGTACAGGAATCTCATCAATTACAACTGCCCTATTTGATTTCAAATCATTCATAGCTCTATCAAATTCTGTCCTCAAAACAGAATCACGTAAGGCATCAATGTCGACATCAACTTCTTTCCTAAAGCACTGTTGCTCAAATCATCTCCATCATACAGTTTCTCTATGTATTCCTTCCATCGGTTAGCTCTAGCTTCTTTTCCTACTCCCACTACTGCATTCCAATTTCAGATGATTATTAAATTTTCCTCCCCGTTAACATATTGGATTAATTCTTCAATTTCAGCGTATGTTTTCTCTATTTCTGCATCATCTTCATGTGACGTTGGCATGTAAACTTGTACTAACGTGGTTGGGGAGTTTCTTTTCTTCATTTCTCCAAAATTCTGTTTGATCTTCCTTTATGACACATCCACTTTACCTACGACCATTTTCTTTTCTACTTCTTCACACTTTTCTTGCAACCATCATTCTTTTGTTTGTTTGCATTTTCTGTTTATGTGATTTCTAAATTGTCTCTATTGCTCTCTTCCTGCTTCATCCTGAGCTTTTTTTCTTTATGTCTTCTCCTCTTTCCATCAGCTCCAAAATTTCTTCAGTAATCCAAGGTTTTTGGGTGGCTTGTTCCCTAAAGCCTAATGTCTCTTTACCAGATTTAATTATTTCGGTATTTAACGCATTCCATTCGTACTCAGTCTACTACTTAGACCCACGTGTACTATTTCTGCAAACGTTTCTCTCATTTTAGATTGTTTCTGTTTAATCACTTCCAATCTATTCTGCTTGTGATGTTTCTTTATTCTCTTGAATTTCAGCCTACTCTTTATAACCATCAGATTATGGTCAGAATCTATGTCTATACCTGGGTACGCTTTACATTCTAGAACTTGATTCCTGAATCTCTGTTTGACCATGATATAATCTAGCTGATATCTGCCTGTATCCCCAGGACGTTTCCAGGTATATATCCGTATTGCATGGTTCTTAAATAGTGTGTTCACCACGACTAATTAATATCTATCACAAAATTCTAACAACCTGCTTCCTCGCTCATTTCTTTCTCCTAAACCAAAACTTCCTACAGTATTCTCCTCTTTTCTTCTTCCACTACCGCATCCAATCACCCATGATTATTAGATTTTCCTCCCCCTTCACATATTGGATTAATTCTTCAATTTCAGCGTATGTTTTCTCTATTTCTTCATCATCTTCATGTGACATTGGTATGTATACTTGTACTAACGTGGTTGGGATGGGCTTAGTTCTTAACCTAATCAAAATAAACCTGTCACTAAACTGTTCACAATAACTCACCCGTTTCCCTACTCTGTTATTCATTATAAATCCTACACCAGTGACTCCATTGACAGCTTGTGTACTATTTATCATGTATTCCCGAGACCAGAATTCCTGTGTGTCCTTCCATTTAAACTCACTAATCCAAACAACTTCTAATTTAATTCGTTCTAATTTAAGGTTTCTAACCTACCTGCCCTATTCTGACTTCTAACATTCCACTCTCTGACTCGTTGAATGTTTCTATCCATTCTGATGATTCCTCCCTGAGCAGTCTCCCCCCCCCCCCCCCCCCGCAGATCCGATTGGGGGACTATTTTACCTCCGGAATATTTTACCCACGAAGAAGCTATCATACTAAATGTAATTTGAGAGGATTACATAGTCTCGGGATACCCTTAAAGTATTTAATGCAGTGGTTTCCCGTTGCCTTCTGCATCCCCATGCCGTTGATCATTTTTGATTCATCCGCCTTTAGGGGCCATTTCCAACCCCAAGGGCAAGAGGATGCCCTGAACCAATCACCGCTCTTCCGCCCTCCTTTCGGAGGCCGTTGGCAAGCAGTGGGTGACTCCTTATACCGGGAATCTTTCAGTCGCCAGAGCCTCGTCCGTGCAAACAGGGTGCACCACGTGAAGGAGAGGTTAACATTTCGTTGGAAGAGGCTAATATATTTTCTCCCAAACCCTCACATCCCTTCTTCTGATTAGCAAAACCATAAAAATTGTAAACGTTTCGATACTACTTTGACTTCCAATTCTACCAGATTTTGCTGTCACCGGTAGTTATAACTTGAAAGTTTGGCATTTTCTGTGAATAAGTGGAATTTCATGGCTTTTGGGTCTCTGCTCCTCCTGATTTAATGGTTGCGTGAGGGTATATATGCCGGATGTCATTTTCTAGCTGTCCATGTTCGAAAACGTGTTTCCATTCACGAATTGCGGGAACAAATATGTGGCGGATTCAAACTATTTGATGTCTTTTCTAAGCTTTAAGACTGACCTTTGAGAACGCTGATGTGTTTCCATAGAAACTAGACTTTCAGGACTGGTCAGTTTTACCTTTAAAGGCCGTTTCACAATAGAGATGGAGGTACGGTCAAAGAAAATCACCTCAAGTTTTAGGATTTCGACAGTGGCATACAAATTTTCGATCAGGTCAGGTCAGGTAAATGCAGAGTTTTTTAAAAAATAACTTAACAATTTCACATTTTAAAATTGTTTTTTTATTGTTTAAACCCTACAGTTCATACGTTAATTTTAACAAATATTTGATTAAACTTTAACAAACAAAATAATATTCAAATAATCAACTTTTAGCGAAAATTCTACTTGTTGCACAGTATTGTGCAATTTTGTAAGTTTTATTTTCTTACACTGAGAATGTTTTGCGATCTCTATCTACAGTGAAGTTTAGTGTGATGATTTAAATATTTTTCATGAGTAAAATCATACAATTTACTTAAGCCCGATGAAGCTTTATGAAACCTTCATCCTTCACGATTATTTCAGCTGATTGTCGCACGTTCACTTTAGCGATTCGATCAGTCTAAGTCAGGAGTACTCCGGTCTTTGACCGTCGTTGATCGGCAGCGGATTGATCTTCAGGTCGACCTTCCTTGCCCTAATGTGACCATGGAGTGAGAATGATATCACTGGATTGGTATTTGATCTTACCAGACTTGATCTGACCTGACTTTGTGTGACTGACTTGGTATGACTGACTTGATGTAACTGACTTGATGTGATTGACTTGATGTGACTGACTCGATTTGACTAACTTGATCTGATCTGACTTGATGTGACTGATTTGTTCTACCTGACTTGATGTGACTGATTTGTTCTACCTGACTTGATGTGACTAACTTGATCCGACCTGACTAAATATGACTGACCTGACTTGATCTCTGATGTAAACCAGCCTTAAGGATTTATAAGCCGAATGTTGAAAATATAAAGCGTCCTTTCTGTACATCTGAGAACTATTACTTATGAGGAATTATTTTTGTATATTTCCACATCAGTTTTTCCTTCTGATATCTTGGAAAAGCTAGCAGATGCCTTAAATGTATTAACAAAAACATTATACCAAAAAAGGAATTATTCACCGAACATTTGCGCCACAATAAATCATTTGCTGTGAATTAAATATTTCCAACAATTTTTCACGTGTAAAACCAAAAATTAAGGACATTGCTGACCTTTGATTGATTCACTAGCGTCTAATGCGGTATGATAATTGAAGTTAGCACTAAAACAATGTACCGACGAGAAACTAATTATTTTGATATATAATTCATTCTGTTATCCATGAATGCTTACCAAAACCAATAGCAACAACGAGAACCTTGACGCTTTAATCGAAACTACAACTCCGAAACCAGAGACAGCAGAAATGATTTATTGGCTGTTGAGGTTTTTTTTGTGGTGCCTGTGCCTAATGTATTAGAACGATTTAGACGTTCTTGCCGAAAGTCAAGTGGTTATTTAAGGAATGAAAAATCTTGAAATTCTAATCCGTCACCTAGCCTTGATTATCTGTACCTTCAGGAAGGTTGAATGTTAACAGAGACTGAAAAATACATAGGTAGACCTACAGGATAGACAGTCACTTTGTTCCACTTCGATTTCAGACGTCTGTGAAATGAAGGTACAGAAATGATGTTATTCCCGGTGTGTTCATCGTGTCATTGACTTAAGATCTGTGTCATCTTGCGTACCACCTTGTTTTTAACTTTAGCGCTGATTCCAATTCGGCACATATTGTTGTATCCGAACGAATGAACTGCAGCGTGGAGACTTCGAGCAGCTTGCGTTACGACGTACCGTTGGCAGTGGCTTATACTCATTTGCATGCAGACTGCGGCCACTATTTTATAGAATAATTATTCGAAATCTGGTAATTAATAAGCTAGAAACAAGAACATAATGTTAAATAACGCGGGTATCTCGGCAGCAATCTGGCAGCTGCACGCACGGCTCAACACTAATGAACGATCCTAACGAGCCAGGAACCGGCGGCCGGACCACCTCCTAGGCAAATAGGCGACCGCTGCCTCAGGGGATGGGACCTTCAAAACCATCAACAGATGTGGTTTACAGAGACCAAGAAAGCATCACACACAGACAGTTTTAGGGACGTGGATAATATACTAGGCGACAAAAAAATTGAAGCACCCTGAAGACAGGGTCGGATGTCAATGTAAGTCGTACAAATACATACCAGGAGGGGGTATGTAAACGATTAGAGTATCATTTCTCTGTGACAGGTGGAGCGGTCACCAGAGTTCATTAGTATTGTTCGTAGTTATTGTTCTTGCTACACCCTGGTAGAGAATATAAGTGACATGAACAGGTCAGATGTTGATTGGCCACTGTGTTCGACACAGAGATCCGTCCTGGCATCCAGATTTGGATTTTACATGGTTTCCACAAATCACTCCAAGCGAATGCCGGGATGCTTCCTTCAAAAAGGCCATGGCCGAATTCCTTCCCGTTCCTTGTCCCCAGTCCCATCCCGCCTCTAATGACCTTAGCCGTCGACGAGGCGTAAAGCCCCAAGTAAAAAAAAAAAAAAAAAAAAAAGACACAGAGATGTGGCGTACTCGTGTGAGACAGCGTTATAAACACCTGGCAGAGTTGAAAAGGGCCTCATTATGGCTTTCCACATGGCCGACATACCGAATCGTGCAAGATTCAGATTTGTGGGGTATTCGGATGTGACTGTGGCCAAATGTTGGACTGCATGGGAACGAGAGGGCAGGCATAATCGTCATCAAGTTTCCTGTGAACCACGTCTGACCACCACAAGGGTTGACTGTCGTATTTTGCACCAAGCACGACGTAACTTCTTCACATCTGCGCCTGACGTCCGAGAACAAGTAGTGAACCCCTTGCAACATTATGTGCAACCCGCACCATTGTTCGGAGACTAGCAGCAGCCGGGCTAGTGAATTACTGTCCCATGCGAACGCTGCCATTAACACCATAGCAAAAATGCCTACGTTTGGAGAGGTGCAATGATTGGTAACCATGAACTGCTGATGAATGGCGTCGCATTGAGTTTGAATCACAGTTCTGCACTAACTCGGATGAATATAGCGGTCACCTGGTGAAACGTCGCATTCTTCCAGTGTTCCAGTTCACCATAGTTTATTCTGGACTGTCCGCTCTTAGGACTCATCTAACCTTAAAAGCGACACTTTGCCAAAGAGAAAGGGGAATTGTGAAATATATAACATAACACTTGAATTATGATCAATCATGTCTTTAGAGCCAGAGTGTAAATGGGTACTGGATCCATGGATGGAATCTACGTCCGTTTGGTCCAACTTGTCCAGCTTGAATTCTCTGTGGATGTGTACACACTAGCGTTACAACTATGGTTGTTAGCCCCAGACGGAACCTATAGATTAACGTGGAATCTGAACCACGGAAGCGTTCTGGTGTACTTCATATTACACAGTAAGCTGTGCCAGAAGTGAAGGTCGGGTTAACAGCATATGAAAATCCACGCCGGGATAGGGATTAGAACCGGAGACCTTCTGATAACAAGTCACATGCCTTAACCACTGAGCCACCAGGACGCTACTCATGGATAGAATATTCTTAGTTTTCCTAATGACCAACACACTTCTGAATGCATTAGATATCTTCTTTCTACGGACAGCCCGTCTTCAGTTTTATTGACCATATGCAATATCATTCTCAGAGTATCACAATTTTCAGTTTGTGCCATGGACAGCTATATCACAAATTAGTCATACGTCAATCGGATCTGGATAAACACAGCTCTTCTGTGTTACCCCACTTTATTGTCAATTATTGCCCTTCTTTAGGAGTTGGTGATTATTGGTTAGTTGGCTGTAGGTTAGAGCAGAACTGAATAGCGGGAAGTGGAAGTCATGTGTTCCAACCTGTCCGTGTGTTCTACACACATGATCACTGTGAAACGCTACTAGTTACATCATGATTACAGTGAAGTGCCTGTCATATTAACATGGTGATAGCCTACCTCATGAGACATAATGTATAACCAATCAATGCAATGTAATAAATAACAGGTGTGATAAAACGTCAAATATAATGAGCGTCAGTCTAACTGGATGTTAAATGACACGTTACCAATCTGTTTGGCAGTGACTGTGAATTCGCTGCTTGCTATTTAGCAGCTTAATACACTCAGATCGTTCCTTTAATACAAGATTAGTTCCCTTAGTTCTGCTGTTTTCTCTGTCTTGCACATTAAAAACAGTACTAAAAACATCTGTTACTATCTACGACATGTTTCCCTTATCTTTCGTTTCTCATACGTTACTCATAGATCTCTCGTACAATTAAGCTACCATATCTCTGCAAGGAAAAGACTAATACAGTTAGTTAAACTTCAAAGAAGATTTATACTGGTAATGACCAAGTAGTTGTTGCAACTACTGAACTGCATTCTTGAAGTGTGGCAAGTCAGCGCTGAAGATATCGTCACCGCTCAACACCAGCGAACTTCATAGAATACAAACAACTCCGGTAAAACGCAGGGATCATTCATTGACATTGCCCAATGTTTTCAGGTAATTTTTACCGCATGACGCCTTAAGCTTCGTTTCACGCACTATGCCCCAATTATGTAATTGTAATAATATATCAGAGTACAACTGTGATAAACTCGAAATATTGTCCCTAATGTATCTCAGTGTGTAAAGTGAAAAAAAAGTTTATCTTTGCGTTTTGAAGGCAAAGTAAATAGCATTGGATTACTCATTTCATTTCAATAGTAGATCATAATTAAACTTAGTAACACTTATTCACACTCGTGGATTCATTTAACAGCTTCCTCCGGAATAATGTCTACTTTAAAAAGGAATTAGTGTTGTTACCAGTTTGATAAAGGTTATACTTTTAGCTATACTGCTTGTTTCCTGCTTGCGACAGTCAAATAACTGTTACTGAAAGTAAGGATCTTAATAAGGAATTACGCACTACAAGTTAATTTATATCAGCAGCGCCGTCGTGTACACAGAAACAAGCACGCGGTGACATTTAATGCAAAGCAGAAAGGAGTGAGGAAACAAGTATGTAGCAAACTGCATTAGCCGTACCTATTTATCTTACCCTGAAACTATATCCCTTGGTACAGTAATTGATCCTACGGATAAGATAATGTCACAAATAGAAGTGAAAGTCTTGGGTTACCGCTTAGCTAATGCATTCGTTCACAGTGAAGGGCGCTTTTCTTATTAAAAAACTAAGCGAACTAAATCAAGCTATTACAGTTCCAGAATAAACATTTCGTAACGGAGGTCAGGCTGACAAACTACTTTGCGCACACTCTGACGTCATCATATCATGAAACGGCTCTGTTCAGGGTGAAGCACCGTGAATTTAATTGTTCCGTTCTTCAAAAACTGTATTTCAAGTTTAGACATTGTATTTACGTCTCTATTAGATTAACAGAAAAATATCCAGTAATTTTGGTTCAAAAATTGTTTTTCACTGGGACTTCTATATCATGCTGACTCAACCTCCTGTTCTGGAGGAATTTTTCAGCAAGATCCCGTTAATGATTGACGAATAACATCAGAAAAGCTCCCACAGGTGAAGTCAATTAATACAAGGATGCTCAAAAACGTTCTCGACCTCTAGTCCTCTACCATAGTTCCTTCGACACATTGTAACAGGTTAAGAAGACAAGTAGTTTGTAGAGTGATATTCATCAGTCTTTACACAAATTTCATGTTTCGTTATATACCAATACAAATATAACAAAAGAATGTACAGGGTACACATTAATAGCTCAATAGTTTAAATTGCAACGAATCTCTTTACACACACTTCCAGTTAAAATGACGTAATTTTTCTGACTGTCACTGACCATTTTGATGTTTTGAATACTGTCTTTGTAAACTCCAAAAACTTGGATTTAGTTGCTGCACTTCACTTAACCAGCTGAGAGCTAAGAATAACTGGCAGTCCAGCAACGCGGAACATCCCCTTATTAATCTCGGTCATATGTACTGATTACCTCGAGAATCGCTGGACATTTTAATTAAATGATCTCAAAAATATTCTTAATAGAATCGTTCATTAAAATATTAGGCTTATTGAACATAATTATAAAATTGGAGAACGTTGTGCTAACATAATAGTCTCCGCGGCAGTTCTAACATTACCGTGGCACCACAATCTGGTAATTAATCTTATAGAACTCGTCGAAACAAGTGTTTTTTTTTTTTTTGTGCAGGCCGGCTCTCACCCTAACCTCCTCACTTTTGAGATGCAATATGTCGAGAAATAAGCGAGCGCATTTCAATTTAACCACGTCAATTTTAGGATACAATATCTCGAGAACTAAGGGAGATATCAAAAAATGTTATTCTATAATTTTTATTTGTCTAGTCGGATTACATAAGAAGGTGTCATCAAATTGCGGCTCCACGGTTATCATAGAATCCCCGGCTCCACAAGTGACTTAAACAGCTAATAACACAGTTGCCATTTGATGTAATCCAGAAAAGAAAAAGTTTTAACTATCTGGACTTCTTCCAATTTGAACCAAATACTATCCAATTATTAGTAAAAATAAGATTACTTGAGACCAGGCAAATTTGGTGGCCAAGACATTAACGTGACTTCACTAACATGCCCCTAAAAACAATCTAGCACGATTCTTGCATTGTGATACTGAAAGTTAAAGAGATGGAAGATGCCGTCGCTGTAGTTGAGGACATGAAGCATGAAGGGATATAGTTTATCACAGATGTCATGGCCACAAGTCCCAGGGAAGCCCAAGTGAATGTCCTCCATACCATAATACTGCCCCCACAGGCCTGCGTCCGTGGCGTGGTGCATGCCTGGAAGACGGCGTTTCCGGTCACGAGCATTGACCTAGCGTGCCAAAATACGTGATTCAATCGACCAGCAGACACTTTCCCATTGATCGACGGTCCAGTCTCGACGATCTCGTTCTCAATGCAATCGTAATTGACGATGTCATTGGGTCTATAAGAAAACACGTAGGGGCCGTCTGCTGCGGAGCACCATGTTCAACAATGTGCGCTGAACGGTGTGCTCCAAAACACTAGTGCCAGCACCAGCATCTGATCTGCCGGGTGATCGCCACCTCTTCTGCTTTACAGAGCGGGCAAGGCTCCGACCTCCACATACTATGATGAGGCGTGGACGTCCACCACCTTGTCGCCTAGTCGTGGTCTTTCAACCACTTTCCATATGTTCATTACAACAGCACGTGAACAACCGACCAGCCTCGCCGTTTCCGAGATTCTCGTTCCCAGACGCCCGACCATAACAATCTGCCCTTTGTAAAAGTCAGTTATGTCATTGGATTTCCCCATTTGCCACACGTATCATGCTAGAATGACTTCCAATGCGTCTCCGCTCCGCTTATATAGTTATCTTACCGCATGACCAACCAACAACGTCACCAGACGGCATTCAATCTGGCAGTGGGCAGTGGTCATAATTTGGCTCCTCAGTGTAAATGCATGGTTGTTACCATTCATATATTCTGCTGCGCAGAAACAGATAAGGAAATGTGGC
>CM061920.1:217384947-217735040 GCA_031002005.1 Vandiemenella viatica
AAAGGGAAAAAGAATGTATGCTCGCCTCATATCTTTGAGCAAGCATTGAACTTCATCTTTAATATCTAAGTCGGTCAAATATTTTCGCAGCTTAGGAAAAGGTGGTAGCCACTGTGGGCCAAGTCTGCAATTGTATGATGGGTGGGTGATTATTTTCCAACCAAAGTTTTGCAGAAGAGCGACGGTGTGTTGAGCAACGTGTGGACCAGCTATGTCGTGAACAATGCTTGCTTCCTTGCTTACATTTCGTATTCTTCGGTTCTGAATTGAACATCTGAGTTTTTTCAGTGTTTTACAGTAGCTGTAGTAGTAGTAGTTGTTGTGGTCGCAGCTTGCAATAACCCGACTAACAATGACTCCTTCCCATTCAATTTTTTTCCTTTTTATGGCATTACCTTTCGTCAACGTCGAGGTCGTTAGAGGCGGGGAAGGACTGCGGAAAAGGAACTGGAAGAAATTCGGCCTTGGCTTTTTAAAGGAACTATACCACCATTTGCCTGGAGTGATTTGGGGAAACCAAAGAAAACCCAAATCACGATAGATGGAGGTATTCGAAGCCGTCTCCTCCCGAATGCGACACCATTAGCTTCACTTTTTCATTACTAGTCGTATTTGGTCTACGATTACATCCATAAAATTATTTAAAAATCTACTTAAAGCAAAGTTAATAATCGTAAATGATAAAATGTCGGTAGAAGTGAGATAATTTGATGAGAGGGTGAGTTTCCAAAACAATCTCTGAAATCAGAAACGCAATTCAAATTTATTTTTTTCTGTCTCTCTTTCCCATTTTCAACCCCTCTCCCTTTTTTCTATTTTTAGCAGCTATAAATTAAAGGAATTAAAGATGCCGGATGCTTTAAATTCTGTTCCGCTCATAAAATTCATATATTACTAAGGTGATAGATATAAGAAGATTGTCTTGCACCGCAATGGTATTAGATTAAGTCAGCTACCTCAATTGGAATTTACGCGTCTGTACCAAACAGCATGTGACGGAGGTGATAGGTTGATTTTTAAATGCTACACTTCTATAGCCAACTTCCTCGTTTCGGGTCATTATAGCTCCGTGATGATGTGCGGCGTCAGATACGGCGTCAACCGATTTGAGCTCCGGTGGTTGAAGAACTTTTTAGAACTAGGACATGTTTCTGTGGTGGTGAATTATTACTAATTATCAGATGGTGCACGAAAGTCCTGGTTTAAATCCCAAACCTCTCTGTAGCGCGTATGGAACTTCTGACAGTGACTCGTCCGCCGGATTTGGACGTTAATCTGTCGGCCCCATCGATGTGTTTCCGTGGTTTAACTGTCCACTTAATTTTCAGCATCCTCCTATAGCACCACATTTCGAATTCTTCAATTTTCCTTCTTTCAGGCATTCCTGAAGTCCATGCTTCGTTACCATAAGGTGCTATGCTCCATACATACAGTTTTAAAAAGTTCTCTCTGGTTCCTGGGTTAATATTTGAAACTACTTTTTCATGAAGCCACATTCAAATTCCTCTTTTACTTCTTTTATAGCTTCCTCCACATATAAGTTGAATATTAGTAAGGATGAACTGCAACCATATCTGATACACTTTTCAACTGATTGGTGACTCTCATGATTCTCTACTTTTATTATAGCCACTTGATTCTTATATCAATTCTAAAATATTTTTCTATCTCGATACGTAAGACCTGACTTTTTTTAAATTTTGAACATTTTGTCCCGCCTTACATTACCAAAAGCTTTTTTTCTAAATCAACAAACGGTATGAAAGTAACTTTGTTTTTCTTGATCGGTGATAAGAATTGATTCTCTTGCGGCACGGTTTTTCCAAAATTCAAACTGTAGCTACTGTATATTTTCTTCCAAGCCAAAGAATTTACATTATAATGTCTGTCTCAGAATGACAAGCACCAATTTCTTTTGAAAGTTTAAATATTGCAAAGTCTTATAGGCATTCAAACAGAACATTGTAGGAGGAAAACTGAGGCATAAAATTGAAATTCAGTGCGGGAATGTCAGTGTGGCAAGAAACAAGGAAACCAGTATTATACGCATTGTAAACACTACGTTTCCGTCTACTACGATATTTTAGAATTACACTCTAGCTGCGGAGAGTAGTACTGCCGATTTATAAAATTTTGTAACAATTAGCTATGTTATTGCTCAGCGTGATAATTTCATTCCAACTACCTCTTAATCTTTACTGAAAGACATACTTGGAAGAAAACAAATGAGAAAATATTATAGAGAATTACATCATAACTACATTTAAATTACTTATTTTACCACATTTTATTGAGACTGCAAATTTATGTAGTTTTAGCATCCGGTTTGAGGTCTTTGCTCAAGTAGAATGTGAATTGGATTCTTTTTTTTTTTTTTTTTAACATTTCTAAGAAAAGACTGAAATGTTACCTATTTGGTTACTAGCAAACCGATCAATTTTGCTCGTCATTTTTGGTTTAATACTACTTCATTAAACAACGGGATTAATATGACAATATCTTCCATATAAGAGGGAGCTTATATACACTTTGAATTTGATAGCCTGCTAAAAAAAAATTTACAAAAAAAAAGTACCGGGTGGGGTGCGTGAACGGTTTACGCTTCTGGCCTCGTATTCGGGAGGACGCGGGTTTGAATCCCCGTCCGGGCATCCAGATCTGTGTTTTCCATGGTTTCCCCAAGTCACTCCAGGCGAACGCCCGGATGCTTCCTTGAAAAGGCCATGGCCGAAGTTCCTGCCCGTTTCTTGCCCCAATCCGATCCCGCCTCTAATGACCTTGCTGTCGACGAGCCGTAAAGCCCTAGCAAAAAAAAAAAAAGGGTGAGAGAGGGGCGGAAAGAGTAGAGAGAGAGAAAATGAAATTTGAATTGCGTTTCTGATTTCAGAGATTTTTTTGATATCCCCGCTCTCATCAGATGAACTCACTTCTGCACATATATTTTAATTTACGATTTTTAACTTTTCAATAGATTTTTTAAATAATTTTATGGACGGCATCATAGACCAAATACGAAAGATATTGAAAAACTGAACCTAATGGCGGAGCGTTAACGCTATGGCTCCGCATTCGAGAGGAAGCGGGTTTGAATTCCTATCCGGCTATCCAGATTGATTTCCTTCGTTTCTCCAAGTCACTTCGTGTGAATGGCGGGATTATTTCTTCGAAAACCCATGGTCCGAATTCCTTCCCATTCCTTGTCTCCATTCCCTTCCCACCTTTAACGACTTAGAAGTCGACGAATCGTAAATCCAGACGCATAATAAGAAATTGGTATAGTAATATTATTTAGTTTTTCGTCTCCTTGACGATGGTGCGAACTCGTTATAGTCCACCTAACGTAACCACACGACACTATTTCGACGATGTTGAAGCCCGAGAAGATTTCTTTCAGTCTTACCTCTGTGAAAGATTTCATAGTTACGTGTGCAGTTTATTAAGAAGCACTCAGTTATGAGTCTTTCCTTAAGTATGTTATGTCCTGACGCAAGCAGGTAAGAGTCGATGTTATATTTTACGCATAACGCAGTTGTAGGTTCGACTTGTTTAAAATAAACGCAAAAAAATAATTGGAAAACCTAGACTCGAACCGAGGACCACGCGTTTACAAGACTAGATGGTTAGCCACAAGCAAACGGAGCTGATCTTCATAGACGGCTCGTGCAGTGGGTAAACAACCTTATCCTGCCTCGGAAGTCAGTTACATTCAACTGGCATTAGACAATTATCCGAAATAATCTCTTTATACTCGTTTCAATAGTTTTGTAGAACTTAAAAATCTGGATCTTTGAACATTTACACCCACTTCTCGGACCACACACCCCATTATGTGTTGCATTATTGCAACTGATTAGCCACATCAATATATAAATAAATATGGTTATAGTTTTACGCTAATCATTTGGAATAAAATGTATAACTGAACCTCATTTTTACTGCGCTTTATTGCAATCTTGTTAATTACAACTTTAACGATATGTTTCACGATCTGAATTTAAGAAAAGTGTAGCTGGAACCGAATTTCGTCCGATTGAGGTATGTTCGGCGATATCTTGCCTAATATTGCAGTCAATCCAGGGACAGGAAAATGCGTTACTTGTTTCGAGATCGGTCAATAGCTTTTTACTGAAATGTGGGGAATGATAGATGAACTACCAAGAAGAATCGTCAATGGGCGGGCGGAGTCTTCCTGCTTTGTTCGAGGCTTGACTTAAGGAAATGAATAACAGATGGCGCTAAGTTGAATACGCGCAATGATGCCACATTGTGCGAAATAAGAGACTTAGACTCAGGCGCCGACAGTCAATTTTTTTGCCAAAGAGTGTACATCAGGTGTAATCAGAAATATATTGCTCCAAATGAGCCGGTTCTTCTTTTACCATATTAAAAACCGATAAACTCGCTGTTAATTGTATTTTATTCGTGAAATGTTCGCATGGGTTGGTGTTTTGCTACACGGCTGCTTCATAAACATTTCATTGGCCAAATTTTCACACTGGTCAACTAGTTTAGAAAAAATAAACGGGTCGTTGAATTCTTATAAATTCACTCTAATATTACTTATTAGCGGAATGAATACAATACATCCAGAGTCAATTTCTGGCCAAGATTGTGAGATTATTTTATTAAGTAAACCGAACAATGCGTATCCTAACCTGATACGTAATATATCACCAAAATATCTAATCACTGTTCTCCATCAATGTCTGAATAGTTATAACTTTTCATTTTAGATAAAATAGTCAATGTATGGAAAGATTCTTTGACATTAAAGACACTTAAATTCCTCAAAAGTACACGCCAGTAACCAGAGATATACGATTAATATCGAATTTAATGAGAATAAAATGGTTGTCGTGCAGATTAGCGAAGTGAAACATACTGTAGTTAACAATTTCAACCATTCGTATAGCGTAGCTATTATTTCCGTCTGGACATTTCTGTTATTCGTATTGAAATGTAAAGGCTGTCCTGCTATGGGTAGGTAATTAATTATTTATCCGTTGATTGTGCTACGTATTATTATTAGCAAGCGAGTTCTGTAACGAATAAACAGATTTTATTGAATCATAAAATGATGAAAACAATCATTTTCGTTTGCAAATCGGAATTCAGTTATGAGCACGAGATTATTTTCACCTCGACTGGGTAGGTTCAGTTTTGTGTATAGGAGCGAGTGATTACAGAATGTTATAATGAATATGGCGAGAAGTATCTGGAGAAGCTCCGCGTCGTTGGAGCTGGTATACATAGGCGGTAGGGTGTCTCTGGGTGTATGGAAACCAGCGGGGAAAATGATGACCCTCCCATCTACTACTGTACAAGGGGTGTTCTGTCAGTGTCCCAGCCTGCTGTCAAGATGACACACACGTCAAACCATCCATCTGCTCCAAGTTGTACCACTCCGTACTCTCGCCGGGGTCAAACACCTGTCTTTTTTTTTTTTTTTTTGTAACAGTTTAACGTCCCTTTTTAACAACGTGGTCTTTAGAGACGGGAAAGGATGGGGGCAAGGAATGGGAAGGAATTCGGCCATGGCCTTTTTGAAGGAAGCATCCCGGCATTCACCTGGAGTGATTTTGGGAAACCATGGAAAACCCAAATCTGGATGCCCGGACGGGGATTCGAACCGCTCAAACACCTGTCGTCCAGCTGACTCAAGCACATGTCTTGATAGTCGACTTATGCTGGTGTCAACTTTTTACCACCATTTATAGGAGATCTCCAACACATTTGGTCACAAGAAGAAAATCACATTAGCCAATCGTCGTCACTGAAACTGAAAAAGTAATGTGATTGGCATGAGTGAGATCGAAGGTGTATTCATATACACACGGGTAGGTCATTGGCTGTAAGATCCCTTGAATCCAACGTGGCTAATCAATTTTCGAATGTCGCGTCGAGTGTCCGTGACTAATCTGATGTCCCTCGAGGATCTGCCAGACGCTTAATCCGTCTTGCAGGTCTACCTAATGACGCGAGTGGAGTACTGTTTAATTTACCATAGAAATATCTTTCAAGAATAGTCAGGTGATAAATGCCTGTCATAGGAATTTAGCAATACGCACTTGTGGACTTTAAGCTGCCTCTCTCTACCGGCATCTCTGGGTACCTCAATTTATTACCACTTAGCTGCGCGATGCGTGGGATTCGATGCTGTACAGACTTTGTCACAATTGTTACATTACACTGTCGATTTAACTTAAATTACCGTAAAATATCATACATGAGTACGAGATTTATCCTTATTCGGTATGAAATTCTTTCTTTGACACCCGCTAGTTCCGTTCTGCAGTTCAGTTGAATTATTTCTGACTTAGCATTTCCACCATTGCATTGTCACTTTGATTTTTTCCCTTTTAATCAGCCTCTTAACTGTTTTGATGCAACCCTCAACCTCTGCATATTCCGAATTAATTTCTTCATCTCATCCTTCGCATTTCGACCCATCTCCTCAATTAAATGTTTCATGTTCTCTAATGTTTATAATAATCTGCAATTCTCATCTTCGACCATTTCCTCCATTAACAATTTAACCAACCCTGAATGTCCTAAAACGTGATATACTATTTTATTCTTTCTTTGATATTTTTCTATAAACTCCTTTCAATACAAACCATTTCTTAAACTGCTTCATATGATCATATTTATTCTATTGTAACTGCTATAGTTTCCCTTAAATTTAATTACATTCGACTTGCTTTTGTCTATACTTACTCCAAATTCGTCTACCAGTGTTTCGTTCTTGCCATTCAATAATTTCTCGATATCCTCAATCTTTCTTGATAACTGAGCATTGCATCAACAAATCACAACACACTGATTGTTTATCCTAGAATTCTTTGGCCAAATTACAATATTTTTTTCATTTGATTCTTATACAGATTCTTAACTATCATTTTAACTCGATATTTTAGACCTGACAATTTTCTGAATGTACATGTTGTTCAGCCTAATATTATCTAATGCTGTCTCTAAGCTCAAAAACGCATTCAAGCGTCCCTATAATCTTTGTTATGTTAATCGGAAAGCCAGGATTACTTCTGTTTTATTCCGATTTATGCTAAATCAAACTGACCTGCATCTAAAATCTCTCCCATATATCTTCCTATAATATCTTAGTTAATAATTTTAACGAGTGTAATGCTAGACCTATTATGCGATACTTTTCACATTTTAAAGATTGTGTTGTTTTTTTTTCAGATTGTGAAAATGAAGCTTATAATTAATTTGCTTGAATCTGTCCTGTCTGAAGAAGACAACTATTGGATATTCGTTGAGGTCGTGGGTGGTTTCAGTTAAATGTTAAATTTGTCATGTATGGTCTATTAAGTTGGAAACATTACGACCTGTGGTATAATAATGCATACATAAAGAGAGAGAGAAAAAAAACCCTGGTAGAATGGATGCCAAAAAATAAAAACAAATTAAATATTATTATTGATTCACTACAAACTTGCCTCTCACTCTTTATAACGGATTGTTGTCTCCCGTTACTCTCTTCTTTTATAATGTCCCCTTATTCTGATATAGATTATAAGTTGCTCCTCTGTATACATATTTTTGACCTTATTTCGTAGTTTTGAAAAAATGTACACTCCTTAACAAAAAAAGTGAAGCAACCAGTACGGGATCAACAAACTAACTGAAACTTCATTGGTTGAGATGATGTGTGATGTTATTTCATCGAATCAAATTTACAAAGAACTTGGCAGTGTAGCCCATATATCAGTATGACGTTGCAACTATTCTGCCATTGATGCATGCGCTGATTCGGTTGGGAAGGGTGTCATATAGCCATTGTAATTTTTCCTGAGGCAAACTGACTCACCTCTGTTTTAGTTGGTCCTTGATATCCTGGATATTGGTACTGGGACGGAGTTGACGTCTGAGCTGGTCCCACAACACATGTTCCATCGATAACAGCTCTAAGAATCATGCTGGTCACGCAAGTACCTCAATATCAAACACATGGTTCACAGAGACAAGTGACTTCTGTGTGGACAAGTACTGTCCTGTTGAAAAATGGCACCAAGATACTGTAGCATGACAGGTATCCACAGGATGTCCAAGATATACTGTTATGTCGTCAGAATCCCTTCAATCACTACCAGCCATGAGCTGAAATCAAGCACGATGGCTTCCGTCACCGTTATGTCAAAAGTAACACCGCTTTTTCTCTCCAAAACACTGGAATAATGGCACATCACCCGTCTAGAGGGTTCGGTTTACCCGGCCAATCAGAAGGTCCGAACCATCACGTGTTTCGTTGGTCTGATAGGGCGCGGCGCGGTCTGGTGTTAGGTGACACGTGACCTGCTCTGTTCGCACTAGCGAGAGCCAGGCGTCGTTTGACGGGCCTCGGCTATATAACAACGCTACACACCGATTGAAGACGCAGTTCTGCCTTGGAAGAAGACCACAGAAAGGTGGTTGAAACGTCGGCTATAAGAATCATCACGCGGCGTCACCCGGACAGCCAAGAATCGGCGTTTTTTTTATTTATCGTAAATTGTTGAAGAACATATTCTAAGACGATTTGATCATCAGACTGAAGCCAGCGTGATTCATAACAAGATAGAGGCAGTGGTAAACAAGGTAAAGGTAGCCAATCTTTCATACCTACGTTTTTTCATTTGTATATAGAGAAACTGCTTAGAAAGATTATTCAACAATAACCTATCACATTCGCAATGAATTCAACCGTACGTATTTCATGTCTGTGTTATTCTCGTTTGTTTATGATTTATCTAGATCAGTTTAAATAAATCTTTGGATTATTTCTTACCGTAATACCGCATGACTCATACATCCATTTCGTTCACAGATGATCCCTATAACTATCTTTATCCTCTTCCATCTACTTCATTCACATTTAAAACTAACAGTGGTTGACAAAGACAGATCTCTACAAGGAATAATGTATGACCCAAAATGATCACATCAGAACATCCTCTTCCTCTTGTCGTTGAAAGACATCAACCATATTTACAGGAGAAGGAAGCACAATGAAATTCTGATGAAATAAATTAACTTCATAACAGATAGAGTGTAAGGGAACAATTTCCTCACATATATTAGAATTTAACGTGTTTGATTACTTTTCAACTTGCATAGGTAGCGTCATTTTTTTCCCAGCTGTATTTTTCAAATGCTTATGTCGAATAGTATTGAGACAGTAAAATCGGCCGTCAGTTGCAGGTTGTTTGCATTGGTGGACGAAAAGTTGCCAACCAACAGTTCGAGGGGATTGAAAACGCGAATGCGCTAAAGCGTGCATCTTTCGGCACAACAGTAATTTAGTATCATTGGCGCGAACTTCTCATCCTGATGGACATGATATCTAAAACTTTGCATTAGACAGATCCGTGGGTCAGGTTGTTAAAGAACTACAAAGACAGAAGGTATTGCGCAGATTCTGGATAAATTATACGTATTGCCTCCTAATACACAACGTATCTTCTGACTGTGCGAAATAATAATCTAACACGCACGTAAACAATAACGTCATAACTGGTTGGAAGCCTCTGACTGATGCTATGAACTTTACATCAGCCTGCCATTTCAACCAATCACAAGATGCCTCGCCGCTGTGGTTCCTTTTCTTTTTACTTGTGGCTTTACGCCTCGTTAACGTCGAGGTCATTAGAGGCTGGATGGGACTGGGAACAAGGAACGGGAAGGTATTCGGCCATGGTATTTTGAAGGAAGCATTCCGGCATTCGGCTGGAGTGATTTGGGGAAACCATGGAAAACCCAAATCTGGATGCCCGGACGGGGATTCGAACCGCCGTCTTCACGAATGCGAGGCCTGAGCGTTAACCGCTCACCCACCACGCTCGGTCTGTGCTGTGGTACCTTCTAGCTGAAGAAGTACGAGTAGATAGAATAGGGTCTGAGACGCTCTTGTTGCAATATTCAATGTCTGAGAAAGAGTAGGTTGTTATGAGTGTCGAAACATTTTGATTTTCGTTAACAACATACCCCAGGAGCAGCACAGCTTCTTCACGTGAATGTCACCATGAAAACTTCCGTTCAATAAAAACATTTTATTTCTAAAAAATAAACTCCTTTGATCGAACTGAGTGAGACAACTGATGAAAATCGTCATATTTTGTTATGTCGCGTATTGTGTGTGCACTAACACATTTTCTCTGCAGTGTTGTTGCAGGCCATGTTTCCACAGTTGCTTAGTTAATTTCTAGTTGAAAATATAACGCCAATGCAACTGTTTCATTTATTTATTTTGCGTCGTAACCATTCCACATTTGCTGAACACCTCATAGAAAACGACCATTCACCAACAAACATAAACACAGATATGCAAACACACTCACTATACAGGAAAACTTATATATTAAAAAAGCAAAATATGAAGGCAAACAGGTACTAAACGACCAAATAAACATCACAAATAAAACGTTATTCAATATAATATACACAAACTCGACAGACAAATAAAATAAACACAAACTGTATAAAAAATAAATAAAAAACCCACACACATAAACATAAAAACACACTAACAAGATCATCACACATACACGCACTTTTCAAAACTCGCGGTATCGGCACGAGACACTACATATACAAACAAGATGGCCACAGCAGACAACCGAAGGACGCGACAAGACATAAACAAACCAGCTGAGGCTAACAGTCGACTGAACGATGATAACAAACAATATTGTAAATATGATACAGGCAAAACATGCTTTGTATATGAAAAAAGAGATGCGCAACTGCATACCATAGTAACAAATGTAAATAGTAAGTAACTTTTAGCTATAAAATATCTCATGCCCATAATTATGTAATAATATGATAAAACTGTATATAAAAACTGTAACACAGATTCGTCGCTGCTGATGCCTCGATGAGAGGTGAAACGCATACGACGCAAAATAAATAAATTAAACAGTTGCATTGGCGTTATATTTTCAACTAGAAACATTTTCTCTATTTGTTGACCTAGAGTTATCTTTTGCAGAACCTTGTAATCTATTCTGTTCTGATTCTATCGAGATAGTAAATCAGCAAAAATTTCTTGAAAGAAACGTGTCGTCTACCTTCTACTTTATATGCAACTATCAAGTGCTTATTTTCAATGACCGTGCCTTAAATTAATTATTACTAGTTTACTTTTATATTAATATGTCTTGGTAGTCGATTCGAGGCAGGACGAGAAGATATTACGTCATGTGTTGATCCAGATGACGCATGATGATAGATCTCGGGTTACAGTTTCAAAATTCTTCGATTCTTGACCCTATATTATCTGAAATAAAATATTAATTCTACTTTGTCTCGTTTGCATCATTCCAAATAACCGTAGGCTACGTGTGCTTTAATAACTTTGCGAGTTAAGCCAAACACTATTTATATTTCACTACTTTTCTTACTTTATCATAATTAATTACAAGTTTCACTTAAGCGTGAGTTATTTGTACGCCACCATAATAAACTTTATATAATTTAATTGACCTTTCCCGTCCCAGACAAAGTAATTGAATCATGATTCATGCAGTTTGTTCCAGGCTGAGGCCGTATCTCACACCGTACTAGGCTTTCGTTCTCTGTCTTGTATCTTAATACTTGGTTTCTAGTTTATTCCTTTGTTTCGGCTCAAAGGCTACCGGTTACTTTTTGCCTACAGACATACCCATTAAACAGTATTAGTACCACTCTATTACAATTCATAAAACAACTAAATAAATACACTAATTTTTATTTACAATTGTTAATATATGGGCGTGACGTATGCCCCTTATATACTTTACTGACTGCTGTGAACTTTTATCGCAAGAATTTTTATAGCGTCAGTCACTGTGAATCATTGTTCGTCCCTGTACGACGAGTCACGGTTCGCAGACTGCGCGTAAATCAGCCAGGATGGCAGTTGATGTTTGGTACTGCGCATGGTAAACAGCGCGTGAGGGTGCGCTGGAGATGGTCTCGGTGCTCTACTCTGCGCGAGTAATTGCCGTAGAGCCTCTCACGCAATTACACGCGCTCGTAATTGGCGCTGTAAATCCGCCGGCCGCGCCCCGCCACGGCACGGGAAAGCTTGCACAGTGTTTTACAATTGAAACCGGCCATCAGCGCGCTAATCACCGATCAGGCGGAGAAAGCCCCGCAGCCGACCTCACGGGACCCGCGAATCACCTGCGCAGCTGCAACGTGTGGCGAACGTCGGTGCCGCTCCCTTGCACATCGTGACGAAACCATCCAAATTTGCTTCTTTAAATTGCTTTTACAAGGTCAATACTGAAAGTAGTAGGACTGATTTTATATTTTAAAAAAATTATTGAAGATATGTTTATAATTCCTTAATTCTCCTAGAAATAGCACCCTTGGGCAGCTACACACTTAGAATTACACTGCTGCAATTGGCCGTACACCTTCTGGAAGTCATATTCGGGGACACTGTTGAGAGCCCTCGTCGATGCTGCTTGAACGTCCTGAATCGAGTCAAACCGCTGTCCCTTCAGCTGCCTTTTCATCCGTGGGAATAAAAAAAAAAAGTCAGTTGGAGACAGATTGGGACTGTAGGCGGGGTGCAGCAACGCGGCAACGCCGAATCGGGCCAACAGATGCCTTACACGTCCTCCCGCCAAACGAAGGCTCGCATGAGCAAATCAAAGATCAAGACAATGCTGATCGTGGTTTTTGGCCGTTGTGGGTAGGTAATTCATTAGGAGTTCGTTCCCCCTGGGGAAACTGTCGATTCGAACTTTTAAGTGCAAGTGCTAAACCGCCTGCGAGACCGAGTGAATCGCGTCCGACAAGTCATCTCCGCCAACTCGAGTCTGCATCACGACACTGCGCCGAGCCATAGTACTGTATTTGACTCGATTCAGGACGTTCAAGCAGCATCGACGAGGGCTCTCAACAGCGTCCCCGAATCTGACTTCCGGGAGAAGTACGGCCAATGGCAGCAGCGTAATTCTAAGTGTGTAGCTGCCCAAGGGTGCTATTTCGAAGAGAATTAAGGAATTACAAAACTCAGTCCTACTACTTTTGGTATTGACCTTGTAGGTTTTTGTTTATTTCTGTTATTGCTATGAGAATGAAACTGGGGTAATGCGGTTTGGAAAATGCAACGCAGAATCGAAAGTTAAGAAGGCAGTAAATCAAGGTTGCATTCTTTCTCCTGTTCTATTCAATGTGTACGTTCAAAAAGCATGGGAAGCTGATGGGATCAAGTAAAGACGGGAATTTCCAATCACGGCCAAAACATAAATATTCTGAAATTTGCAAATAATATTGGAATTGTTTCAGAAAACGAAAATTGATTTGGGTGAAACACTTACTTAGCATTATAAACTGAAAATAGACATGAAAAAGACTAAACTATTAATTTGGGGCAGGAACGTTCAAAAACCAATATAGTTAAAATTAGACGACCAATTAAAATAAAAGAATTCGGATAACTTGGAAGTAGAATCATAGAAGATGGGAGAAGCAGAAAAGATGTAACATCGAGAATCGCCGAAGCTAAACATACTATTAATAAACGAAAGAAACTTTTCATTTCTAACAACATCAGCCTGTCAACGTGGAAGAATCTCCTAAAAACATATGTCTGTAGCTTATCGCTATATGGAAGTGAATCATGGACCATAGAGACGACTAAAGGAATCGACTCGTGGCATTTGACGTCTGGGTGTTACAGACGAATGCTGAAGATAAGCTGGGTGGATAATGTCATTAATGATGAGGTATTCAGAAGAGGAACAAAGATTTTGGATGACTTACAGAAAAGAAGAGAAAAGATGATAAGCAATGTTTTTCATCACAATGGTTTGCTTATTGAAGTAAAGATAGAAGGAACAAAGAGGAACGGTATGATTAAGATATATGAATCAAATTATGAATGATATGAAATGCAGCTATTATGTAGAATTAAAAAGGAAGGCAGAGAAGTGGCATAAGGGGAGAATTTCTACAAACCATTCTTCGGATTGATAACTGAAAGAAGAAGAAGAAAGATTTGTTTAGCCTGGAAAGATTAGGAATGTCTTCTCTTACACCTACCAGGTGTTTATAAAACATGTTTTACAGTTTACACAAATTATCAGTATGCAACACTTATTACACATGTTGCATCAATTAAGTTAATAAATAAAATACTTATTAAAAGCTTAATTACAGGCTTTTGATCACCAAGGCGGAAAAAACATTTTTGTTATTAACGTTTATTATGGTTAAATGTAAAAGTGTAAGACATTATTGTTCTGAAACATATTTGAGGGAAGTAAGTGGCAAAGTTTTGATTTTCAGCGCAATCTACCTCTGAAATGTCAACTAACTTAACCTGACAATCCTAACAGGTATAGCATATCAACAGTTTATTTTCCGTGAAACCCGTACGATGGGTCGTCCTGGAGTGTTTTACATGAAGAAAGCAAAACCTTGCCAGTGGTTAAGATTAATTGAAATGCTAGTGACTTCGTCCGAGATCAGTATTTGACCATCAACCAGGCATCTTTTCCTATTTCTTCTCTCTAATTCTAACTTGTGATACTTCACCGGAAGTAGAGAGTTGTTATTTGTTTTAGACTATATGTACTGAAGTAATAAGCTCAATAAAAATAGTGAAAATAATATAACTGGAAGTTATGGAGCATTTTCTCAATTGCACATAAGAATTATAACTTTAAGATAACGGCTACTGCCAGTTCAGCAGAATTTTCTCGCTCCTGAAATGTGTTCCGTAAAGCAAATAAACTGACAAAAATATTAGTTATATTGTCAATAATCATTTATGATACGAGGAGTACTTTTATTAATATCACTTCTCGCTAAAAAAAGAAAAAGAAAGATGTCTGTCATGTAGATTGCTACAAGATTCTGTAGTAGTACAAAAATGACCACTGTATATTAGTATGTGAAACATTCCACTAGTTCATCCTCATCAGTCGTAGTTCCGGGTGAACAGGGTAATCACTGACTCATGAGATCTCTCTACTTCTTCTTCTTAAGTCGCCTTCTCCTATTGGAGGTTGGCGGTCCACATAGCTAGCTCTGAGCGTGAAACTGCAGCATGGAAAGCCTCATCAGACGATCAGACGTGCAATTGAAACATCTCCGAATGTCTTTCAGCCACGAATTCCTTCTCCTCCCAACAGATCTTTTCCCTTGTATTTTCCCTTCAATGATGAGCTGCAGTAGCTGGTACCTCTCGCATCTCATAATGTGTCCTAGATATTGCGTTTTCCTTTGCTTTATAGTGAACAGAAATTCTTTCTGTTTCCCCATCCGATGAAGTACTTCTTCGTTTGAGACTTTCAGCACCCAAGATATGCGTAAGAGACGACGGTACAAATACATTTCAAAAGATTCAATCCTTTCTCTAGATTTTGGTCTACGATCCAGCTTTCACAGCCATAAAGAAAAATCGAGAACACGTAGCAGCGAATCATTCACATTCTCATTGTAGACTGAGGTCCGATCTTATGAAAAATTTGTTCATGCTAATAAATTGTCTCCTTGCCTGTTCTATTCTCGATTTGATTTCTTTCTTGCAGTCACCCTGTTCGTCCACCACAGTGCCTAAATATTTGAAGGAGAATACTTGCTTAATCTTATTGCCTTTAATTGATATGGTTGCCTGGATTTTTCTCTTAGATAAGACTACAACGTTTGTCTTGGAAGGGTTGACAAGCAGACCAAAGTCTTCACTGCGCTGAACTAAATTGTCTATTATGTGTTGGAGTGTAGGTAAATCACTAGCTATTACAACAGTGTCATCTGCATACCTAATATTATTGATCACTTTTCCGTTTATAGTGATCCCACTGTTTTCGTTCTCCAACACTTCCCTGAAAATTACCTCGGAATAAATGTTGAACAAGGGAGGTGATAGTACACAGCCCTGGCGAACACCTTTCCTGATTGCAGTCGCTTCTGATGTTTCTCTCTACTACGGCTTGGAAATTATGCTAGAGTCCATCTTTGCTAGAAAATGGCTCACAAATGAATTAGCCTCTGGGATGGTTTCTGAAATGTCCAGTAAAGTGACACTTATTGACCCTGCAGGAAGCCCAAGAATATCAACAGTCAACGCCGTTAAATCTATTCCTTCTACACGTCCGAAGTCAGACGTAAGAATTTTTACCTCATCGAAGCTGCGGTTTCAATTATCACTGGCAAACTACAGTCCACTGTCTGCTAGAACGAAACTTAGGTCATTGACAGTCTATCATGGACAAAATATTAACATTGACAGTATGTCACAAGTTCGATGTTGTTTTTATATCACTGTTTGATGACTGTTAATTCCTCCCTCGGATAAGGACTATTGTGTTTTTATTGGTGGCCAGTAGCAAGTTCACCTGAAATTAAAATATCTGAAAGTTACAAGGCCACAAATAAACCAACTCACTAATGGATTTTCTTTTAATGCGATTGGCACCACCAAACTACATAATTAAAAAAAAAATTGTCAGAAGATGGCAACCACGCCGGATATTATCCTTAATGTACTTAAAACTTTTTTTTTTTTTTTTTTTTTTTTTTTTTTTTTTTTTTTGAAAATCAAATGTTCACTGGTTTTAATTATTTATCTCTGTGGACACTCCTCCCTTATTTTTTTAATTACTTTGCAGTGCAAACTATTTTTTCGACACGTAATTAATATAAAAGCCTCATTACTAGAAGATGTGATGAACATTTAAATAACCAACCGAAGGAAAAGTCAGATGAAGCAAATTACGCATCACTGAACCCAACTTATGGATAACAGATAACGAAATAGGAAAAATCACTGACTAACAAATTAACACCGTGCTGCTAGCAAAATAAAATTATTTTTCTGTGAACAAAGTATGACGATTCACCACACAGTTCTTTTACACTAAAATACCGACAAACCTCCAGCATTGATTCCTGGATCTTTATATAGATTCGTATCTGATATCAATAAGTGGCCTTTCCATCAAAGGCGCAAGAATATCACCATCCAAGTAATATTTTAGAATTTTCATAACCAAATATTAGTAGAGAAAATCCCTGCAACGTTACTTACAGCAACCCCCCTGCAATGAAAAATAACAAATGTTGTGTTGAGACATCGGTTTCGGGTTATCTCCAGCCCCGATACACAGAGCTGTTTAAAAACTACAGAATAACGTTAATGCTGGAAGTTCGTTGCCGATCAGTTCCATATCGGAGTCATTTAACAGCTGTGTACTTAACAATGTATGGATTAAAGGAATAACTGGCAAAGGTATTGCTCAGGATGCCTTAAGTTCTTCTTTGGGTGTCAATATATTAAGAATTTCTGACTTTGCCTTCTCAATCCGTTTCATTGCAAATCCGTAATCATGACAAGAAGTGATTCACGATTTTGGTGCACCAAGTAATGTATAGAAAGATAGATAGTAAAACCCTGTGTATTCTTTATTTTGTGCTTAACGTTGTTCCCATGACACGTTCGTAAAAAAAAGCTACAGTTTTTCTTGAGACTTTTGATCGTATTTTCTATTTAAAAATGAATTAGACATAAATCAATAGTTCTAAACAACGGCATCTTGACTCAATGCACTGCATTTTTCAATTAATATGATTGATGTAAAATAATCTGAACAGATCTTTTAACGACGAATGTATTAATGATTTGTTGGCTGTTTGCTTCAATGAAATACTGATAGCGGAAGACTTATATGGGACAGTAAATGTGTCTTTCCCTGCAATTATTAAGGTCAGCTTTCATAAACTAACTTCTTTCCCATTTCATCATCGCTCTCCAGATTACAGGCACCTGAAGAAACAATGTTTGACTATATGCATATAATATCATCGTCTGGCGAGTCCACCGGTTGTTTTGCAGTTTTTCACGTATCTGTTACCTAATATTAATGTACAGATGGTAAACGAATTGTGGTTCGTCAAATTCTTTCATCGTAATTTTCGACTACTTGCTTTAAGTTTTGGCTAAAATATGTATTTCGTCTTATTTTCACCCAACAATAATTGCAAATTTTTTGTAGTTTTTATAATAATAATAAGCACTGTACTGTCGACGAATGCTTCAGTAGGAAACGTTACTGTCATAACATTAAAACTGAGCTCTTCATATGATAATACGTTACACGTTCACAGTGGTAAACACACAGTTTTCTTTTTAATTAGATTATACTCAGTTTAAGATATCGTTTAATATGTTTTTAGAGTTTAAGTTGAAATTTTACACAACCGTTCGTTAAGTTTCACGGAAATACATGGTAACGCAGAACAAGCGAGACGGGTACGTGTGTCGGGTAGAAAATACCTCAACACTACGTAAGGTAACGTTGAATCACCCATGCCCGGTGAAAAATTATCTAGTGTAAGCCAACGACTTTTGTCTGTAGAAGACACTTTCCTGCCTGGCGGCGTAGTAACAGCATATGAATTCCGCGTTATTATGCCGTTACATCTGTAGTTCACACAGGCAAGTTTTTTACATATTGGTTTAGTGTAAACTGGTGTTGTAAAATATGAAATATCACCTGTTTGCATGCAGAGATCCGCGTTCATGTTACCACAAAAATAAGAAAGGCACCTTGTATTCCAACTAAGGATACGTCTTTATCGTTCGGTTCAACTGTATAAAACGAAGAGGAAAGGTTACTACTGACTTAACACGTCATTACGCTGATAGAAATATTATCGCTGCTAGTTTCCTCCTCTCTAAACAACATGAATACGTATATTTGCATGTCCAGAAAGGTCGTCAATGTGGACGAAGACTGACACTGGCATATCGCACATAAGAGAGACCGTATGAGAGCAAGTTTCCTGGTTCTATCTTGTCAGTATACAGCCTATGACGATACTCTAGTGTAAAAATTTATGAATTCTAGGGAGTTCACAAGACCGATTACTTTCGTTTACTGCCCAGGAGGAAACCCACTATAGTGTGAATCCTAAGCTCTTTCTGACATTTTATTTCTCGAATATCATTTAAAGAGATGAGGACAGGTACAGAGTTAGTTGATCATTATTTTAAGACCCAGAAAATATCGAAGATTCGATGTTTTATGTATTGGATTCTTCTATTATTCTTAGACTGCATGTTTTATTGCAGTTTTTGTAATTTACCGGCTAGTGGTTTAAAATCATGGGCTTCTCCAAATAATATGCTCAAATTGTGTTTTCGAGAAAATAGAACATGAAGCTTATTTTTACGCAGATTATACACAGACCAGCACAAAAGGAAAGACATAAATATAGAAGGATGTTGTAACAATATTATGAAGAAACTGTTGTCCGTGTTATATTTTACAAAGTCCTATTGGATGCGGTCAGTTCTTCGATTGCGCACGAAGGATTTGACCTACCTACTTACAATCAATGCATAGTTAATAATGTTACAAAAGAGTGGTGAAGATGATTTGTAGTAAAAAAAGTACCATCTAATGCCACATATAATATAAACATCGATAGGAAACTTTTTCTGCGGGTTTAGACTGCTGCTACTGCCTACGTTTCGGCACGGAACCTTGGATCTTCTTCGGACTGATTTATCCCTTGGGACTCTACGCCCTAACTGGTATAGGCTATAAACTTTGTTGCACAATAATTAAATAACAATAATTTCTCGTAGTATTAGTGACATACAGTCAGAGTTTCTTACCGGCTAGTCAATGCACATCTATCTCGGTTATCAATAGTAACCAGGTAACGGGTAACTACCGTTTAACATGGAAGGCAAATAAGGGAGCATGTCAGAGTTGAACATCAGTTTCAGTTCTGAATAACTGAGAAGGAATTAAAGCTGCCTTTCAGTTAGCGATATTTGGAATCAAATAAAATGAATCTGACTGAAGAAAAAAACGGTTATTTGAATTTTAGTCAACCTGAAATCAAACCTACCCAGATTTATTATTATTTGTAAAATCAATAAGTGTCGTATTATTTTTGTCATTATGGACTCAATTTTACCCTCTCACGACAGCTATAGATATTTAACTTATACAGCGCTCAATATGTCACAAAATACGCTATTCTACATAAGCTTAAACTCGTTTTTAATGATAAAAGTTATTTCCCTTATACTCTTTTTATCTTTCCCAAACTAGTGTAGCTTAGTGCACTGAGGCACCGCACACGGGTCGGGGAGGTACAACGGACCGGGCACGAGACCAGGACTCCCGGGAACCTGCTGTTTTGCGAATCCCTTAAGGCGAATGCCGGATTGGTTTTCAGTCTCCGTATCTTAAACTACACATTCCACATATAAAAAATACACTTATCACAAAATTAACATGGTTACACACACAGATGGCAATACTTCACTTCCCCCATTAGTACTTAGTACCCCTTGGCAGTAGGTATAAAATGCTTACGTCAGCAAGGGCATGCGGCCGTTAAACCATAACTCCAACCCGTCTCTAAAGACTTCGCTGTTAAGAGACGTTAAGCAGTTTAAAAAAAAAATAATCATTACTCCAAAATTGATCAAGCCAACGGTGATTAAAGCTTATCGAAGGCAGCTGATCCCAAAATGTTTGGAAAAAGGTATGATGAAGAAGAAGAAGACAAGAGCGGTTGAAGAGAATGAGTGGTCTCATTTGGTTGTTGCATTCACTAGGGACTGGGTTCCTATTTCTGTCATCCGCTATTCGTTTGTGCATGGTTTCAAGAATAGTACGAAAGGAATGTGGGGATTGTTTATTAAGATAAATCACTACCGATTTGCTTCACATTTCGTGTACGATCATCGATTTTTTTTATGAATCGTCGATGTCGAGGTAATTAGAGACGGGAAAGAACTGGGGACATGGAACGGGAAGGAATTTTACCTTGACCTTCGCCCAGAGTGATTTGGAAAAACCATGGAAAACCCAAATCTAGATGGCCAAGCCTGGGTTGGAAGCCATGTATTAGAATGTTGGTGGTTTAATTAATATGATAAATAACTAGTCCACGATACAGTTCAGTTAATACTTGCTTTTATTTTCATAAACTCGACGTCAACGATACTGTTTACGTGCATACATACAATCCAGAGAGTGCATACACACTTCTTCCACAGACAATAAATACAGTACCTGGCCGTCGTATATTGAGTCGATGAAAACTATTTCTCTGTCTCAGATGTTCGCTTTATATAAGCTACATCAAAATTTCTAGAACACTTCAATAGCTTCCGCCAGATATTACTCGAATATTAACTATATTTAAACAATTTAAACATATTAAAAACAATCAGAATTAATACATAATCATTTACAATCAATACAAAATGGTCAGAAATGGAAATTAAAGATACTTAAACACAAAATTATTCACAGAACTCATTTTAAACTGTAGTAAATTGTGCTTTAGACATTGTAACTTGCTTTGATACTTGGAATTATGAACATTTAAGCAATTCTCTTGCACAATTCTGTTCTTAAACATATTAAATGGCCTTTAAATAATTTCTTTTCATAAATAAAGTCTATTTACACTGATTTACAATTAATTGAAAAACAAACATATCAGATCATATTCAACCAAACTCTAGCTTACTACAAATGCTTTATAAAATAAAATTCCATTTAATTTTAGGTTTGAGGGCTGTTACAATGTACTGTTTAATGTTAGTCCAGAATATTACCGCACACCCACCACTCAAGGTAAGGAATAAGTGAGGATGAAAACGTGCCTCGAAATTTGCATCTGGGAGAGAGTTTTGTGTCGTTAATTGAACGTGGTGTTTTTATTGGAGGACGGCGAGGCAGCCGAGTGTGAACCGTGGAGCACGCACGCTGCTTTGTCACGAGTGCCGCCTTAATTCGGCAGCGAGTATCGCGGCTCATCTGCCGGGGCTATTAACGTAACGAGGCGAGCTGGCCAGCCCGCAGTAATAAACGATATTGCCGATGTGTCGACGATACGCTAACTGCCGACTACCCGTATTGCCTGCCCACAGATGTGCTACCGCCGCTGGCCTTGGTGCCTCTCGCCGGAAACCTGGATGCCTCCGCCGCACCAACAAACGGCTGCAGTCCACGCTGGAACGCCTCGCATAGCTACTGTGCTGTTGCGTCATTGCTTAGCTATAATCTACTGATATCAAATGCTCCTCACCTCTCTTTCTGAGAGAAAACTCGACATTTGTCTTCTTGCTATGTCTGCGTCACACCAACACTATTTTTCGAAGGCCAACATCCACGTTAATAAAACGTGTTGTACCTGCAGACTGTACGTAAATTGAATAGCACGGAAAAATTCGGCGAGTCTCGACTAGGGATTGCAATCCAGCAAAGCGGGATCCCGCAATCCCGCGGGATCCCGCATCATTAGACAGTCTGGTGGATCCCGCACAAAATTAAGCGGATCCGCAATCCGCAAAATCCGGCGGAAACGCGTGTCTGAGTGGCTCGCTGACCCACTCGGTCTCTGTCGGATATTTTGCACTGTTTTCCTGTACCCTACCAGTTGGCATTTGACTGTTGTGAACATGCGTTTGTTTTTGTCAACCTTCGTCAATCGTAAGTAAATAAATACACTTTTACGTATTCATCAAAACTTACGTTTGTTTCGAGTACACATTTCTGTAATTTGTGTTATGGTGTGTCTTTAGTACGATTTTCTAACTATATAATTATCTTTTTAGTGTCGCACGGTTACAGCTTTTTATTCACGGCTTCATTATTCCCATTTTCTGTATTTGCAGATAAAGTAATTGTGACAATTTCCTAATTTGTGGCTGAAAATTTGATTATTCGTTAATATGAAACTAATGTTATCGTAATTTTAACGATCGCGTACCTAATTATTAAACAGCTATCAAAAGGAAATTGTAGGCCTATATCCTTTGACTTGTTGTTTTGGCAAGTGCCTCAATGCGTTTCTTTGACGAAAGCCACCTTCTTACATGTGCCGCTCAGACTTTCGATTAATCCCTCTTCTCCTTGTTATTATTTCGACTAAAGGTAAAAAAAGTTATAATGAAATTTTCACGGGTGTATCGACGAATTGTGTTGTAGGAACACCATACTTCGGCGGCTGTCTCCGCCGTCTTCCTCACGTGTGTAATTTCGTGTGTTTGCAATGAAATCCGGAGATACAACCTATGAGGACTTCACTGCAATCATTCGCCGAGAAAGTCTCCATTCTTACTAAAAAATAATAATTTCCACTCTAAAAACTTCGTTACGCCACATAAGTAAATCTGAAATACTTGACAGTTTACGTGTTGGTGAGTAGTTTCTTTTTAATAACATTGAATCAACTGTAATATCAACCAAGGAATCAGGAGATATAATAATGAATCACGCAAAATAAGGCCAAGTCTCGTGCTTGTGCAGTGACAAAAAGTTATGAGATCTTGTTCTGAGCCAAGTCTACACTTCACTTTGTGAAATGAAATCCTTTTATCGATGTTATGGAACGTTTATTTAGATTTTTTTTTTTTTTTTAAAGCAAACCATATTTTTAAACTTATGTGATGTATTTATTGTAAGGCACATAATATGACCTAAGACTAAATATTTTCCATTTTTATTATTTATTTAAAAATTGGTTTAGATTAAAAAACAAAAATTTAAAACCTTGAAATACACTTAAGACACGCTAAAATGTTTTAATGTCATTTTGCCAATCAAAATATTGTTAACTGTTAATTTTTATTATTTAACATTAAAAATTATTTATTACTTTAATTATTACTTAATTTATTAACGTTTTAAGTAACTATGTTTTAAATATATGTGTTGAAAAACTGTTTGTACCAATCCCGCACGGATCCCGCGGGATCCCGCGGGATTGGCGCAAATCCTGCGCGGATCCCGCGGGATTGAAAACACTGCGCGATTGCAATCCTTAGTCTCGACAATGCCCGAACTGTTAGTTACATAGTCTACCGTTGACTAGCCAACCAGGATATCTATAAATATAAAGATGAATGTGTATATATAATTGTTTGTTTGTTAGTATGTTTGTTCTTCATACAAATCCACAGTTTTCATCCGATCTCGATGAAACTTTGCACACTTATCCTTTGAAACAAGGAGAAAAATACTGTCTACATTTGGTTGAAAAATTATCTGTATAAATAATACGTGTTATCTTATAATTTCGAAAAATTACTGAATGGCTATAGACAGACGCGTTGGATGTCTGGGTCTCTGTACTTACAGCGTTAAAGCGCTTGCTTACTGGTGTTTGGATCGTGGTCTCCGGTTCAAATCTCCGTGGAGGTGTAGATTTAAAAAGAAAAAATTGTTTTTGATCGTAAGAGTCACGCCTGGACCGTCGGTTATTCGGATTGAATGTTAAACTGTATTTAGGGATGCAATGCGAGGCAAATCTTTGGTAGTCTTGCAATGCTGTAGGTGTACACTTTTTTACGTTTTATTGATCCCTCAGGGGTGATTCGCAGTCAGTAAGTGTGTGATCTGCAGTAATAATACTATAAATGCGGAAGTAAGTCTCTGTCTTTTTGTTACGTTTTGACGACTAAATGCCTATATTGACGAAATTTGACAAGAAAATCTGTAGGGAGGGCACAGGACTTTTTTTTCGGTATGATTAATAGCTGTAGTCACGAAATTTTAAGAACTTATCGAATGGTGACAAAAAGACGGATGTGTGTGTTAGTCTGCAATGTTAAGTCGGTTGCCCAAGGTGTGCTTCTCGCGCTTATGTTAGTGTATAATTTGTTAATAAATTTCGTTTAGAGAAAAATCGTATTATTTAGTATAGATGTCGATTTTCTCTGTCGTATTACTTTGTGTGTGATTAAATGTTTCTGGCACCAGTTTATTTTGCCTTCTTTTTTGACATGCCTTGCGGGCGTAAACTGGCCTAAGTTATAGATCTAGCAGAGCACGAGCAGCTAAAGTTAAATTAAATTAAATTAAATTAAATTAAAAGTTATAAGAACCCAAGAATCGAATGCTCATGCTGAAGAAAGAAGAAAAGACCAATCTGAATTAAACCTGTCCTTAGTTAACACCCTGCCCCCCACATCCCCTAATCTTCGTTTGTTTTTCTGTTTTTAAATATATTGGTAATTGATTCTCTTCAAGAGACAGGTTCGACGGTAGAATGATATAGTGATGGCTTTCCTGTGATGTTATTCCTACTCGGTGTTGTTTGGGACCAATCCTTCGTTACCAACAACTTTCTATGTTCAATTCTGGCAAAGAAATTCTTAATCCACGCGAACGAAGTCGCAGGTATCAGCTAGTTTCAAATAAATAACTGCGATGCCAGGCAATTGCCTATTGAGGAAGTAACTGCACGCAAATACGAATGGCAGAGATAATTACAATGTGAGGCAGAAATATGTGCGACGTTCTTTTAATTTTACATGTAGCTATTTGTTTATTTACGGCGATTAAATGCATAAATTCATATAATGTTTAGAATTTACTGTCTGTAGGAGTTACTACAATCATATCACAACATAACCTAATAATTTATTATTATTATTATTATTATTATTTTGACAGAAGAAACAGTAAAGTTTATTATAAACTCAGAGAAAGTTTACTCAAAACTTAATAAATCAGGAAATATATCAAATAAACAAATAATGCTTATTCGTTTTTGACATTATGCTTCCCTTTGAAACTTTTTCATAACAAGAAAAGTTTTCGTCATTTTTATGCGTTTTTTTGTAAGTAATTTCAAAAAGTAAAAAATGGAGGGCGGTATTAAAACATATTATAATACTAGACAGAGATTTTACTGGGTAAAAAGGTATTTTTTATGACAACTTCTGATATGGTTATCGGTATAAACTTTTAAAAATTTTCAGTAGTCGCACACGCTGTCCGTGTAACCATATTTCATTAGTAAGGAAGAGGAATTCTCGTTTGATCTCAGTGTTTAGGTAGGTCAGTTTCAGTTCAGTTCGGCGTTAAATGGCTTAGTGCCCACCGTTTTTGCATGAACGCCACGATTAGAGACTTCCACCGCAGGAACATTCTCGTCGGCTAATGACGACAATGGATGTTAGTTCGGTATTCACTGGTGTAATAGTTGGACAATTTGAAGATCACCGAATTCAGCACGTATATGTCACGCCCTATTCCCAGCATTCGTGCAAGAAGGAGCTTAAGTACTGCTGGATTCATGGCCACGCGGGAATGGCAGGAAATGATACAGCGGAGATAGAATCCAAGGCAATCTGCAACTGGGTAGGGAAAATCTTTCCACCTTGTCCTAAAACCTACACGACCTCATTTCTAAGAGTTAGCTTTAAGTTTCTTGTTGTGTCAACCTGTGTAAGTGAAGCATAATAAGCTCCGGCTGGAGTCTTCATCTCAGAGACTATCTTTAAAATTAAAATAGAAACTTTAAAGTTTAAAGGGAAAAGCGGATGTCTTGGTCCTGTCTGTTGATGCATGTAAATATAGCTAAACAATGCTACAATCAGCAACCAATAACGAGAAATTACAGAAATAAATTGAAATATTTACGACTCTTTTATCTAGCATTCAGTTACTTAAAGTTTCACAATAAAAATAATTGTTTTCTCACAAATAAGTGCTTCTACTAAATCTTGAAATATAATGCTCCAGTAAACTGATAAGAAACGAAGTACGTGTTCGTTGCCTTTAAAATGTTCTGTAGAACATCCAAAACGCACTCCTAATGACATCTGTTCATTCGGTTTGATATAAAGTGATCAGTGAGACTATTGTGTGACTAGAAGCTTCCCGGATGTGTCACTGAAATGTAAACTTCGTATGTTCGCTGCCGGATGATTTTGTTGTAAGAAGAGCTATGTATGGCGTGCTCTGTCGTCATCCCCAGGCCTTGCGCGCACTCTGCGACAACCAGAACTGCAAGGCTGGTCCCGACGCCAACGCGAGGTGGAGACTAATCCTTGAAGTGTTAGTATGTTACAAGGCTGTCTGTAGTTTGGAGTAAATTAGACTTACTGACGCGATAGGAATGCCGAGAGTATTTTATTAATAATGGAAGCTGTTATAAGCTATGGTTTTACAATATTTTGTATTGCCATAATGAAAGAATTTTGCGTAATGTCTTAAGAAAATTCCATTTGTTTTTAAAGTGTATCCAATAACAAATTTCCATCACATATCATTTTTCATGTGAGAATGTACCACCGTCATCATCTTAAGAGTTTTGACTTAGGCAGGTTTTCACTTGGTAGCTCTCCACACTCTCCTATCTTCCGCCCTCCTCTTTATGTACATCCATTTTCTGTTCCCCTAGATGTCATCTATGATCTTGTGCCTCCTTCTTTCTCTCACTAACTAGTCCTTCCAAGCACTCCTCTCTCAACGAGTATTCCACCCAGTTCTTCTTTCTTTCTCTCCTCATCAACCCTCTCCAGCACTTCAACGTTACTTTTTCAACGAGCATTTCACCCAGTTCTTCTTTCTTTCTCCCCTCATCAACCCTCTCCAGCACTTAAACGTTACTTTTTCAACGGGTATTCCACCCAGTTCCTCTTTCTTTCTCTCCTCATCAACCCTCTCCAGCACTTCAACGTTACTTTTTCCATCCGGCTTATCCTCTACATCATCCCCTACGTCCACATCTCAAACACTTCTCTCCGTTTTTCATTCTGTCGTCTAAGTGACCACGTCTCAGCAAAATAAAGTGCCATACACCTTACGAAACCTTAAGAAACATTTGACCGAGCGTGGTGGGTGAACGGTTAACGTTCTGGCCTCGCATTCGGGAGGACGCCGGTTCGAATCCCCGTCCGGGCATCCAGATTTGGGTTTTCCATGGTTTCCCCAAATCACTCCAGGCGAATTCCGGGATACTTCCTTCAAAAGGCCATGGCCGAACTCCTTACCATTCCTGGTCCCCGATCCCATCCCGCCTCTAATGACCAGGCCGTCGACGAGGCGTAAAGTCCAAGCAAAAAAACAAAAATAATAAAAACGAAACATTTGACTTTTTTTTAGTGCTTTGCCTACTTTCCCGGTTAGTAATGTCCTCTTTCTATCAAACGCTTCCCCCACTACAGCAGCATGAGTTTTGATAAAGTACCAACCTAGAGTACAAGGAGACGAAAACTTTGTGGACACCATACGTGTATTTACCAACGTCTTTTAATGGTCACCGAGGTGGAAGCGTTTCATGTGTGGCCGGATACGGCCCCCAAAGGTTGGCCCGTAGTGTAGAGCGTTCCCACAGCCGGGCCGGCGTGGTCGATGTATGGTGACAGAGTATTGCGAGGTCCGCCCCTCCCCCGCAGGTCGCGTGTAAGGTCAGCTAGTCGATAGATCGATGGTGCGGCAGGGCAGTGGTTAACCTGCCGCCAGGCCAGGCCGTATGACTGATACCGCCTTCACAAATGGCACGACTCTGTGTGACTCACTCGCAATCACCTCTGTCTAGCGCAAGTACGTGTTGTCAAATATGCTTCATTCATATCTATACTCTAATGACTTACGGTTCACTATTACCAATAGTTTCTGCAGTACCATTAATTGAAAATCTTAACATTAAAGTTTTTGCTAATGGTTCATATTGTACGCAACTGTAATGGTGACGCGCAGTTCCTCCTTTTAGAGAAATAATCTCTTAATGGCTGGCGAGGCGTGAAAACATATTGTAATGATCCGCGAGAGCCAGAGGTGCGCGTGCTTGTTTTGTCGTCTGGTGTGTGTCGGTCCCCGGTCCCAGGGGAGGTTCTGCTAGGGTTTCGGGGACGCCAGTCCCTGAGTGGTTCCATTAAATCTGACTTATGGCATAACAGCCTCGTGACAGGGGCCGCGACGCAAGATGAAGTGGGAGCCTGGGCTGTTTTAGTAAACAAATAAAATAAGAAGTAAATCTGTATCCCAGAACGAAGGGTGAGGGGAGGCCAGGAAGTACAAGCCAATAGGAACAATTTGTATTTTTATTACAAAAGAAAGGGTGGTTTTGTTGCATATCCCGAGCTAACCAGCGGAAAAATCTTCCCTCCAAAGACAGTGATTGGGAGAGGTCATCAAGAGGGGGCGGAAAATGACGCTTCTTCGAGGCAGCGCGAGAAGACAGTCGGTCAGATCGACCGCACAGCGAAGCAGAGGAGACACAGCTGAGTGAGGCAGCCGGCCGTGATGGAGAGCGGGTCAACCCACCGGCTGCATTCGGCCGCACGGTAACCACCATTCAGAAAAAAGAACTTTTGCACCACAATCGTTTTTTTACCCTAGTTATCGCTCTGAGACAGACTCTCTTGCTCCGCAGAAAAAAGTTATGTACCCTTGTGTTTTAAAAAGAAGATTATATCTTTGTAAAATCTTGTCAAGCAAACAATTCAAATACTTAAGTAAATCGTAAAGTCAGATTGTGAACCTTGTTTTCAATAGATCCCATCCAGTCATGTAATGTGTCATTTGACTTTATTAATAATTCTAGTTGTTCAATAATTCATGTTTATGTAACAATACTTTGAGATCTGGATGTCGCTTCCCTCGGAATAGGGTACACTCCAATCTCTGGCGCCCACCTGATTTTTTTTATCTTAATATTATTTGGAAATTAATAACTGGTAATGAACGGCCAAAGTAAGGTCGAGAAGTCGCTTTCCTAACATAAGGAACACTTCAATATAGTAAATGACTCCTTTATATTATTCAACAGCTGCTCCCAATGATTTACATACGAGACATATCATCATTTTTCGACCACATGACATCTATTCCGATGCAGTTGTGTATTAGTTCTCAAGCCAGAAAGAGTACTTAAGAATCCATCAGTTTTCCTTCAGAACACCTATATGAATGCTCGCTCAGCTACAGATTAAAGAATCATGTAAAGTTCCAACTCCGCAACGCATTTTGACCAGGCGCTAGGATAAATTTATACCTGTACCCAGCTTTTGCAGTATCCCTGCTGCTCGTCAGTAGTATATCTAATCTCATAACAGCTATTTCGATTCGCATAAACTGATACACTGACGCCTTTGACTGAGCACGCTAAGAAATAGTAACTGTATGTACTTCTAGCTATTGTGTTAGCTGCTTCCAATAACGTTGTGGGAAGGAATTTTCATTATTTAGTACTTAGTCAACTACGTAAGAGTAGTAGAGGGTTTGGATTGAAAGCGTACCACATTACGATACACTACAGTTACCTGCAACTCCTGCGGGTCGATTATGGTACGATGCGTACAAAAATTTCAATGAAAACCACAATCAGCTAAACAGTCTTTTCTTATACCATATACCCGCCGTGCGCGTTTATCGGTGCCGAACAACGAACCAAGGTTCAAAACTCTGGCCCCATAAACTGGCAACTCTCACTGCGGTTTTTGGCCGTTATCTGCAATCATCTGGGCAAACATTGGAACGTTTCTATATACCGCATCAATAAATTAACGTACAGAAAATAGCTCACACGCTCCACAGACGCGTCCTTTCACTAGTTAACGTCAGATCTGTTCACGGAAAAGCGGAAAATTTTCCTAGTACCGTTACTGAAGTCATATACCTAGAACAATACTTTTAGACCTTAACCTTTAAGCAAAAATTTTAGGACTTTTGTTCAATACCCCTTCACGAGCTGTATTTTTTTGTTCACTTAAACGTAATTATTTTAATATCTTTCGTGATTGGTTAGTTTCCTTATCACGAAACTCGCCATCGCAAAATTATTCCTGAATTACCCGGGGTCTTTACTTCCCTGAACTACAGCGCACTGTCGAAACGTCAGATTATCAAAGACTAATCAATGGCGAAGGCAGTAAGAAGAATTACGCCAACTGTCTTTGAATCCTGTAAGTTTTGTGCTAATGTGTGCCGTGTTATCCCATTTACAGAACATGTATTTTGGAGGTGAAAATTACAGACCAGTCAGACATTCAACTAAATGACTGCACCTGAAAAAAAAAAGAAGATTAAAAATACGAATTATAAGGTAGCGGTGAAAAATATCTGCGCCATTTGTACCTCTACAATTACAGGATGACGGCATCATAAGTCAGGGCAAATGCTCGGTCATCTGATAGTCAGTTCATTGACCTGAAAGTCTTTTTAAAATAAACGTCCCTCTTCGATTTGAGAGCGGACATTTCCTCCAGCAGTCCTGCGCCGTAATGGAGGCCAGTTTGTGCGACCTGCTAGCAGCCTATGAAGGCAGGAAGTCCCGGCCGCGCCACGTTGTTGTGACTCGACATGGCGTCCCCGGGGCTGCGCTTATCGCTGCTCGTTTGTCACGCTGCGCAGCGCTCTCTTATCACGCAGTGCCGCCACCTTGGCCGGAAAAAGTGGTGCCTGTGTCGGGATTAGGGCTAATTGCGGCCGGCAGATAGCAGCTGTAGCGCGCGATTAAAATAAAAATTGCGCTGTGAGAGGGCAGGGTCGACAACCGTGCGCGTAAATCACGGCAGATGTTCTGTCTGCTGCCTGCGAAACTGGAGCGGGCTGAGTATGGCGCCATAGAGGCTGCTTTTCGGCTCTTAATGTGTTTAAATACTACGTCTTTGTAAGTATAAAACACAGTTTTTTTATTTACAAATCTGACTAGACAAATTTTGGCTCCGTATTCAACATCATGATTTGTCTGCCTAGAAGGAGAAAAGGCATCCGTGACGGATGTCACGTTCTGAACGACGACAGCGCAAATGTAGCGTCCAGACACACAATAATGTTCTTTCAAGCGCTTAGACTAAAAGCTTTTCATAGTCTTCACCAGTTATGAGTTTCAGTTCTGTGTGGATAACACTAATACTTTCTAATAGTATTAAATTAATTGTTGTTTCGTACATTTTCAGTGTTTATGGTTACCTGTGACCTCAGAGTCGTCATCTTTCTATGAAATAGGCGAAAGTGCAATTGTTTGACTTTCCACATCGTTGAATACGTACTGTTGTAGCCAATCTCTCTTTGTTAAATGTATAAACTGTAACCAGTTATGACTAACTCTATTTGTGGAATCTGTACATTTTTCCAAAGCTTTATCTGTGAGCTTTGCATACTGGAGATTTTCAGTTTTTTTTTTTTTTTTTTTTTTTTTTTTTTTTTTTTTTAGTTTCAATACTTTGTCCGTAGTTACTGTCACTAAACATTACACGTGGGTGCGATGAATTGATTATCCACTCAAGAAATTCTTTTGAGAGCCTGGATATAATTTCAGCAGGAACTGAATAACCACATACTACTGGATACTCACTGACAACTCAAGTTGGCATCCCAAATAGCACAGCAAGATTGTTTCTTGTTTAAACAATATTGACATGTTAGTAATTTTCATTAATACTTACTACAAATGCGAAAATCGCTTGACGAACCGACATCGAATAAGAAACGATATTAACTTCGTCAAAACTGAATCAATCGAAATGCAACGCTAAGTTCTTTCACTGCACTTTCTCGATTCTGGAACGGTGATATCGAAGAAAGTAATAATTTTTCAATATTCGCAGTGTTGATCGCGTCAGGTCTCAATGTGGTGGCCAACGTTCTTGGCAGTATTTCAAACTTTCCACCATACTTAGAAGTACCGGGATAATTTATTTTTTTTTATTTTTTTTTAATGGCGTTCGGCCTCATAGCCTTTCAGCCAGTAACTGTGTTTCTTTTATTCCTCAAGTGTGCACATAGAATCTTCTCGTATTATTATTGATAATAACACAGGACTGACACAACACTTAATTAAAACCACCCAGGCCCTAGACCGGACTCAAACCGGCGACCCCTGCAACGCGGAGCCAGCTCGCGAACCCCGCGCTGCCGGAGCCGGCAGGAATAAATTTTTCGGTGTTTCTGTCATTCGCGCACGAGTATCGATACTTGATTCAGCTGGTATATCTCTGTAGTGACCAGCGATTCAACGTGGGCGGGGAAATGAATTTCCTCTATGAGTGGACAATATTGGTGCATCAGTATCAGAGGCTAATCTCAGAAGTGATCGCAAATTAATCGATTTGTTTTGTTATTTATGATGTTCGATCCCAGCAGAAAATAGTATAAAATGGCGCAGCTGGAGGAAGTATACGGCTGCTCACGGGACTGATGGATGTAGTGCGCATTGTTAAGTCGAGTCAGTGACAAAAAAACAAAAACAAAAACAAACAAAGTTTTTGGAAGTGTGGTGGTGTAACCTTCCAACCTTCTCTCTCTCTCTCCCCACCTTTAATACTTCTCGGCTAATTTATTTATTACCGGACTCCTCTTTGTCGGAGATTGAATGAATTCACTTTTAGCAATACCAAAGTAGTAGGAGATGGGAATAATTACAATAATAAAATACGTGGGTAGATAATGAACCACACGAAATCAAATTATATTCTGTAAAATCTAATCACATTGATACAAAGGTCTACCCTTGAAATAGGAACTCATGTTCAATCAAGCAAGTTCGTAAAATTTTGCAGTAACTAACAAAAGACCGTTATACACTTAGTTCTTAGTTTCCTTCACTTCATAACCCTAGCGAGAATGAGTTCTTTGGCACACACACACACACACACACACACACACAGACAGACAGAGAGAGAGTAACATCAACGGACTTATATCATACTGGGCAGACGCCGCAGTAAGTCACAATGAGCAGAACTTAGCAACTTAGGGCACTATTTTGCTCAGCGAACATTAAAACCATTTGAGTAACTGCAATTTGGATTGTCTGGTGTATTTTTGGCAGGAGCACTGCCAACATTGACTTCCTAACTTCCCATTGCCATCTGTACAATCTCTGCCAAATGGGAGAGTACATTGGTTCCCACAGATACTATCCCTCCCAAAAGACGCCTTTTGGTGTCGGTGGGTTGGCGATGGGTGCACAACCTTCTCCGCACCAACGGAGATGGCGGGGAGGGTTTGACTCATGGAGGAAGGAATATAAGGAGACGACGCAAGGGACCTTCACCACATACTGGAGTGAAACCGGGTGGAGAGAAGTGGGGAGGGGAGGCCGCCATATTGCTAGGCAGGAGAAACACGGGAAATAGGCACAAAAACCTCAAAAGAATCATAAGACAATCGTGGCACCGCAATGTGATGATGGATTATTATGTAACTCGACGAGACACATCAAAAATAAAGAATAAATTTTTTCGATATCTCGCTTAGTTCGCGAGATATACTGTCTCAAAAATCAGGTTGTTAGGTTACGAGGGGATTCAACGATAACCGTGGCGCCGCAATTTGATGACGAATTCTTATGTAATTCGATGAGAGAAACTGAAAGTAAACAATAAATTTTTTGATATCTCGCTTATTTCGAGATATTGTACTTTATAATTGACGTGGTTAGGTTGAAATGCGGCCTGGAACAGAAGAAAACTTTCGCCAAATCCATATTTGATGATGAATTCGGACGTAACTTAATGAGCAGGTAATTCTTTTTAACTCGAATAACAAACTGTTTATTTCTACAGTCCTTAAATTTTAGTTGATGTTCAAATAGGTTATATTTTCACATTATATTTCAGTAAATGATAAGAATCATTTCAAAATCTATAAATATAGTTGTAGACATATTTATAAACAGAAACAAGTCATATCTGAAATTTTAAAAATAGCCTAAGTCAATGTTTAGAACTTTTAAAAAAATTATCACTTCAAAAGACCTCATAATTTCTGAGCTTACTTAGAAGATATTGTACTGTTAGTGGCCTATATAATTTTGCTAGCAAAATCAGTGCATTCTTAAGTCAGAAGCTAACAACTAATAATAAATAAATTGTTTGTTCTCTTCTGATACACACCGCATTTCAACCTGCCAACATTTCCATTAATATTGCCGGTACAAAATCAAACTATGTAGACACATCTAAACACAATAAATGCATCGCGAACTACATTTCAGACAACAAAGTTTATTTAATCACGTTTAGTAGTTCGTACAGCACAAATTATCACAGTTAATTTCATCGTATACTTTCAGTGTAAACTTAAACGTGAGTAAAGCATGCAGAATACCATATTCACTGTGTCGCGATGTAAACATGGCCCACTTAAATTAAATTTTCAACACTTGTCTACAATAAGGCTAGCTTTTCAGGTGCAAAATAGTATCATATGCTAATTGTCTACACTACACCAACAAAAATTTGAGAACGATATGATCCTATTGAGAGCAATGAATAAATTTATAGCAAATGGCCATAATGTTGCAGTTACCTGCCAGATACTTCAAGAACGATAATTACAATGTGACTTACTTATGAAACGCTATTCCAGGTTTTTTCCTATCTCGTCTGTTTGTGCAACCATGTGCAGCACAACTTGGCATTATAGAAAACTTTAGAATATTAGAAAATGAAATATTCTCAGCAGCTGACACAGTGCAAGCAGCCGATGTCTGCGCGCATGCGCAGTAGGAGAGCAGTTTTTTCACGAGGTTTCACGGATTTAGCGTTGTTTCGTCTCCATATATTCCTTCCTCCATGGGTTTGACTGACCTCTAGGCTTCACCTTGAAGCCATAATGGCAGCTACACCAGCCTCCTGAAATTCCTAAATAAAATCCACTACCTGCCTCATTCTCGCTACCGCAACTTGAAGTTATTAATTCTATCCCTATTTAACCCTACCTCTTCTTTTACCACCTGTATTTGTCTTTTGGCATCACAGTGGATAGGTTAAAATGCTGCCTGTTTCAGTCGTTACCACAGTGAGGTGCACCGAGATCAACAGAATTTTACATGAAAATTAAGAACCTTCATCGAGATCGGGCACACACGAGAGAAACCATGTCTTCGCTTACATTGATCCAGGTTCCATGATGACAGGGGAAAAAAAAAAATCCATGGTGATTCGCTTACTCGACCCAACCGGGGCGCACACAGTTTTATTAATATAACCAGACGAAAAATATAGCGATCGTAGTGGGTGAGCGGTAACGCTCTGGCCTCACATGCGGTACGATGCACGTTCGCATCTTGTCCGATCATCCAGATTTCGGTTTTCGAAGGTTTCTTAAAATTACTCCCGGCGAATGCCGGTAGGATTCAGTGAAAAAGGCCATGGCAGATTGGCAGATTTCCTTCTTTTTCCTTGCCCCAGTCCTTTCACGCCTCTATTGACCTCGACGTACATGAGGTTAAAAGAATAGTTATAAAGTCTGACATCAGAGTGCAAACAAAATAATTACTGTTTTTAGATTTTAAAATCACCGCAATAGGTTAGCGAAAAATGTACATGGTTCGCGGAAAGATGGTGAACGTCCCTTCACTAAATAGTATTATTGTGGATTTTTTCTTACGTCTAAGAAATGTGAGTCCTGAACGATTATTTATTAAAAATTAGCAGTAGTAAGTCGCACGTAACAAGGGACAAAATCACTACGGAATACAGCAGGAAAGTATTCTTTTGAAATGAAATAAGCACGTTATTGAGGGAGGTGTTACATGGAAAACATTAATTATGTCTTTCACAGAGCTGGAGAACCCCTCCACACTATAAACTAGCGAGGGCCCAGGAAACTTCTTGCAGGAAGTTTAGGTTCTTCTACTTCTGACTCGGGTAAACTAGAGGCAAAAGCTCGTTTTCTATAATGCAATTTAAATATTATCTCTATCGCAGTTCCCATTAGTCTATTCTGTAATTAGAAAATTTGTTTGCAAATATGGAAGTATTTACATTACTATTTTCCGATTGACTCTCTGAAGGGAGTGTAATACTGTGAATGCAATCTCGGGAAGGAAAACGTTATTGGGTAAGAAATCGAGTGTACAGGTCTTGTGTTTCGGATTATCTTTGGAATCAACAGATGCCGGAAAGCTTTTAAACTGGCGTTCCACGGGACAGCGTGTTAAATGTCAAGTTGTTGTACTCTTACAAACCAGATACACATCTACATAGCAAAATAACAACCAGCATAAACTGTCTCGTCGGCCTACTTAAAAATAAAATAAAACAGCGCAAATAAATTTGTTTCGCACTCTACCTAGTTCAGAATATTGAGAAGCTCTAATTATATGCCTGTGAGTGTAAGTCCCTTATCCTGTCAGGCTACTACAGACATCCTGAAACATGTGAGCAGTAAAAAGGTTATTGCGTTACGACGGTTTTCTTCTCATGTTTATACGCCTGTTTGGCTGTCGAAGTGCATATTATAGCCAACAGACATCACGGAACCCTTCATGTCAACATCGCGTTTCATATACAGCAAAAATAAAATCTGATTAGTGTTATTGCTTGTTAAATCAGATTGTATAGTTGCTTAAAAAATGGATTACTAATTACGAGGATTAGTTTTGCATTCATCACAAACAACACCATCAGTCAGGTTGGGACGCTTGTTCTTCAGGTATTAGAAGCTTTTGGCCGCAGTTTCGACCAACTGGAACAAGGTGTGTGGATGATTTCCTGTTCCGTCCTAAGCTGTTCTTATGTCCTACCAACAACGAAAACAACACGGCATGCACTGACAGGTGACTAACGACAGAAAAGAGATAAAATCAATATTATCTAAAACGTTTCCTTTCTCCTAGCTCTTTCCTTTAGGGGTTCCTCGAGATCTATGAAAGGTTAACGTAATATGTATCAAAAACCGGAAGAAATAAATAATTAATGTTATATAGAAGTAAGTGTAAATTATCAATATCAATACAAAGAGAAAATCCATTATCCGCTGTTTGATAAGTATACATCAATAACAATGTTTCAAAAGTGAATTTCTATTTGCAATTAATACATACTCTAAAATTATTTATACTTGCGGTAAAAAATTCTTTATATCTTTGAGTTACATGGTCAATTCATACAAGGATAATTGCCTTTTTCCACTGTTAAGAGAAGCGGTTGCTTTTTCTACAACTTGGTGTTTAAATTCTGATGTGATAATAATATTGTCTTTAACTTCATTCTTCTTTTGTTTCATTTGTTCGTTGTGATCGCATTCCAGACTAACAAAGTCATTGATTTCATCAGTCTTTTGTTCATTTCTCCTTTTCTACGAAAGTATAAGATGTGATATCTGTCTTTAGATACCAAATCTTAACGTAAAATTTGAAACGTATATATTCAACCGTTTGGTTTTCTACAACGAACAAACAAACGAAATCTGACTTTTACAATTATAGAAAAGAAATTATCGGGCTAGGTGTGAAATGTTTTGTGACCACAACCTAAAATTGTTGGCATACTTCCTTTTACTACGTGTATGAACTCTGAAGAAAATATCAGCGCTACATTATATACACTTTGTCAAAAATTACTGATTGTATGATGATGGGATAATATATTATTTTTACATGTTGAAAGAAATGCTTCCGAAAGTAACATTAATGTAATTCTATTGTATATTACTTGTAACCAATTACGATAAAAGTTTCTGTATTTTGTAGCAGAATGACCAAATATGGGTCATTCCGTACATTTTTATATATATTATTTTGCCTATTTTTATATATAAAAAGAATAAGAAAGGAATTATCGGATAGGATTGTCAGTGTGTTTGTGGCACCTGAGCTAGACGCGCCAGAGGCTCGCGACAGGCTGGCGGCGGCCAGGGACAATGGACACCAGCTACCCTTCTCACGCAGTTGGTCAAGCGTATAATCCCTTGGCTCCGGGGAAACGGTAAACTGAGGTGAACAAACTACCCAAGCCCCAGGTCTACGAACGGGGAGTTTTGGAGGTCACAGGTGACGAAAAAGTCCGAGGCTATCCCGAGTTCACACGAATCAGGAAAGACAAGGTTCGCCTATCGTGACAGCCGAAGGGAGGAGCTTAAAAATGGCAGAACCAATCGAGAGAGACTTTCCTTTGCGTTTTGTAATGATGGTGTATTTTTTCTATGTAAACCACGAGTGACGAGAGGAGGCTTTTTCCGGCGGACGCTGGAGAGAGGACTTGGCTTCGAGCCTTCAGACGAGAAGGAGCGGATCTTCCGAAGCTGGAGATCGCTCGGTCTTGGCTTCGCACCTGAGGGTCAATAAGCGTGTCTTGTACAGTGAGGTCACTGTGCACGCATCCATTACGCTTGCACGGACGTGGTGCATTGTCCGCTATAGCCAAGGGGCTATAGTAATTCCGCCGTCGCGGGAAATACATCGCCGTCACGGTAATACTTCTTCTACAAGTGCAGTGTGGTACTCTTATTCGGTCATTGAGTACAGCCCTGTAACGACCACTGAATGATTAGGAGTTCTCGCACCCCCAAATATTGAGCTAGCTGGGGCAGACTTTCTTAAAGCCACACTTGGTGGATAATATAAATTATCCTGGCGCCCGGCATTCGAGATCGAATACAGTCAATGTTGATACTGTGTTTGATTTATGGTTCCCGATCATTGTGAAGGGAACTTTCATTTAAACAAATCAAGTGTGTAGCTTTCTTGCTTGCCAATTAACATTGGGAGTTTGTTTAAAGATTAATGTAAAGGTGGTTGTGTTTTAATGCTTTGTTTATTTGTTAATATGTGTTGGCAATTGTAAGAAGAGGCTTTGCATAGTTCTTTTTATCATATTTCAATGTGTCAACGTTAACGATAAATAAGCCTCGCCTGTACGCCATTATGAGTACCCAATAAATTAGCAGCCTAAGGTTTCTTTAATATACAAAAAGAAGTAAAAGGTTTTCACCCTTACCTCCCCAGGCAAAACCGCCACAATTTTCAGCCAGTTATCCCTGTTACTTGAGGAACAATTTCACCAGATGATTATAATTTTATTGAGCAATTATTTCTATTTACACAGTATGATTCAGTGATTATGTTACAAACTTTCAGGAATGATAAAGAAGGGCAAATGTATTAATATGAGGTAAGTGGTTCGGAAACGACCGTGTTGAAAGTTACAAGCGAAAATCGTTCTTATATATTTGACTTTGGAATACATGTACCGGTAATGTTGTTGCTACAGTCGAGTCTTAGCTCTCGTAGTGTAAACTTCCTTATACTCGCGGATCTGCGTTGTGTGCGGTTAAGTGTTTCGCGGTCTCCGGGCAGTGTTTTCCCGGAACTACGGACTAGTTCTCCGGGGATATTTTCCCACTCTCGAGGTGAAATAGTGCAATAGTTTATCAAGTACACACATCTGTCAATTCAAGATAGCCTTCCGCCGTCATGTACGGCGGGGACTATGGCGAAGGCGGCCAGCTCCAGCTCCAGCCTTCAACACTCTGCCAGGCAAATGGTGAGACAATCATAGGCCCAGCAGACGAAGACAACATTAGTGGCAGCCATGTGCAGTTCCAATCGCAGAGCAATAGCAGGTGATACGAGTGCAACCATGGACGCGGTCAGCTCTGGTCTCAATACTGTAAACACTCCACCAGCAATCTTCAATCCTACTTTAATCCAACGTGACCAGCAATCGAGAAGAGAAGATGAAGTGGTAGCACATATACCGCAGAAACGCCCCTTCGCCTCCGCAAACGACATCGGCACCGGCGTCCAGCAGCGGAAGCAGCAAGGTTCTCCGTTCCTCACGGCATCCTCCGCCACCAGCTGACATGAGTATGGACGCATCGCAGCCGGAACATGCGCAGCGACAGCAGCCAGCAACGGCCACAGAAAACAACATCCTGCAGGTAAATGGGGCGGCGCCACCACATTATGAAAGTTATGATCTAGGTCCCTACCACGTGTATATAGAAAGTCAGGACAAAAACATTGGACGCATCCACCCAATGGCTATCGGCCGCATCATGTACTCCCTCAGCCAGGATATAGGTAACAACATAATCCAGATAGCCCCTGCTGGGCGAAATCGTGTCAAGATTGAAATGAGATCGGCAGCATCGGCCAACAGCCTGATCACGAGTTCTGTTTGGGAGCGAAATGGCCTTAGGGCCTACATTCCGTTCTCTCTCATTACACAGCAAGGGATTATTAGAAATGTCATGACCGAAATATCAGAGGAAGAAATAATGGAGGTTGTGAGGTGTGAATATCAAGTAGTGAAGGTCAAAAGGTTTATTAGAAAATCGAAAGAAAATGAGCAAATGAAGGAAATCCCGCTTCCGGTATGTCTCCTAACTTTCAAAGCTCAGAGGCGCCCCAATTATGTCTATATACATGGAGTGAGATGTCCTGTAGAACCCTATATTAAGCCGGTAATGCAGTGCTTTAACTGTCTCCGCTTTGGGCACCCCAGCAATCAGTGCAGAAGCAGCAAACGATGCCCCTTTTGCACAAATCCACATGATGGAACAGAATGTGTGAACCAAAGTACCCCAATATGTGTCCACTGCAGCGGCGGTCACCCATCCTTTGACAGACAGTGCCCCGAATACGTCAAACAAAAGAAGATCAAACAGGTGATGGCCCAGGAAAATCTAAGCTATAAGCAAGCCCTAGAGAAAATCTCCATCCCATCGTACGCCAGTATGGCGGCGAGCCTAGGAAGAGCGAACATACAATTTCCAATCATGGCCACCCACGAAGGAATCTATGACCAAAGTGGTTGGAACATAGCACAGCATAATCCTACAACCACCCCACCTAACGTCCCGATTTATCCTCCCCAACAGGCGCAGATACCACAGGCCACTCCTACGCTGGTAAACACCCCCACTGACCTGGAGAACTCCCTACCATCCCTTCCTGTCAGGAACCAAGTTCACCCTCCTAGCTCCGAAAGTCAGAGAAAAGCGGGCAGAACCACAAGCAGTGCGGTAGACAGGTCCTACAAAAACTATTGGATTCCGTACAATAGGCACATCGAACCGATCGTCCGCAACCCATACCCTCCCCATCCGGTAAATAACCATTCTGACGTACCAGCTACGGAATCCTCGGTCAACAAAATGTTTGAAATAATAATGTGTGTGATAAATCAACTGGTAGGAAACCAGTTGCAAGATCCTTCCCTGTACGCCCCTAATGTAAAACAACTTCTGCTCCGTTCCCTGTCCATAAGCGGGATAGACAATGGCGGCTCCGGTTAGAAACATCGGAACAGCCCCGCATTGCGAGATCATCCTACAATGGAATGCAAGATCCATCAGGGCCAACAAAGAGAGTTTGCTGCAATACTCCTCAACGAATAAGGTGGCCGTCATGGCCATCAGTGAGACTTGGCTGAAGCCAGGCGAACGATTTTTATTCAAGGGGTATAATTCCATTAGATCAGATCGTCCTGATGGCTACGGGGGCTCTGCCATACTAATTAGAAACTCTATTTATTATGAACCAATACACCTCCGCACGGAAGATATGGAATTTAATACATGTGCGGCTAGAATCCGTCTCAGCAAGAAAGAGGTCACCATCGTATCAATGTACAGACCACCGAACAAGAAGTTATCGAAAGCAGCCATCACGAACCTCCTCAGACCCCTACCGAAACCGGTCCTTCTCTTAGGAGACCTTAACGCCCATAACATTCTATGGGGAAGTTCAAGTACAAACGAAATGGGTAACACTATAGCTACTATTTTAGAGGAAGAAGACATGGTTGTATTGAACAATGGCGAACCCACCAGGATCAATGCGCCAGGTCAGGGTCCTTCTGCAGTGGACATTTCTTGTGTATCGGCGAATATAGCCGTGGACATCTCTTGGGAAATAGTCGAAGACACGATGGGATCTGACCACCTACCCATCCTACTCCGCTTCAGTTCTGACACCTCAGCGCCACGGTTCATCTTCCCTACCAACAAATGGAAAATTCACCAGGCTGACTGGGAAAAATTTGAAATTGGCTGGAACGACTCACATCATCTTGGGAGTGCGGAGCTGATGCTGCGTCGGATTACCGCCTTTTGATAAACGATATTAATCAAGCTGCTAACGCTTCCATTCCCGCACAGAAACCTGTATACTTTCTGAAGAACAAACGGATACCTTGGTGGGACAACGAATGTAGGGAAGCGGTGCAACGACGCAGAGACACGCTACGTGTATTTAGAAGTTGTCCCACGCTGGACAACTACCTGGCCCACTGCAGAGCGCAGGCTATCGTCAAGAAGATAGTCAAGAGAAAGAAAAGAGATAAATGGAACGAGTTCTGCGAATCCTTCAACAAAGATACGCCCATACCTGAAATATGGCACAACTTGAGGAAATTAAAGCACTCAGCCTCCCCGGCAATTGGAACCGCTCCTATAACGAACGACATCCTGGAAAACATCCTCATCTCCTTAACCCCGGCTTGGGTGGAACCCAACCTTGAAGAACCCAAGGCGCCTGAGCCGCACTTCCTGCTGCACCCGTTCCAATTAAACGAACTCAACTCTGCTCTAAATCATGGATCTGACACAGCACCAGGTCCGGACAACATCCATTACGCCATGCTGAGGAACCTGCCGGTCTCAGCAAAAACAAAGTTGTGCAGTATTCTGAACAGGATCTGGGCGAATAGAATTCAAATTAAGGAGATGAAAACAGCGCGGGTGGTTCCCGTGAGGAAGCCAGGGAAAGACGGCCGCAGGGTGGACTCCTACAGACCCATAAACTTACTGTCGTGTACCAACAAAATCCTGGAACGCATGATCAAACAGAGATTGGAATGGTGGCTAGAGCATCACTCGCTCCTCCCTGAAACACAGTACGGATTCAGAAGAGGTAAAGGCACGGAGGATATCTTAGCACACCTGACAACGAAAATCCACTCCTGCTTAACCAAAAACAAATTCATGATCGCCGCATACATCGATATAAACAGCGCATACGACCATGTATCCCTTCCGATCCTAGCTAAGAAACTTCGCCGCCTAGGGATCCCACAAGTCTTTGTGGGAAATCTATTGGCACTGCTTTCAGACAGGTGGCTTGTAGTATCGCGGGGAGGTTCCCCTGTGGCATCCAGGAAAACAAATCGAGGCCTGCCTCAGGGCTCCGTTCTTGCGCCGCTGCTATTTAACCTGTACACTTGTGACCTCCACCATACTATGAGTGGCAGTATCACCATCCTCCAATTCGCCGACGATCTTTGTATATTCATAATAGGAGACTCATGGGAAGAATGCCTCCGGAAGCTGTCGTCGGAAATGGATAAATTCAAACAATGGCTGTTCAACAATGGCTTTGACATATCACCTACGAAGTCGGCCGTATCCATATACACCCGTCATAGAATGCCCGCAAGGGTCGATATAAAATTAGGACCCTTCACGTTCCCCGTAAAAAGCACGGTGAAATATTTGGGCATATGGATCGACAACAAACTCAAATGGGGTACCCACATAAAAAACATAATCAAGAAATGCGATATGGCCACCAATCTCATTCGAGCAATAGCCAGCATCAAGTGGGGTGGCCACCCCGCAATATTATTAAGGATATACAAATCCTTGGTGCGCCCTCACTTCGACTATGCATGTATATGCTATGGGTCAGCATCGGAAACCCTACTCAAAGAGCTGGACAAAGCCCAATATAAGGCTCTCCGGGCATGTGTAGGCGCAATGAAATCGACGCCAACGAACGCGCTTTTAGTCGAGGCACTCGAACCCCCGCTAAACATCCGCAGGAGCCTTCTTAGCTCGAAATTTCCTCCTCAAACACAGCCAATATGCTGGTAGTAGTCTGATGAATGCAATTCACGATCTCGCAATGCAATGCCTTACTGCCAACTACTGGGTAAAGAAAAAAACGCCTCCAGTTGCGGCGGAATATTTAGAATCCTACAAGATATGTACGAGCATTCGACAAAACACAAAAATGCCATCCTATGAGGCCTCGTATTGGAGCACTGTCACAAACTTGGAAGTGTTTATAGATATGGAAGCGACGCCCCAGCCGGAAAGCCACAGAACAAATGTGTACCAATTTCTGTACAATCGTCCCCAAACGGAACACATATACACGGACGGATCTAAGCTCCCAGACGCGGCAGGATGTGCTTTCTTCACTCCAAAATTTGACGTAAAGGGACTATTCCAGCTTCCTGCGGAATGTTCCATCATGACTGCAGAACTAAGGGGCATACTTGAAGCACTCAATTACGCTAAAAACTCCTCAAGCACAGCCTTTGTAATCCTATCGGACTCTAGATCGGCCCTGATGTCACTAAAATACCACCACAGTAAATGGCACAATGATCAACGTGTGTACGACATCGTGAACGTAGTCCAAGAATTAAAACGCTCCAACAAATCAGTAGAATTCAAATGGGTCAAAGCTCACTGTAACCTCCGTGGAAACGAGATGGCGGACCGCTACGCAAAACAAGCCGCACGTAGCGGTATAACAGACAGTAACAAGATTCCCTATCCTGACGCTGTATGTCTCATCAAAAACATTGCACTATCCAAGTGGAATATGGAGTGGAAGAAATCTATCACGACCAGAGGTCACCATTATGGCCTCATACACCCGGTGATTCCAACCAAGCAGTGGTACGAGAAGTATAAATGCACTCGCAGGTTTAGCACATGCATCTCCAGACTCAAATTCAACCACGGATGCTTCAAACAACATCTCCACCGTATTCACGTCATGGACACGCCCAATTGTATATGTGGCGGAATTGAGGATACAAATCACCTCCTGTTCGGTTGCAGTAGGAAGAAGACTGAGTCAGACCTCCTTCTACGATTCCTCACGAAAGCAGGAATCCCGTTACCCACATGCGCTGCCACACTCCTATCAACAGAGAAACTACGCGATCTACAAGATTTTATATCAACATATGAAAAGAATTGGTGTTACAATCTAATAGACACATTTATGTATCTGTAACATTATATAGACATGTCTCTGTACAATGTTAATATTTATTGTGAGACATAAGTCAAGGTTATAATATCAAGCGTGTTGTCCGGGTGATGACACTACACCCTAGGGCAGCAATGCTCCTTCACTGATGTTATGTATGAATTAGAGCTAATTATAAGTTATGTGTATTGTAAACAACCCCAGTTTGTATCATCATGGATAAGGCAAAGTAGCCTACGTAGATGTCAAAGCTAACTGTAATATCTTACCTCTGTACATGTCGAACCACTTCCTATATAATATCTAGATTTAATTAGAGGATAATACTCTCACTGCAGCTGATCTTGTATGATTATGTATATGGACTGTACCATCACATTGTAGTATCCATGTAACCTGTACATGGCTGTATGGGTGCGCAGCCCAAATGCCAATAAAAAAAAAAAAAAAAAATGTTGTTGCTAAGCTTCCAGATTCCTGGAATATATCCCACTTGTTATTCGCCAACGGATGTTGTTCCAGCATGATGGAGCCCCACCCTACTAAGGACTGATGGTTCATAAACGCCTGGATCATACATTCCATCAAAAGTAGATAGGCAGAGGAGGTTCTGATCCGTGGCCAGCACGTTCATCTGATCTCGCCCAACTTGTTTTCTTCTCATAAGGTCACGTGAAAATTCTTGTGTCCTTGGCAACTGTCGAAACTGAAGAGTATCTGCTGGCAAGAATTCCCGCTGCCTGAGACATGTTCAATCGACACCGGTGATATTCGAACGGGTACGGCAGAGCTTTATGCGACAATGCCATGCCAGCAAAGTCGCTGAGGGAGGCCATTTTGAACAACTGGTATAAATGAAACAGCTTGTGAAACTTGTGAAAATAAATTACATTTATTATTACTGTACCGCAGACTTAATATTTTCGGTCTTCCTGACATCAAGTTACGAATGCCGTTACAAGTCCATCAGTAGGGGAAATTATCTGAGGGTATTGGGGAGTATTCAGCGGGAATTCTGTATGTCATGATCACGGTTCGGAAGTTGGGGCCCTTGGTTTGACCGCAGTGCAAGGCTAAGCAGAACTTCAGTAGATTTTCGCTTACAACTTTCCACTCGGTCTTTTCCGCACCAGGATTCTTACCTCAAATTGATACATTTATCCTTCTCCATCATCCCTGAAAGTTTGTAACCTCAACATGAAATCACCCAGTAAAAGTTAGAAAAATACAACGGTTGCGTGATTATATCTGAAACTGATAAAGCACGCTAATATTTTTTTTAGAATCAAAACTAAGACAGATTATTATTTGAAATCAAAGATTAATCTTTTTCATAAACTAATACAAGTGTAACAAATAGAAATAAGATTCCATTTTTTTAATAAAGGTTAATGATACACCAATGCAATTGAATTTTATTTTATTTTTTGTGTCGGCGTATAGTGTTTGGTTGAGCAATTTTGTGTATTCAGCTAGTAATTTTTGGATTTGATAACTTTCTTGGAATATTAATGCCTGTGGTTTACTATTATTTCTGGTGAGTATTTGTATGTCTGTGTGAACGAATGTCTGAGGGTTGATGGTTATGTTCTAGAAGGTGTTCTGCAAATGTGGCATTAAAATTTTAAGAAAATTATCACATCCAAAAAGCACAAAACTTCTAGAACAGAATCACCAACACACAGATATTCACACAGATGTGCAAATACTCACCATAAAAAATATCAAACCGCAGGCATTAACCTTTCAAGAAAATTATCGCATTTAAAAATCACTACAACGCAAAAAATAAAATAAAATTCAATTGCATTAGCATATCATTAACCTTTATAAAAACTGGATTAACTTGCAATTGAGGCAATGGCCCACAACATCCAGAAATAAGATTAGTATAATTGGCTGATGTGACAGTTAGTAAATAATATAAGGTGAAATGCTTTGATTTTCTCAGTTATATAAGATCATAAACTCATTTTCTGTATTCCAATTACTGATAACAGTATTGTGAGGTGCACAACTTCACAAATCATGTAATTTATTATGAAAGCATACTTTAACAATAACGTTTTTCAAGGTCAGATAGAATCAAACCAGACCGAAGTAAGTGAATGAGGATCTCTGGTTACTAATAAAAATGTTGATAAAAAGAAGATTGCTTGAGAAGCTGAAACCTGATGGGATGGACACATAATTATAATTTGGATATTCAAGAAAATAAGCCTGAGGGCAATGAAGAAGGAACAATAGAAATGAATTGCAATGTTTATGTTTTAGTAGAATAATCCTCTTTAATAAAATTCGTTGTCTGGAGCTCCTAGACAGCTATTTACTAGAGAACGGTGACGAACGTGCTAGCCGTCACTCGCGAATTAACAGTGACCAGTCATTAGCAATTAGAGGTTAGGTGCTATGAAATTAATTGCCATAATGCAGTGATTAATTTTGAGTTTTGAATAGAATTTCTTAATAAGAAAAAATATGGAAATACCTAACGGCTGAAAAAACGTGGAACTACTTTTCTATAACGTGTCGACTTTAAGAAACTTAAATTAAATAGAGAATGCCAGTTGTCATTCCGGTCCAGGCTAAATTTTATGACCAAAGTTTATACACATGTTAGCTATTAAATGAGCTTTATGGTTATCTTTTTATGTACGTATAAATCGTCAAGGATACTACTTTGGGTACGCGATGTGTGACCCATTATTTTACTTGATTTTTGCCTTCAGCTATAGCATTTAATATTTACAACACGTATATAAAATATTTTCTTCTTCTTATTTTTTTTTTTTTTTTTTAAATACAGCACTTTCTTTATTTAATCAATTTAAACCACAACAAACAGTTTTGCAATTCGACAACGTTATACTTGCCGCAAAATAACAGCGATCAGAGATATTAGAAATTAGAGATTATGTGCAGTTTAATACATTTGGTACTGCTTTTTGTAGAATTTTTTCTTAAAAAATGTGGAAAACATTTCGGCTGGAAAAACGTGGAACTACGAGAACTTTTAAGTAACATGCTAATGTAGGTAACAGTTAAGAAACTTAAATTTCTCACGGTCTATTTTACAACCATGGATGCGAAATGTCATTCCGGCCTAGACTAAATTTCAAATTAATTAAAACTTTCACAAATGTTGCTGCTCGATAAAAGTGTATATATTGCGGCAGTTACAGAAAGTATGACCACGTATTACATTATGAATTTTTTTCTCAGCCTCAATAAAAGAAAGTCGATTCTTTCGAAGCAAACAGGAATAATTCAAATTTTTCAGAATGAAATTTTAGGGTCAAATAAAAGTCAAGTTTGTATTTAAGCAAATTAGAGTCTACGGCCTTTGAAACAATTAAATTATAACGCTATTGTCCATGTCCGTGTTTAACACGTCTATTAATATTTCTGAGTTCTTCAAGCTCGGAAATTTTATTCACCCAAAGAATTTTTATTTCTTTTTTTTTTGGCAGAAGATAAGAAACAATTAAGCTTATTAAAAACTCAGAGAATGTTTACATGAAACTTACGTAATCGCAAAATGTATCAGTCAAAAAATAAGTTATTCGTTTTTGATATTATACTTTCCGTCATATAAAGCAAAATGCATTTATTTTTGAAAAACATCTTAGCCAATATTCCGATAATCTAACCGGAGTAAGGTACTCAAATCACACAAAAAAACATTAAAAATGATACGTATTCGGTTTTTTTTCTTTATTAGATTTTCTAGAATGAATTCCTCCCATCACCATAGGTGATACCTGTCGTTTTTGACCGGCGTTAAAACTAGTATATTATTAAAGGAACAGTAAGATAAGTAGGCTAAATGATAATTGTTTTTCTGTTTTTGAAAGTTTATAAACCTTGTGTGTTGATCTTAGAGAAAAATAATTCTATTTTAGTTAAAAGACAACTTATTTTCAGCTGTAGTGTTAAACACGGTGTATTGGGTATAGAGGAAAATAAAAACTGAAGAAGACAAACCTGTATTTGTCGAAACTGCAGTAAAGTTTTAAAGAATAAAAAACTTTTAAGCAACTGGTGGCGTTTTCGTGGGGTTATGCTAAGATAAATTTTTTATCGTTGCTGACACGCAGCTATGCTCAAGATTTGAAAATAAAAACGCTTACAATACTGACCAGACGCCGAAAATTGGAAAGTATAATTATTTTCATAATAAATAAGTAAGGAATTGCACCCTTACAAGGTTTTTGGAATAAATCCAGTAGATTCCTCTATCCTGTTGTTCAAGTACGCAATGATAAAAATTCCGTCACAATATCCAAGCGCGCTCAAATAGTTTGACAGGTCTAGTTATGAAATAACATGGTCATGTTAAATGTTGATTTTTTAAGTTCCCCTTTTGTCTGAAATTAAATTGTTGTCCAAACTAATAAACACAGGATACTGGAAGACATTTGTTTCAGAACTCAGTTTAATTTTACTTCAAAATATTGGTGATAGTTATCTTTTTCTGTAGTACAATGTAAAATAAATATGACTTTAGAGCTAAGTACAGTTCGTCGTGTTGCATTTGTGGTAATAAAAACTAACATTTCACTTCTGACTGCGTGAGAAATACGAGATGTCTGATTGTGAGAAGTAAACGCTGGAACGACGCTGTTGTGCGGAGCGTAAACGTCATCCTGAGATATATGTTATCGTTAGCGTTGTCTGTAAAATATTTCCATTTTCCTTCTACTCCATAATGGAAGCACCAGTCCATGAAAAATAATTACAATTAACTCCGTTTTAATTTCAAACAAAACAGTCCTTGGTTAATACAGTTGGGTATTCTGTTAGAAAATGAAACTACAAGTTGGGATTATAGAAAGCAGATAAAACTTCAGGAACTGAAAAAAAAGTAACTTTAGTGGATTAATAGAGCATTCACTCCTTACTGACGGCGATTAATGTATGCTTGTGTTTTGACCTCCATTGATACATACGGCAGAGATCTTGCCGAATTACTGATAGTGCTGATTAAAACTTCAATATGAATGCAATAATATCCATCTATGGTGTTCATAACCTTATCTTTTATTCAGTTAAACTTAATACTCTCTACAATTACCTTAGGAGCGGGTAAAATATTTTATTATTATTATTTTTATTGGCACTTGGTTACAAGACCATACAGCCAGCAGAAAGTTGTGGTTATTTTACACAATTAGTACATTGAACTACTAAAACTGATTTTCGCATAACACCATCTTTCAAAACAATTTGTAACTATTTCAAAATTGTAAATACATCTGTATATCACATTTAAAATACTCACTTGAGTATAGTATATTACAGGGAATAACCTTACATTATGTACCTTGCGTTGCAATATGGTTATTTTTATAATTGTGACATTGAACTATTAAAACTAATACATTTCGCATAAAACCATCTTAAAAATCAATTTATGTCATGCTCACTTCACTGCAAACATTTCAAAATGGTAACAGTATTTTGCTATTTGGATATGCAGTGCATTGTTTATCACACTTAAAGCTTATGTTTTTTTGGTTGTTTACTGTTAATTTTACGATATCTGTGTAGGCCTGTTGGTCTTCCCTAGCTAAAGGTCCGGTACATTTGTTGGGAGCTTTATGCCTAGTTGTTGCAGTAACCTAAAGACTGCTACTAATGTATTTTACAGGAGAAGATAATGTGGTGGGCACAATATTATTTTATGACTAAGTATACAGTGTTCTTCAATAACTTGCTAAGTGATAAATTTTGTTTTAATGTCACGTGTGTAATATTCAAATTGAAAGCAACTTGGAAGGAAAAAGAACTTACAAAGAACATTTTTAGCTGTTTCAGCAAAACGTCCTTGAATAAGCCGCCGAATATAACAGTCTGCTTTCAATAACAGCTACTTTATTTCTCCTACTATCTTCGTGGTGCTCGCTAGAAGGGAAAATCCTCTCAGAAGCTTTATGAGAGGCTAATTGAATCATCGAAACATTTTTCTTTGTTTGTGAAGTGTTATCAAATAATTAAGTAGCTATCTTCCGGTAACATTTCTTCGGTAATATCCCTGCACCACTTGGCGTATTTCCTCCTTCTCTTATCCGCTTGAGCGCCATTACTTTTCCGTATATACAATAAGCATTTAAGCTGGGCGCCCGCGGGCCTGCGCCTGATTTATCTGGCATTATTAGCGTATCGAAGCTGTGGGCGTAGCCGGCCTCTTTTACGACTCTCCGCTCGCTCAATGGCTACGGCCCGAACAATAAATGCTGCGAGCACCTTACAGGTAAACGACCGACTCACTACGTCTGCTGTTTGTTTTGCTCGCTCATTGAAGACCGAATCTCGGCTTTTTACTTTAAAGGTTCGTCAAATATAACTTAAGCAGCGTTAAAAGAAACTGGTGGCAATGAATTACCTCCGAAAGGAAAAACACTTGTCAACGGTTAACGCTCTGGCCTCGCATTCGGGAGGACGCCGGTTCGAATCCCTGTCCGGGCATCCAGATTTGGGTTTTCCATGGTTTCTCCAAATCACTGCAGGCGAATGCCACGATGGTTCCTTCAACAACAACAAAATCCATGACCTAATTCGCTACTGAACCATGTCCTAATTCCTTTCAATAACGAAACCGTGAATAAAAGAGGTTTGACTCACTTAAAATATTACTTTTAGACAAATCTGAATCGATAATAACTGTGAGTGGACCTCGATTTTTATTTCGCAGACCTCAAAATTCTCCCCATGCCTTTCGATATTGACCCATGGCGGTCGATATAGACCAGGTTTGGAATCATTTTTTTGAAGTTTGTTTGTTATAATATATGATGGTGTATTGGAGCATTTATCGCGGTATACTGCTTCTCTCCATTCTGTTCACATGCTGCTGCTAATTTTTTCTTTTCTTCTTCGACTGTAGGTGTTATTTTCAATCTGTTTTTTATTATTTTTATCCTGATATTGTTTAGCAACATGTCTCCTGCAGTTCTTCTCAGGAACTCATTTCCACTGAAGTGAGTCATCACTTTTATTATCAATTCTTAAGACCGTAAGTAAACACTGGTCTTGCTGTAATGTTATGTCCATTCATTTTTTTATTTTTATTTCAGTCGGTTAAACTATTGATTAATTATCCTCCTTAGCTCTTCAGTATTTTTAATGTATATCTACATTTTTCTTCTGGACTTACTAAGCGATAACCTAAATATTTTAATGTGCTAACGTTTTCTAAAATTAGATATAAATCACTAGTTTGCTCCGAGCTTGACCCTTCCTTAAAATGTTTAAGCGCTTGATGTCATAATTGAAGTTCTCACATAAAAAAAAAATTTTGGTGTTAGGTTCAAGTAATGTACTAAAAATTGTAGATCGTATCCATTCTCAGCTACTAATACCTATTCATCAGCATAAAGCAGGGAACAAAGATAGTTATTTTTCTGTAAAACCATATGCCACCCACTGTTAAACTCTAGCGTCTCACAAAGAAATTCATAGAGGCTCAGATGTCTAAGCGCAGCCTTGTGTCTAACTACAGCCTGATTGAATAATATACTTTAGGCTAAAATTTGTGTTTTCTTTTTAGCATAGTCCCTTATGAGCTCTACATATACCCTCTAATGCTTTTATGACATCTCCATAAAAAGATTTACGAAGGGTGTTAAAAATGAGGTAATATCGCATATGGCGTGATTATCTGACTTCAGATCTCCTAAATATACCAATCTGAACTTTTAATCTTCGTTCTATCATTGTTAACTAGTATACCTTCTCTACAGTTTGCTGAGTGATTATATATTTATATATTGATCTTTCCTCGCAGGTATCACCCTGTGGGACGACCCTCATATTACAATAGTCCATTCTGCATAAGATGATGACATTTTATCTGTGCATGGATGTGCGCCATTGAGGTCTGCATCATCAAAGATGAATGAAAAAATCGATCTTACGAAAGCACTAAGGTATAACTATTCATCTGATTTCTTTCTTCAAAATCTTCTATTTTAGATTGTTTTGCTTCATCAGCGAATTGCTCCATCGGAACCGTGCGCGTCATTAACTTCCGCCTTGTTGTTAAACAAGGCCTCTCTCAAATAATTTTCTTACAGTAGTTATGAATGGCTGACAGTACCTTCAAATCGTCGCGACTACTGTTTGGTATATTTTTCATGTCAGCTCCTCCAGTGTGACCTGAACTGTTTTCTCTGATCTCTGATTCTTATCTGCTTGTAGAGCAAAGCTTCCACGTTTACATACCTGGAGAATCATTAATGGCACTTTGTAGCGAAAGAGACAATATAGTCACACGGTCTCCTTTACAATACATGACAGAAAGGCATTTATCGTGACGATTTTGTATCAAAGCCTGTCACAGTGGAGGCAAGATTGCGATGGTGGACACTCAGAGTATTCAGTAAAGCTTGCAGAACGTGTTGATGGGTATCTCGTTTAAAATGAAATAACTAGTCCAAGAAGATTCATATACAAGTTTGTTTATTTTGCTTTAAATCAGATTCCAAAGATACTAGGTGCAAACGGAAACAAATGCTCTTGCGATTATAACTTTCAACATCACAACTCAAACTAACCTTCAAAAACTACTACTGAAACCTCGTCTCTGCCGATCACTTTACAGAAAATTGCAGAATAATTCAAAGATTTCCGACCGACATTTCTGGAACTCTAACAATACTTAAACAATTGAAATCACATTAGAACAAACATAATTAATACAAAGTCAATCACAATCATTATGAAATACACAGATATGAAAATTAAAGATATTTACTCCCAAAATTATCCACATAAATGAGTCCAAACTGTCGCTAATTGTCCTCTAAACATCGTAGCTCACCTCAATACTTAGAATTACAAACTTTTAACCAATGTTTCTTGCACAGAACTGTCCTTGAACATAGGTTATTAAATAATATCTACATAGTTTCTTCCAATAAAAGAAAGTCCGTTTATAAAAATTCACAATTAATTGCAAGAAAAATGTATAAAATCATATCCACTCAACTCCCAGCTTGCTACAAATAATTATTAAAATACGTACAATTTGATTAAAAGTTTGGATATGAGGACAGTTATCGTGTGTTAGAGAAAACAGCGGGAACAGAATTCAGTTATCACGATCGATGGTCAACAGCTTCCCTGGTCGTCGATAAAGAGGTGTTTACACTTTATGATCAAACGAGACTGCTCTAAGCCACATCGACGACATATGTCGTGCAGTCGGGTCCGCCGATGAACCGTTACGGCGTGGGAGTAACTGTACCATTCCTTCAGTGTGACGCTAAGAGGTTGAGATGCGCATCTCCCGCTGCAGACACACCACAACCGGACGGTGAAGAGGGAGCTGCAAGGAAACACACCAGCCCACCAGAGTTCCGCCGGCACACTATCTCATAAATCTTTTCTTGAGTTTAGGGGAAGGAAAACGAAATAGTAAACACGTGAAACTTGTTTTCATAGAGAAATTCTAGCATTAATTTCTAACCCACCAACGTTTCAATTATTTGCAAAAACATTACCTTTGGTCCGAAATGTCTGGAAAAAAACAACCGGAACTTGAAACATTTTAGACTTGCTGGTTACCAACAGGCCAGAATTATTCACCGACAAGCGATCACAAAGCGGTAATTGCGACTATCAAATTAATGACCAAGCGAAAAAGGAGAAAAGGGCGGATTGTTTACAGATTCAGTAAGGCCTCAAAGGAGTGTTTGAGAACCTACCTGAGGAATAATTACCATAACTTCAAGTCAACAAAGGACACCGTTGAAGAGATGTGGCATCGTTTTATACATATAGTCAGGGAAGGTATGGAAATACATATACCAAAGCGGACAATAAAGGGGGAGAATGATCCACCGTGGTACACATGCGAAGTCAAAAGATTACTCAAAAAACAAAGGAAAATACACGCACGCTCAAGAAGGAAGGAGTGTCGCAGCGATTTAGAAACCTTAGCTGATTTAAGAAGACGTATTAAGAATGTAATGCGCTAGGCCTTTAACGATTTTCACTCCAACTCTCTCTCTAAGAGTCTCACAGAAAACCCAAAGAAATTTTAGTCGTATGTACGAAAAGTTAATTGTACCAACAGCAATATTCCAGCACTAATTCGTGAAGGTTCCGAGGTTAATGAAAGCAGCGATAAAGCTAACGTACTAAATACTGTATTCAAAAATTCATTTACAAATCAACATAAGGATAGTATTCCCGTTTTCCCACGCCGTGGCGAGTCGGTGATGGAATCATTACGAATAGATACTGCAGGTATCGTTAAGCAATTAGAGCTCCTGAAGTGGGGGAAAGCACCGGGCCCGGATGGAATTCCAGTAAGAGTATTTTCAGAGTATGCGGCGGAAATCGGGCCATTTCTGTCTGATTTATTCAGTAAATCATTAGAAGAGCGAAAAGTACCTTCAGACTGGAAAATAGCGCAAGTAACTCCGATTTTCAAAAAAGGTGATCGAAGTGATCCTGAAAACTATCGTCCCATATCTATAACATCTGTTTGTAGTAGAGTTATGGAGCATATTATATGCTCAAACATTATGAATTTTCTAGATGATAATAATTTGCTTACAACAAATCAACACGGATTTCGGAAGAAAGGATCATGTTAAACACAGCTGGCCCTATTTACACACGACGTAATGAAAATTATCGATGCAGGTTCACAAGTAGATGCAATTTTTTTAGATTTCCAGAAAGCCTTTGACTCTGTGCCACACAACCGCCTTTTAGCGAAGCTTCGAGCGTAGGGTATATCGGATGAGCTTTGTGAATGGATAAAGGATTTTATAACTGGTCGGTCGCAGTATGTTTTCGTTTAAGGAGAAAGTTCTTCTAATCTAGATGTTACATCGGGTGTACCTCAAGGAAGTGTAATAGGACCACTTCTTTTCTTAATTTTTATAAACGATCTCGGAGACAAAGTGAAAAGCCTTTTTAGATTGTTAGCTGATGATGCGGTTATATATAGGGAAGTAAGAAATTTGGCCGATTGCTTAGAAATTCAGCGCGATCTGGATGTTATTTTGGCTTGGTGCGCTGAGTGGCAACTTACTCTAAACTGTAAAAAGTGCAAGACAATGAGCATAACTAACAAAAAGAATCCGATTGTTCAGAAATACGAGTTAAACAATACAGTTATTGATATGGTCGATTCTATGAAATATTTGGGAGTAACAGTACAAAGGAACATGAAATGGGACATACACATTATTTCGTTAGTAGGTAAAGCAAATTCTAGGCTGCGATTCATAGGTCGAATCTTGAAAAATTGTAATGAACATACAAAGGAGATGACGTACAAATCTCTTGTGCGTCCACATTTGGATTATTGTTGTGCCATTTGGACCCGTTTCGTAAGGGATTGATCGAAAGTATAGAGAAAGTACAGAGAAGAGCCGCTCGATTCGTGACCGCTTCCTACAGTCCTTATGAGAGCGTCACAGAACTGATTAGTAGATTAGGTTGGGGGTCTCTGGTAGATAGACGACACACGTTTCTTTTAAAGTTATTGGTAAACATGTGTACGCCCACTTTCACTTTTGAGTGTAGTGAAATACTTCTTCCACCAACCTATTTGAGTCGGAATGACAGGAAAGATAAAATTAGAGAAATAAGGTGCCGGACTGATTCTTATATGAATTCTTTTTTCCCTCGTACCATTAGGGATTGGAATGCACAGCAAAGGGATTAGCTTTGGTGCTGAGCATCTTCTGCCACCCACAATTTTGTGAATTGCAGAGTATATATGTAAATGTAGAAAATTTACCACAAAAATAATCTATAAACTACATCAGAGGAAAGATGCTAGTTTGAAATTTGTTGCGAAAATATCTCAAACGCTTTTGTTTAGCTCTACGTGAAGCACTCTATTGACACCATACTTTCAAATATTCTGAAGCTTTTCTTATTTTTCTACTTAGCAAATAGGGAGGATGTGGGTTCATATCTCCGTCCGGCCATCCAGAATTGGTTTTCCACGACTTTCCAAAATTAATACAAACGGATGCCAGGATGGTTCCTTCAAAAGGCCGTGGCCGAATTCCTTCCTGTTACTTTCCCCCAGTCCTTTCCTTCCTCTATTGACTTTGACGTCAACTGGGAGTAGAGCCATAAGCAAAAAAATGTACTTAATACTTGTCAAAGTCTTCTCTGATTTGCAGCAATTTATTTAAGGAGTTAATAAAATTTCTATTTTATAAATCAAATACAAATCCATCACAGTTCAAAATACTGTCGCATACCATGTATTGTGTACTGTGGAAATACTTTCATTTGGGTTGAAAGTTATCAGTTATTGATACTAAGGACTTGCATTAACACCGACTGCAGTACTCAGAAGATTCAGTGTGATAGGACGAAAGGAAGAGAGTTACAGCGTTTGGACAGATTCTCAATATTTTTCAATAGAAACAGTAAAACGATTTTGTCCATTCCAGAGAGTGCTGGGATTGCGATTTCCATAAATATAATATTGATGATTACTTCTTTTCTTTCCGTTTGTGCTCCACTTTCAAATTATACACGAACGTTCAGGATGATGATAGGGAATCGAAAAGCTTAATGATTAACTGAATTATAAAAATCATATTGAAAGTATTTGATTATTCACTAACTAACCAACGCCTAATCAATTATTAACAATTACTATAATTTTTTGTAAATTACAAAGGACTTAAAGTCTCATTGGGAATTTTCTTACACATCTATTGTTGCATTATGCAAATTAGCACTTCATATTCTTTCACTGTTTCGGGTAAGCTGCTCATAGCCTCCCATGCACCTCTGTCTCCCTTATCTGCAAAGGTAAACGCACTCGCCACGTTATGACTCAGATAAAGAGCTACCTGATGGACAGGGGCATATCATCTGTTCCACACACCTCTCTCAACTCTTCTCTTAATATGGAACCGGTAATTATTACTAAGCGATGCCAATTTTTGCACCCACCTTCTGTCTTTCAGTAAATCCCTGCATAACTCCTTTACTATATCATTTACTAAATGTTGTACTTTAATTTCGGGAAACAAATCTAGTTTCCCTCCTAGGCAGTATCTCCAAATGTTTTTGTTACCAATACTGTGGATCCAATGCAATTCTATCGTAGTGAAGCTAGGATATGTTGCATACATCTTGAGGCATTAATCTTAACGAATTACCTTACTATTTCGATTAGCCTGTGGATGCAAAAGGGAATTACGTGACAGTCGTATTTTGAAATTTGTATATATGCACGATTAGCTCCATTCGAAAGGTAGATTTGCTTCGAAATCTGGAAATCTATTGGGACGGCTAAGGGCACACTCCCTAAATAGTAGTATGGCTTCTTGACATCTGTGTAATACCTTTCTTGTCTTTGCCGAAGATGCCAAACTATTGTTCATATTATTTCACAGCTGTTTCTGAGGATAAAAAACACGAACCAATGGTCATGTAACGAGCATTGTGATTTAAACATTTCAACAAAGTTTGTGCAACAAATGGCACATTAATATACAAATAACACAAACTGAATTTTGAAGACTTAGCTTGAATTCAAACAAATATTGGAGGTAGAAAACCATACTAGAATAACCACACAATAATATTTTATCATAGTATGGTTCTTACACAGAGCAACAGACGGTTATCCGGTTCTGCCCTATGAACGATATAACTTTTTTTTTTTAATTTTTATAGAGGCACTAAACAGTTTAGCTTTATACAAAGGATATTTTGGACGAAGAAGGTTGTGTATTATCGATAATCCAGTGAGGGAGAATGCTGCGCTCTCTCACCTTTGTATTAGGTGGAATCTAATGTCTTAGACACATCTTTCATTTATTTTCGTTAGTATTGAGGTGAATCTCGAGCTGACTCATGCTTTCTACATTATCTTGAATAATGAATATAACCACTTACTATCACAAAATACAACTCCACTGCCGCGGCTTACGTAGGCGGTTCCCTGTAGTCTTGTGTAGTTTGCGAAGGGGTAGTATAGTAAGGGGTTGATTGACAGTATAGTAAAAGTACAGAGAAGAGCCGCTCGATTCGTTACCGCTTGTTACAGTCCTTATGAAAGCGTCACAGAACTGATTAGTAGACTGGGCTGGAAGTCTTTGGTAGATAGACGACTCACAATTCGTTTAAACTTATTGGTAAACATGTATACTCCCACTTTCACTCACGAGTATAGTGAAATACTTCGTCCACCAACCTATTTGAGTTGGAATGACAGGAAAGATAAGATTAGAGAAATAAGGTGCCGCACTTATTCTTATATGAATTCTGTTTTCATTCTTTTTTCCCGCGTACCATTTGGGATTGGAGTGCACTTCAAAGAGATTAGTTTTGGTGCTGAGTACCCTCTGCCATCCACAATTTTGTGATTTGCAGAGTATATATGTATATATGTAGATGTAGATGTAGATGCTCCATTGTTCATCCACAAGTCCCAGCTGCATCGCGAATTCAGACTGCCTACCATCACGCAGTTTATTGAAGAGCAAGCACGACGTTTCTACCGACACCTTCCCAGAGTGCCAGGAGCCGCATATTACTCCCCGGGCAGCAGATCCAACAGACTTACAACAATCATCAGCCGCTTACCACAGGATTTTCTATTCTATATAGACGCTTAGAACTACGACTAACTCAGACATCACCTTATAATGTTCCTTTAAAACTATCTTGTTTAATGTTCTTGTGGAACTCGATGTGTTACCCTCACTCAAAGTGCCTCGTCGTTCAATGTATTCATGTCTTTTTTTTTTCAATTCATGATTGTTTTCCACTCCAATCTGTAAAGCGTAAATACTCTTAACGATTGTAATAAAGAAGTTAAAAATAGTTCGTTCACTTGGATACTCATTTGTTCTCATATATTTAGAACTTCTAATATTGTCTCACAGTTATCAAATGAATCCTTGTATATAAAATAAAATTTTTGGGTTTTGTATAGCAAATTGCTTTAATTAAAATCTAATCAAGTATTAAAATACGTCAGACATTTATCAACAAATACTAGAAAATTATTTTTAATATTATCACTTTCTTTGTAGAATTTGGCTTCTAAGGACTTTTTCTTGTTTTCTTAACCAAAGAAACAGTCTCTTTTACATTTTTCTAGCACTGATTTTAAAGTTGACATAATGTAATACTTATTTCAATTCTCGTCAAATTTGTTTTCATATTGATTTCTTCAGTAATTTAAAATGGCTGATAATCAGAATTTACAAGCTGTTCTAGTATCTTTTGTAGCCAATTTTAATGCCATGTTTGACAGCAAATTATCTGAATTTAGAAATGAGTTAAAGAGTGATTATAACAGCAAATTTTCTGAACTTAAGGATTTATTTGGCAACAAATTTTCTGAATTTAAAAGTGACGTAAAGAAAGATATTGACAGTAAATTTTCAGAATTCAATAGTAAATTTGACAACCAATTTTCTGAATTCAAGAATAAGATTGAATTTGTAAATTTGATAGGTGGTAGTGAAGCAATAGTAGCTGAGAAAAATACTCATGTTGTGAAAGAAATCATTAAGCCAGATCTTAGGACAGTTTTAGTTACTGATTCAGATAGTTTGTTAGGTTTAGGTAGTAATCAGATATTGGAGAGTGGAGTTGGAAGTAACGACAGACTGAACTGCAGTAGTGATGATAGTAAATTTGTATTACCAGTTGAGTCAGCAACATTGCTGTTAAGGGACAAGCAATTTGTAAAAACAGAACCAATGGATCTGTCAGCTGTTCTATGGTTATTCCATAGTCTGCTGTTTGAGATGATTCAAAGTTTGTGTATCTGTCAGTATATAATGAAGCTCTGTGTATATAGAAATATAGTATTAGATGTTTATTCAAAAGTAGAAGAAATTGGAAAATTAGAAAAAGTAAATTACATAGCTTTGGGTTTCCAGGAAAATCCTGGAACCCACATTTATAGTAAGATGTAGGGGCCTTTACCAAAATCTGGGGAGGGGTGCCCTAAACTCTGCTATGTTTTTAAGAGAGTTAGTTGCTGGAATGCATGGTTTGGGGTAGGGTCACTAGGTGTAAATATCTAATTTTGTAAATAAGATTTTGTCAAGTGATGGATGTAGATAGTTTGTGTGAGTACTAAAGTTCAGATGTAGATATGATGATACAGAATGTTTAAGATGTAAGAATTCCATTGTATAAAACAATTTGTAACTGTTTTGTCTAGAGACTTTTGGTATTTTCATGATGTTGGGACTTGCTGCGTTGTGGTGACAAATGATCACTTAAAATGTAAACAGACTGTTGTCATTAACAAGCAGACAGCAAGTGTGTAATTTGAAGTAAATAATTAATTTACAACTTAAGGTGATGGAATTGAATGTATGTTGTGTAAAACAGTATCTGAGAAAATGATTGGATCTGTAAAAAGACAATTATCGTAACCGGAATAAGTGTCATGAACTTTGTATAGATGCTGTATGAAGGATGGTTTACCTGCATTGTATAATTGCAAAAGTCATTATGGTTGATTGATTGTAATCTGTTTGTGTTGGCCTTATGTGTGCATACAACCTGCTTAGATTCATGACGGATTCAAACAATTTTAACTGAGTAAAATTAAGTGAATCCTGGGGAGGGATTGTAACAGCGCTCAAACCTAAAGTTAAATGTAATTGTATTTTATAAAGTATTGGTAGTAAGCTAGACTTTGGTTGAATATGATCTGGTATGTTTGTTTTGCAATTTCCATTAAATCAGTGTATATAGACTTTATTTTATGAAAAGAAATTATTTAGAGGCCATTTAATATGTCTAAGAACCGAATTGTGCAAGAATATTGCTTTAATGTTGTTAATTCCAAGTATTAATGCAAGTTACGATGTCTAAAGGACAATTTACTACAGTTTAAAATGATTTCTGTTAATAATTTTGTGTTTAAGTATCTTTAATTTCCATTTATAACCATTTTGTATTGATTGTAAATGATTATGCATTAATTCAGATTGTTTTTGATATGTTTCAATTGTTTAAGTATTGTTAATGTTCGAGAAATATCTGGCGGCAGCTTTTGGTCGGCAAAGTTTTCACCAACTCAGTTTGCGACGGCCGGGAACTGTATTGTCTGTGGAAGAAGTGTTGTATGCTATCTTTGGATTGTATGAATGCTGCGGGGTCATAAGTTATGAATTACAGGGCCGTCTTCTAACACGCTGCTTCCATTGCTCTCTGCGAGTGGGACCTTGAAACCGGAAACACCACCTCGCCTCACTCCGGCTCTGCCGCTTCCAGACGGTTCACTCTCCACTCCACAACATCCGTATCAGATTTGTTGACCTGAAAGCCCGCAGACAGAGTTCTATGACCAGTTCCTCCACTGCCGCTGTTCGGCACGTTCTAATTTCAGAAAGCGATCGCTGTATATTTCACTCATTCATAAGCAGCGCTGTGCATATGGTATTTGTAGAGTACAAGGACAGTCTCCTATTGAATGGAAACCGCTCATCACGTAAGTCACCTCTTTTACGACATTTCAAAATATTGTCTGCGTCATGCAGGCAATCTCCAGTTCCCTGTAAACGATGTATAGGGTTACAGTTAACGAAACTTAGTTCTGGATATGATTTATCACATCTGCGGTCGATAAAATAAGAAAAACCTTACTTGTAGCAAACGGCTACGCGGTTAGTAATTTCTTCTTACAACCACCGGCGGCAATCTCTAATTCTTTACCCTTTACAATTGCTGAAAAAGCTGATTTTGTAAAATATGATAATAAATTAACTACTGAAAGAGATCTTCCCTTTTAATGCACTATTAAATACCAGCTTTTATTATCAATTAATTAAGGGCGTCTTCGGTAGGTTGGGAAATTGCGTTACTCTTTGCGTTAAGGAAGTAAATCTTTATGAATGATAATGCTCCAAATCGCTACATCATTACATCTTTTTTCTCACGTTTACTTTATTTAGTTCTTATACCTAACGAAACCTTGTCTCGTTAACCCGCAGTTAGTAAATCGGTAACCTCCTGCACCGTGATGATGTTCGGTGCCTGACTCGAGGTAAGCTGGTTTGAGTCCTGGTGTTCGAAGAAATTTTCATTACCAGGAACTGCCCGACGGGTTCGGTTAGTTAGTGATGTGCAATTCCTAATCACCAAATTATGCCCCAGGTTCCTGGATAAACCCCAAACCTCTCCGCAGTGCGTAAGGAGTGAGGCCATACGACGGTGTTACAGGTGATTCGTCTGTAGCATGGGTACGTAAACCTTTCGGAAGGTAGGCCTAAATGGGGCATAGTCAGATTTTCCCCTCTACCTTCTATCATCTCTTACCATAACACAAAAACACTATACACTGAACACACACCTCCACAATCATCCACATACACTAACACGTATACTTCACACTGTGGAAGGAAACGAGAAATCATCCTAGTTCATCTCCTCGGAACGTTACTTTCGAGGGGTAACAGCCTCTACAGTAAACATCTACGCTCGGACACCTTGAAAGACACGCACTTTGGCCATTCTTTGGCAACCACATCGGATGAAATGATAACTGCTCAAGATGTTAAATTGTTTATTAACATGTAACTGAAATATTTTACGGTCATAGGCAACTGCATTTCTCCAGTGAACTGTAATCCTGAGTGTTCATCGATCCTGCCAGAAACTAATTGACACAAGTTAGCATTTCGCCTCAAGCGGCAGTGCCGTATTATGAACAGATCACAACGTTACGAAGATATGAAGCTGAAGCCTTTGGCCCGGTATGCTCAATATACCTTCAGGATAAACGCAGTTTGCATCAGCCGAATTTCGAGTGTAAGCCCCTGCAGGCTAGACTCACGCTACCAGCATCACACTAGTCATCAATATGGCACCGTTACCGATCCGTCTAGTAACCTTCTGCGTATACGCGTGCTTTGATCTCAGATTTCATAAATCTCCTTTTGTATTTCTCAAAGTGAAAGCCTCCTAGCTACACTATCTTTTTTTCCATTCAGATGCCCATACTCCGTTTTATTGTTATTTACTGGCAAACCAATCTCTTTTTGTTTTTTTTTCAGAACTTTTTAGGGCTTTACGACTCATTGACGTTGATGTCATTAGAGCCGATTGAAGGAGGGGACATGGAACGTCAAGATAATTAGCTATGGCCATTATAGGAACCACCCCGGCATTCGCTTCGAATGATTTCAATATATCATGGCAACATGCATAATAGAAATCTGGATGTCCACCCGGGGATTCCATCTCACGTATTCGCGAATGTCTAGAACCTTCTACTTTTGAGGACGTAAGTATGGCAATATCACCAGCGAATATAGAGAGACACTATTTTTTTTTTTTTTTTTTTTTTTTTTTTTTTTTTTTTTTTTTACAAACTGAATGTCACTGAGGTGATAGTTTTATATTTCTCAATATATCATTCTATTGAAGCATTAAGCGCTATCTGAAACAAGTAGCATTATTATTATTATCAAAGTTTTTTTGTGTAAGTTAACTGTATTATACTTTAAAATTTCTTATGATCTGCTATAAGGAATACATACAGTTTTAAAGTTGTATGTATTTATCGATCTAATGTGTGTGAAGTGTTTTCCTGCATCAGTACATACATATATCTATGATCATCATTTCCCTTTCGAACTCGTTTTGACCGTTAATACATTGTGTCTCTACGCTGAAATCTAAGACTGAATTTTGTGTGCTCTCACAATTTATGGATCACGCTTTCCCCTCTACAAGACTTGTAGACATTGTTTCGACATTATACTACATATTAGAGATGTAACAGAGCTCCGCTTCTGCTTCCTCAAGTGCAGAACTTCCGGAAGTTTTGGACTTCTGTTTCCGTTTCTGCATCTTTTGTAACGAAAGTTTAGCGGAAGCTAGAAGTAAATCAAACTAATCGGTGTCACTAGGTTCTGCTGTGGTGTTTGAGCTAACTTCAATCCTGTGAGCACCAACAATAGGCCAAATGTCGGTGCGGTGACAGGTTCTTTTTTTTATAATTGTTTTACATTTTGTATAGTGTGTCAATAGGACGTATATTTTCTTTTCAAAAAAATAGTTTGAAAAAATAAACGCAGAACCTAAGTTGCAATAATAAGAAAATAAATATTAGTTACTCCATTACTTGAAGAAAAAAGCAACTGACTATACAACACCTTATAAACAACGATTTTTGGAACTCATCACATCAAAACAGCTGAAGAAATGGATATTTTGATTATTGAAATGATAGCGCTGCAGAACCTGCTATTTTATTATGTAGATGGTATAGAATTCCATGGAGTGCGTCTTAGCTTCGATATAAACTGAGAGGACGACAGATTTTCACATAATTTCTACAACCGAGAAGCAAATAAATAAAAGGTTTTGAGAAAAAAAAATGCTTTGCATGTGACTATTGGTCTGAGATGAGTTCTGGAGTGTCTTATATTATTCTGACCACTCACGGGGTCACCATTGATTTCCTGAGTTTCCGAAAATGACAATCATTTTGAAACGTGAAGTTACTGAAGGACGACATACAGAAGTTATTTTATCTAAATTCCAGTCTTTGCTTCCGAGAACGGGGCATAAAATCTGACGCAGCTCATTGCGTAGTACGTGATCGAGGTTCTATTATGTTTTTATCAGATAATCGAAATTTTGATTGCAGCATCCATCAATTGTTGCACTGCATTAAACTGTTACACAGACAGAGGCATGGTTAGAACGCTGGTATAGAAAAAAAGTGACTACAGCAAGGAAAAAAGACTTCCATTAAAAAAAGATTCTCTTATATGGTGGAAAATGAATGATCACAAATATTACATGTTGTTACCAAAAGTTCACAGCTTTTAGTTCAATAGAACAGCCTTAATTTATGATGAAAATTGAAATAATTTAAAAGGAAAAAAGGTCTCTAAGGTTTTGCTTTTAAAACATAAATTGCCACTTCAAACTTTTACAGTAAATAGAAAACTAATATTTTTATTATCACTTAATCTCGTAAGTTATTGACAAATTGATTTGGTATAATTATCAAAAAAATCGTCATGATTTCACTTGGTATTTTTATTAAATACAAGTAAACAGACACTAAATGAAGATTCTGTTACAGTAAATAACATTTTTAAACACTTCTGCTTCCGCTTCTGTTTGCTTCCGTTTCCGTTAAACAGCAAATATGACATCTGTTTCCGTTTTAGCCTCCGTAATGTCAGTTCCGTTACATCCCTACTCCATACCACGTGAAAGTTGGCCTGATTATTGTGTTCTTGGTCGTGTCTCGGCGAATTTCGGAATTATTCAAGGGAGGGAAAACGTGAAACAAAAAAAAAAAAAAACAAAAAAAAAAAAAAAAAAAAAGAATTGTACATGAGAACACCGTCTATTAACAACTGGTTTTATTGATATGGGCTCAGACGCATTTCGCCCTTGTGGAATGGGGTATCGTCAGTGACTGTGAATGTACATACATGTTGGTGTTGACAAAATTACAATATTAATATACATAATTAACTAATAATAAACTACATTCTACTTACGACTTATGGTTGAGGCAGTTACATGGTGGTCAGGAATAGCTCCATTTGGACTTTTTTGTTACCAGAACTGTAGTTGCGGTTCCACATAACTGTAAGAATAACTATTGTTATAAGATATTATAAGAAATAGCAAACAAAGCTGGCTTACTAATGTCTGAAGAAAAACCCAAATTTATTACAAACATAAAATTTGTTCCAAAATTTTTGACTACAGATATTGGTCACATTGTAAGGTAAATGAATTTCAAATATTTAGGGGAGATTATTCAATAAAATGGCTTAGAAAGATTTGCTACAAAATAAAAATACGTGAAAAGGAAAAAGCATATGGTATTACTAACAAAATTTACAGCAAAAAATGCCTGTCTAGATAACTTAAAATAAAACACAAGTGGTGAAACTAGAATGTCTCTATGTAAGTGAACGTTTAGTAATAATTATAAACTGGATAAAAGTATTGGAAAGAAGAATCATGAGGAAAATTTTAAGTCTATTGAAATATACATACACTACAATAGAAGCTAAGAACTAATGACGAAATATACAGGAACATAACAACAAAAACTAACAGAATCAATCAGAAAAGTAACACATTTATCACAGAGATAACACTAGTCTAAAAAAAAGAAATTCAAATTTTTTGGGAGAAAAAAATCAACCCCGTAAAAGCTACATTCAATAGGTTAAGAAAGATTTGAATGAAAATAGTATCAGCGAAGAAGACACTATTGAAAGAGGGACCTTTTCGGAAACAGACTCTGAATATGGCAGGATCCATACGTTGAGAGGGTAAGAAAACACGAGGAATGGAACAAAGATGAGGAATTGAAATTAGCACGTAGTCCTCAATAACTGTGTAATAATTGTACACGCACTATTCACCGCCATTCTATCAATGAATAAATAAAATTTTTGGATTTAATATGCTTCTTCTTGTGGCCATTAAAATTGGAACTTCACCATTACTGATCTATGATGGAATACAATTCCGCCATTTCGTGTTTTTATATTACTGATCAATTTAATTGATTCGCTTTAATCCACTTCAGTTTATTTTCAGCTATTTTTTCTAAAATACTAAAAATGACGGTCTGAAAACGGAAGAAAGCTTATTGATGTCATAAAAATCTTTCTAATCCAAATTTCTGTTCAGATATCCATCGCAACTCTACCAAAACTTAAAATCGGCAAGATAACCGGAGTAACAACTGACTATATCGTTTTCAACAAATTGTACTTGCTGTAGGTAAGAATACAGGCAGACATCTGTCTAGAGAGAAGTGACTTCTGTGGAACCGAAGCACGGCAGCTCCCTCAGGGAATTTAAACTGATCGGTCAAGCTGGTCAGCCAACAAACCAGTTTTAGGCGAATGGCCCAGGGTCACTAAGATTCGGGGCAATGTGAACTAAAAACATCGCAGCGGACACATAAATTTAAGGATAGGGTCCAAAGGGCAGACAAACTAGTTTCTGGAAGCCTCAATTTTCGTTCCTTTCGGCACGCAACGAGGTACTGTCAGCCTGTTAGGGCAACTCAAAAACCGTTTACACGAAATGTTTACCGAGATGATTCCAGATTAATTTCATAACAGGGATTTTAAGCGGCCCGTTTTCCATGTGTAGGTAGTTGCTTCACTTCATTATACCTCGTTTTACACAGGAACGAATTAGATAACAGATTTACCAATTAGAATTTACACTTGTCATAGTATTTCGAAAATCGTTCTTAGGGAATGTCGGATATGTTGAAAATGCATGAATGGAATATCGGCAACAACAGTTACTTTTAATTTGTCGTATCATAATATGTCACTCTTTAGTTCTCAATAAAGTAAAAATGCTATTCTTGTTTCCATGGATTGTACTCACTCCTAATGAAATGATTGTTCTTACAAACTGGCCATGGAATGAACTAATACTTTATTATTAGAAAAATTTTATCACTGTAGAAATTTTGAGAAGTGTCAAGATACAAATATTATTTGGAAATGATATTAACTGACGATTTACATTTTGTCAGCTGTTTCTGTAGGATTAGAAAAATATTTGGGGAAAAGTTTTTGTGTCTTATTTACCGTTTCATTAGTTTTAAGTAATGATTATATAGGTTTAGGATAACATTTAAGAGTCATTTATGTAGTCTATAAATATTATATGTGAGGTTTTCATTTCTAATTTCCTTTGACGATGTGGTAAGACGGGAGAAAACCTTCCAGCCGTTGTTCTTTGAATGAAAAATTATAGATATCAACAACAACTTCTGCATGGTTTATTGTTTCATTATTGTTCACGAATCTTTGTATGTTCTTCTGCACTTGCTACAAAGAACGAGCTGTTAATATTACATTGTCAATAATTATTCTAAAATGATCAGTTATAAGGATTTGAGAAGATTAAGTTACATGTTTCTGCTTTCCTTTTTCATACTGACGTAAAAATTGGTGTCTATGTGAATGTGTCGCAGTCACGTTACCTGCCAGAAAATCTGCGATAACGTCTCGAAAAATTAATAGTTCGTTATGAAATCATTTAGTAATGTTGAAATTCAGGATCAATTTTGTATTTATTTGGTTCAATTTTCGAGGTTTGTTGTTATGATGCTTTAATATCAGGGGCGTTAGGTGGGAAACGTGCATTGAACGATTACGTTAGTGAAGCCTCTGTAGTTAGTCGGTGTTTGGGGGTTTCAATGCGGCGCAAGTAGAGTTCAGTGACGAATCTACGAATTTTCCGAGCGGCGGCAAAAACTTTGAGATTGTCGCCCTTTCATACGTACCACGCTGTGTACTAATGGGGCTAAAAAATCGTCACCACAATCACAATTGCTGTATTACGCTCCCATTGTTGCCCCCTGGACAGTAGAGGAGGGTTTATGTACATAAATACACATATGAAAGAAGAGAGGTCGCCGCCATATAAATTTACCATTTGCCGCCCCTTCAAACATGATTTCCTCTCCCACTCTCCCTGTGAAATTGCTGCACGGGGCAAGTGTTCCCCGCTAGTCTCTCCCCCCTCTACCCCCTACCCAGATCCGGCACTACTATGGAGTAATTAATAAATGTGAGTTGAGATATAAGAAATCATGTCCTGCATCGCCTCAGCATAGTTAGTGATTAATCTGTAATGTGAGCTGAGCGCTGAACGAGTGCTCAAATTTTCCGTACTTGGCTAACTATTTATTAAGTTGCTTTGTGAAATAACGTTGTCCTAGAACAGTTAATCTTCGCTATTGTAAAGTAAAATTTTAATAAAAATGTTCTCAATTTTTTATTATTTCTATAAATGAATTTTGAAATTTATGTTATATTATCCATCTCTTTGTTATATTTGCTGGTCGTTAGAAAAATGAGGAAAAAAATAAGTTATTTGTACATTGTATTTTGTGAATGAAAGATATGTGACTCATTCCCCTGTCACAAATTAATTTAACCAACAATTAGTAGATAGCTCTTATGTCTTCTTGCAGTTCTCCCAGACGATTAGGACATATTTTGGTTTTTTCCCCATAGTTTCCCCGAAATCAATCCGGCCGAATTCGGGGGCGATTCCTTCAAAAAGCCATTGGCGAATTCCGTACTGTTCTTTACCCTCAATCCTTTTCCACCTCTAATGACCTCGACGTGGACGAGTCGTAAAGCCACAAGGATCTGAATGTTCCGTCACAATATTCCGTGGTTTACCTTCTTTCATCTCTGAAATTACACTGAAAGCGCATTTATTAGTTTCACCTTACTATACACACTGGAATGAGAAACTACCGGTGTCTAATTTTCCCCCGGAATTTCTATGGAATGTTAGATCTTCAATAGAAGCCACCTGCACCCGAAACATGGGAATGGCAGTCATTCATTACTAATCGGATTGTATAATGTTTTTTTTAAGTTTCGGTAATAACGTATGTCCATCTAATAGAAACGGGTAGCAAAGAAAACATTGCAGTGTAAATAAGTGTCCTTAAAAGCAGCTAATGTTAACATTTCTTGATCGCTTTAATAATAACCATGTGTTTTGTGGAATATTGTTCTTAGTTCAATATGCATATTTATTTCAAGTGCTTTAGTTGGAGCAATTTTCATTTGCTGGCTCTTCCAGTGTTGGGATTAACTATACAGATCACCAGCTAAATACAACACGGAACTGAAACCATAGGCGTCAGGGAGTTGCCGTGTTTTAATCAATCCCAGTCAAGAAATGTTTAACTCAAACGGGTGGCGGACATGTTATTGTGATTATTAACTCCATTTTACAATAATTTCCTTGCTGCTGGCTACAAGAAAAGTATAATTTTGCTCTATATGTAAGGGTATGGCTGCAATATTCCGTTGCGCACCAAATCGAAAGTGGAGCATCACATTGAAGGTATTAATTTTTCAATGAAAGAACTTGTTTTGCTTTGGTCTAACCTGCTGAACCGCTTCACTAAACTTACAGTCTCACAACAGGCAGCCACAAAGCTCACATCACTTGACTGAGCCGCTCTTACATTTCCTGTCATTCCCTTCTGATGTGGAGTAAACATATTCACTTTGTGAAAGCTGTAGCTCACTCTCCTTGCCCAGGAAGCAGACGGTAGCGTTGAGTGTACCACGGATTTGCAGGTTGACCGCATTACAGACATCAAATAACTCTCTCTATTACAGAGACTTTCACTGTGAGACAATGTCATCAATGTTTCAGTTTTATAAAGATTTATAAGTATCTGTGTAGAGTCCGCATTTTATTTTCTTAATACTGATAGTGAGACGTAATGAAATTCTTACTAGATAGACCACTAATTTTGCATACGATACTGTGAAACGTGAAAAGAGCCATAAGAATAAATTTGTGAATAGCTTTCAGCAATCTCATACTACAAATAAATAATTTTTATTGAGAAACATGAAATAAATTTGAAAAAAAATATTTTTAAGGAAATGTATGGCTTGTTACCGGTATTCTTCTATTCAAAATAAGTTGTTTGTGTCATAAAGCAACAGTGTAAAATCAAATATTATTCAGTGTCTTGAAACTTCCAATTTATATTTCAATGGTTGTAACAGAATACTTTGCTTTGGAGTGTTCTCTCCAAATTTTGAAAAATTATACTTAAAAAATTTTCTGATCTGCGTATTCTATAAAATATTTCTGTACGTTTTTCTAATACTTTAAAAAATCCATAGTTGCTCAATTTTATGATTTTAACTGTAGAATTTTACTTATTTTAAATTTTCCAAAATCAAAGTCTTTATTAAGCTAAAAGTATACGCGAAAGGGGGAAAAGTACAGGGTTTGCAAGTGAATGATTTTCAATAGCCTGAATCGTACTTTACACAAGTACACATACTTTTTGATTTAATAACTATACAAGATCATTACCCACCAGTGCTGCTCAGTGCGCTGAGGCCCCGCACACAGGCTCGAGCACAGGACCCCGCGTATCGGCCGACCTGACAGTGTTTATAGGCGGTTTCCCGCAGCCATTAAGGCGTATGCCGAGTCGGACCCAGTTCCCACCTCATAAACTACACATTACACAAACAAAATATACACTTATCACACGCTGAATGTAGTCACATGTTTTATATACAGATGCCAACACTTCACTTCCCTCATTAGAACTTAATACAACCTGCGAATAGGTATAAAATGATTGGCATCAGCCAGAGCATACGGCACTAAAACCATAGCTCCAAATTTGAACATGCCAACTATGAATAAAAATTGTCTAAGGCAACTGACCCCGAAATGTGGGGAAAAGGTGGCGCAGAATTACAAAAGAAGCCATTTTACCCAGGAAGAAGCCATCATTTATTTATTTATTTATTTAAAGGTTTATTTAGCCTGGCAAGATTAGGGCTGTCAAGCCCTCTCTTACATCATACCAGGTGTTTACAATAAATAATATACACCTTACACAAACTAACAGTATACAACACTAATGTAACATTTGGCCTAAATCAAATTCAAGAGTAATACTAACAAAAAAAACTTAATAATATTTATGAATAAAATACTGACTTAGAACTTAATAGTATTCGTGTTTAACTAGTTAATAATTTAATGGTATAAACTAATGCAAGTGGAAGTTAAAGAAGTAAATGGTACAAACTTAATACTAGTAGGATGAAGAGACTAGACACAAACTAATAATAGGGAAGGCAGAATAAAGAGGTGGACACTGTATACATCAATATTATTCAAATCTAAAAATTAAGTTATGAATGGAAGGAGATATCTTTTAGCTAGTGCTCCAATAAATAATGCTTTCTCAAAAGAGTTTTAAATGGGCCGATTTTTTGGGTAGTTCTAATTTTTAGGGGAAGATCATTCCACAGTCTAGCCACTGAAATGAAGAAGGAATTGGTTAGGATTTCCGAGCTGTGGGAGTGGATGGTTAGTATGTTTGAGTTCAGGGATCTGGTGTTAATATTATGGGAAAGTCCTAGGTATGAGATATTGGAACAAAGGTATGCGGGAGTTTTCGGATGTATGAGGCGGTGAAGGAGACATAGAGTGTGGAATCGTCGTCGATCCCAAACGCGAAACCACTGAAAGCGGTCGTATGAAGGTGATACGTGGTCGTACAGTCGTAGGTCACAGATGAACCTTACACAGGAGTTCATAACAAGTTCAAGTTTCCTTATATCTGCCGAACTCAAATTTTGCTGAACAACGTCACAGTAATCGAGATGGGGTAGCACCAGAGTCTGCACCAATTGCTTTTTCAAATGAATGGGGAAGAATTTTTTACATTTATACAGAGCATGAAGAGAAGAGAAGGCTTTGCGACATACTGAAACAGTGTTTTCAGACCAGTTTAAATTACTATCTACTAGGACTCCAAGATCCTTTACAGATTCGCTATAGTTTAACTCTGTTCCCTGAAGTTTTATTTTTGGGAGGTTTGATGTGAAGTTGCTGCCTATCAGTTTTGGACTAGCAATAACAACAGCCTGAGTTTTAGAGGGATTTATTTTCAATCCAAGTCTCTTTGCCCAATCACAAAGATTCTTAAGGTCTGAATTTATTTTCTGTATTATCGTGAGTATGTCACTTGGTGATGCACTAAGGTATAGTTGTAGGTCGTCAGCGTACAGATGGTAATAACAATAACGTAAGATACTAGCCACATCGTTAATATAAATAGAAAAAAGAAGTGGCCCCAGGACTGAGCCCTGGGGGACACCACTGTTTGCAGTTTCCCATGGCGATCTGTTTCAATTGGGATCCGTAACACAATGCTGACGGTTCCTCAAATACGCTTCGAACCAGTCAACAGTGCCGCTGGAAAAATTTAATCCCCTCAGTTTGGACAGAAGTATGTCAAGGTCGACGGTGTCAAATGCCTTGCTGAAATCAAGAAGTATCAGTATTGTTATTTTTCGTCTGTCCATAGCAAGTCTTATGTCGTCTGTTACCTTTATTAGTGCAGTCGCCGTACTGTGGTTTTTTCGAAAACCGGACTGAAAATTATCTAGTTTGTTGTGCGCATTAAGGTGCTTAGTGGTTTGGTCATGAACTACGTATTCAAGAGCCTTTGAAATGGTTGGTAATAAACTTATTGGACGATAATCTGACGGTTCAACAGGAGAGGTTTTCTTTGGTAATGGTTTGATTAAGGCCATCTTCCAAACTTTTGGATATGTTCCAGAAAGGATAGAAAAATTAAAGATATGTGTTATAAATGGGGTAATTACATCCAATATATTATTAAACATTTTGATATCAATGCCATCTACCCCTTTTGCATTAGATTTTATCCGCGCAATAGCTTACCTCACCTGTTTTGTGGTTACAAGTGACAAGTGAAATTGATGGGTGTTGTTTACTATCGAATTTTGGTGAATAATTACTTGTGTTTTTAATGCGGAGTCAATTTCGACTGTTCGAGTGGAAAAGTGGATGTTAAGCTTGTCTAGTGGCATATGAATATCTGAAACATAATTTCTTTTGCCGATAGCAAAGGCGCGAAGGTTCTTCCACAAAGCAGTAAGGGTTGTGCTTTCAGTAATGACCTTATGAGCGTAACGAAGTTTAGCGTTTCTCATGCCTTGCTTAGTGCGATGATATATGTAATTTGAGAGGATTACATGTCCTCGGGATATCCTTTGGATCCTTAATGCAGTGGTTTCCCGTTGCCTTCTGCATCCCCATGCCGTTGATCATTTCTGATTCATCGGCCCTTAGGGGACGTTTCCAACCCCAAGGGCAAGAGGGTGCTTTGAACCGCTCCCCGCTCTTCCGCCCTCCTTCCGGAGGCCGTTGGCAAGCAGTGGGTGATACCGGGAATCTTTCAGTCGCCAGAGCCTCGTCCGTGCAAACAGGGTGCACCACGTGAAGGAGAGGTTGACATTTCGTTGTAAAAGGCTAGTATAGTCTCTTCCAAACTCTTACACCCCAACAACTACATAAGAACTGTTAAAAATAATTAATACAGTTTAAGCAGGATTTTAGTTTTGTTCCATTTACGTGTTGGCCTTCACTGTTATACGCGGAGAAGTAATTTTTTGTATTCACTCGCTCTAATTAACCGTTACATCTCGTACATGAAATTTCTGCTTCGCTGACGTGTAAGAACGCGAGAGGCTACAACAGAAAAACCGTTAGCGTTGGCCATCAAAATCTATTTCGTCGGGACCGTAAAGGGTGCAGCCAAAAAGAGCGCTAGCCATTACGTTTCCAATTGACTGGCCAGCGACAGTGTAAGCCGTTAAGGGGATCTGCGAAGGCGAAGTGCGCGCCTCCAAATTAATAGACGCAATTAGGGAGCGCTGGCTGCTGCTGCGGCAATTGGCCGCAACGAGGCCTCTACGCGCTCTGATTGGGCTACACGTGCTGCAAACGCGCCCGCAGGCAGCCAACCTAACCGCGCCCACCGACCTAATAAATTAGTCGCCGCGCTGATTTAAATTTCCCCCTGAGAGACGTCATTATCTAATTTTTCGTAAATGTTACCAGCGTTTCCTTCTTCTTCGTTTTCTGCGGCTCTGTTAATATTATTGGCACAGCAGCTCTAGATGGCGAAATTACAGTTATTAAGTTCGTGCGGCCGGTCCGAGAACTCACACCAGACGGGTACAAAAAAATGAGAATGTAAATAAAAAATGAAGTGCGGGGTCAGTTAATGATGCAAGTTGGTCGCTTTACGTACGTTTCAAACAGGTCCTACACGTTGAGCTCATTGCAGTTGTGTTATAGCTTTAATTTCGCGACAAGAGATTCCACTTCGGTGATGGACTGCTTAGGGTTAATTGGTTAGCTGATGGTATTCTATGTTCACTGCAAGAAGCATGCAGATTGTTTTAACAGCACGTTTCTTATCTGTAAAGCAATTTAGAGGTCTTTCACCTGCAGCAGTCTGCACTTGTTATGTGCAGGTGTCTTGTGATACAGCAAGAGGAACCATCGATATGGAGTGAATGCCGTCAGTTGTAACTTTCAGCTCTGTCGTATGGGAACACTTCACTTTGAATCCCAGAGTATTCACTCCTCTGTTTGCGACAATTTCACACGTTTACACCAAAGGAAATCGGAACGTTAAAATTTTACGTTGATTTCTTTGCCACAAATGCTGTCCATTATATAAAGAGCATCACGTCCGTACAGTAACAATGGTAAATCGTGTACATCCAAATGTACAGTACATGTCTTCTTTTCATTGAATAACGTCTCTGTTACAATTACTCAAACAATACCTTTTGATTCATTTAAAAACTATCATTATTCATAATGTTATAATCGTTTTTATAGCTGTTCAAATAAAATTAATACTAATAGTATACGAGTGAAATGAGTAATAGTGTACGCAGATCTGTAGTTTTATTTCCAGTCTAATAACTGCGATGAAGTTCATTTTTCTTAAGAAGTTGATTTTCATCGATTTGTAGTAGACCTGACAGTGCTGAGGTTGCAAATCACCGATTGATCCATCCAGTGTTCTCAATATTCTGAAACAAAAATATCTAATCACACTTTCTCAATCTGATGAGGCAGTTCGATGCTTAGTTGTTTAACCCTTAACCCAAGCAGAAAATATGACGTTTCGGGGCCCGTCCTGTCTGTTTTCTTCCTGTCGTAACATGCACCCAGAATACGACACTGTTCTATATGCTAATTGTTTCAAGTCACAAATATGTGACTGGGTTGCGGACTACCTGAAGGGCAGAACGCAGTGTGTAGTTCTCGACGGTGAGCGTTCATCACCTACTGAAGTGGGGTCTGGAGTTCCCCAGGGAAGCGTGTTAGGGCCTCTGTTGTTTCTCATATACATCAATGATCTATGCGACATAATCGGGGGAATGAAAAGATTATTTGCCGATGATGCTATTATTTATCGCGAAATAAAAAACCAGGACGACTGCGCTTTGTTACAAGATGATATTATGAAAATAATTGCGTGGTGTAAAGATTGGCAGTTGGAATTAAACGCTAAAAAGTGCCAAGTCATGCGTGTAAGTAAAAAGGTGACACCATTTACCTATGATTATACAATTAATGGCACTGTCCTTAGAACGGTAGATTCCGCTAAATACCTAGGGGTAACAATTAGTAATAATTTGTCGTGGAATGTGCATATCGAGAATGTATTGGGAAAAGCAAATCGTATGCTCCGATTTCTAGGTCGTAATTTAAATCAATGCACTCAGGAAGTTAAATCGATTGTATACAAATCACTAGTACGTCCTCACTTAGAGTATTGTTGTTCTGTGTGGGGTCCCCATCAAAAGGGGTTAATGGAGGCCTTAGAGAAGGTCCAAAGAAGAGCCGCCCGATTCGTGACAGGTATATATAGTTGGAGGGAAAGCGTAAGTGCGATGTTGAAGGAGTTAGGTTGGGAAGGCGTTGCTCTCGACGGAAGCTAATTAAAAAATTCACGACAGACGTATTTCGGAATGACAGCCAGCAAATATTGCTACCAGCAACATTCATATCTCGAAATGACCGCGAAAATAAGATAAGAGAAATCAAGGCCAGAACCGATTCATTTCTGTACTCATTTTTCCCACGAGCGATTAGGGAATGGAATAGAAAGGATTTACCTGGCGAGTAAACTTAAAATCCGACAGGAGTAGCTTCCGATAAAGCACTCCAGCCATCCTGATCTGGGTTTTCCATGGTTTTCCCGGATCACTCCACGCGAATGCGGGGATGGTTCCTCACAATAGCCCATGGGCGCCTCCTGCCATATCCCTTATAACCCTTCCAAACCATAACCCTTTTCGACAGGTGCAATGCACCCTCCGCCACACACTTTTAGTGAATCGCGGAGTAATAATAATAGTAATAGTAATCGCAGTTAAAACGTTTGCCCCTAAATACTGAATAGTTGCGTAAAAAAATATTTTTTAAGTTTAATAATGCATCTTGGTTGTATTTGAAATAAATGTTTTAATTCTTCCCGACGTTTCAAAAAATGAATTTTAAACTTTTTTTTAGGATTTATTACCAGTCGTATTGAGATCTATCCTTCAGAAGTAGCGTTTCCAATCCTAGTTATCCAGTTCCCTTTTCTTTAAACCACATTCTCTTCAAATGTCCAAAACACAATAAAAGAGGAACAATGTAATAGTGAATTTATGTTGAAAAAATTAAAATCGAATGGATTGTTCGCCGCAGGCCAGCATTTAGGCTCTGTAGGCCCCTAGGCTATACATGTCGTGCGGGCCCCCCTGTCGGCAGTGGCCCTGGCGGTCTCCGCCTATTCATGCTTAAATTCGAAATTTGGCCCTTGGCCAAAATAATGTATGGGTGACCCAGGGACCCAGGGTTGTGGGGCGGGCCCGCTCTTTGTGGTGACGCCGAGTGAAAGAATTTCGATTTGCTGCCAATTCCGCCATTGTAGATATTAGGTTTGCAATTTAACGATGAATCAAAACGACTTAACGTCCTGTAGTATCTCATATGAGCAAAAGGCCTTGTGATTATCTCCATTACGGTATCTTTTTCCTGCCCTGGAGGGAGTTTCTTTGGAAATTTTAGCTCGGGAGGTTTCTCATTACCTTCCACATTGTTGGAAGCGTATGTAAGTGTTACTGTTTTGTGTGGATGAGTGAGATTTGTTGTTTGCTTTGGGAACAAATGAAAGATCAAGAAAGAAAGAGACTGACATCTAGTGCCGGCTCAGAATAGTTTCAAATTTTAAACATTTGTATACAGTTAAAAGATTTATTGTATTCCTAATTACCTGAGAAAATAATACCTGAATTCAAATTAAATTACATTTAGTCAGAAATTCCTTCCAGGCAGTCCCTCGATACCTAGGTAAAATTTTTCATTGACGATTCTCGAGTAACTCGAAGTACTGCGAACAGTTCCCATGGTAAAAGGGTGGGAGGGATTGCTTTTAGAAAGACTTTTACTTTGATCTTTGGGGATTGTCGACGTCGAGGTCACTACAGCTGGGAGAGGATGTTGGGTACTATGGAAGGAAGGAATTCAGCATGACAATTTGAAGGAATCAACCCTCCAGTGGTCTGGAGAGATTTCGGGAAGCCATGGAAAACCGAAATTTGGATGGCCCGACGGAAATTCGAACCTACGTTTACTGCTCACCCACTAAAGTCTAAACCGTTTGCGGATGCGGCAAGTAACAACAGAATGACTTCAATAGCGAACAATTCAAAGGATCGCAGCTTATTAGAAAACGTAATGCTGATGACCATTTTTTTTCAGCTTTTTATTTTCCAACTAGTAGTTTTTGCCGCAAAAAATTGTTCCTCGACATCTTAAGGCCTAAAAATGTAATCAGCACGGCTTGCAGGTCAGATTCGAGCAAGAAGCCTCACAGGATCATCTATAGTAGCGCTTTACCCGGCAAAACCAACTTTCTGAGTTAATGTTGAGAAACTGAGTGTTTTAAACTTGTCAGGAACATGAACGCCAAGTTCAACAATAATATGAACTGTAATAACCATATTACTGTGGCGGCACCAAACGAAATTTGATTTGTTGTACATGTTTTAAAGAAATACAAAATGAGCACGAATAATTGAGCCCACAAAACTGTAATTTGTTCTCGAATTAAAACTTGCTCTTGACAGCTGCACTCAGGAGAGGTTAAGGCTATCAATTTGACAGCTATATTAAGATTAAACGGTTACGGGTTTATATTTTGGGTGAGTATATTAGACTTCTAGAATACGATAGTCGTCTGGGTAAATGCCTTTTAAGTTACGGTACAAGTTATAGAATAATAAAGAATAAGAAAATTTTTAAATTGTTTTGAGTCAGACGATAACAATGAATGACCTACATAAAGATAATGACAAGTCCCTAATACGGGACAAGCTTTGCCAAGGGATCGTACAGTCTTTATCCAAGGATATTAAATTTGGCTGTGAATAGTTTTATATACTGACGAAAAAAACAGCTAGAAAACTTTCTAGGAAAATTTCGATTACGATGTTTCGTTGTTGACCGTAGCCATGAACTGATGCCTCATACGTCCATTTCTTGGAATCAAGGATTAAATAAAATCCGAGAAGTCAGATGTCTAACGTGTGTAGGCCTATTTAAGAAGTCTTTCCTGTGACGAAAATGAAAGGGAAATACGACATTTTATCTTTCCACCATTCACTTAAATTTGGTTGGCAAAGTCTCTATGTATACGTAAATCAACAACAAATTTTACTGGTCGGTGATATTAATTATACTTCCAAGTTGTATCAACCATCTGCTCTGCATAACACATATGACATACCCAATTGTGACATTGTCTGTACGTATTCTTCGCTTACAGTTAACGCTAATTAGCAATTATGTCGGCTGGAGTGGACACGCGGAGCAGACACCTGTTGATCGCGTCAGTGTTGCAGCCAGACCAACTTGGGAAGCAGGAATGCGAGCGTGCGGCGTGCGTAGGCGGCAGCGTGGCGGCCGGTCCTGTTTGGGCGGCGACGGTTGGCAGCATTGTGTGACCCGGCAGGGCGAGGTCAGGCGATGTGGTTCACAAGGCCGACCCCACCTGCTCGGCGGAACATGGGAGCGCCCGCATTCCACCGCTGCCCGCTCGCTCCCTGCAATTAGTGCGCTCACTTCGCCTCACCTTAATTCAACCTAACTCATTGCCTGCGAGGCTTTCGTAACCGCGTCTGTCCACAAATAGTTTTATATCAAATCAAACAGGCAAAGTAAATATCAAACTCATTCTTAATTATAACTACAACGCTGATCATAACATTTATCCATAAATAGTTTACAACTAGAAATATTCCTGATGCAGTTGTTTTTTAATCCTATTTTAAGTGCATGTTTAACATTTTTATGCGGAAGCATTTCCAGCAGTTTGAATATCCCTCTGTTTATTATCATTGAAGTAATGCTGGTTCAGCATGATTATATATCCCTTTGTTCATTTTCGGTGTTCGATGATGAAAACATTTTTCATTGTTACAGATATTTGATACACACCATTGAGCTAATTTACGTTTGTGTTCTGAAGATAGCTACTTTCGTTTAATCCAGTCTCTCCCATTAATTAACCGCAGTGTATAAGATTTACTAACTCCTGGGTCATAACCTTTACATACCATACCCACTATTTATGATGTTATCTGATTACTGATGTACAATATATACAGTTAGGGTCGAGTACCTGGACATTTAAGTTATTTTCCTAAAGTGTCGCTAAAGTTCTGTTGATTGCAGTTATTCGTAGCACTGGAATATAAGTTTTATTAATTATTCGAAATAAATAAATTTGAAAAATCACAAAATCACTGATAGATATTTGTATTGTAAATCATTTACTTTTCGTAGTTGCAAGAAAAATTTTCTACATGTACTTAAAGAACCCATGGCACGTTTAATTCATGTATTAATATGTAGGAATAAATCCAAACTAATCGGAATAATATTTAAGAAATTATTATGTGCAAGCCTAAGCAGATATGAAAGAAAATATGATTCAAAAGTATCAAGTTAATGTGTGAAACATTTTTTATAAATTAGCTCTACCAATCATCGTATCCGCCATCACCTATTATCGCGTTTTGTATTCTGTTTGAGATGAATCTTGAGCAGATACAGTAATTCATAGAATATTAGAAGTCCAGCAAACAGAATAATGAAGCTTGTATAAATAGGAGATAGCACAAAACAAAAATAGAGTTTGCAAACAATTTTTAACAAAATTCGTTGGTAAGTTTATTAAATATAAATGCTGAACCTGATTTAGCCACAGAACCTATAGAATCAACCATTACTTATTTTAGTAAATAATTTATCTTGAACAAATATTATTTACAGAAACCAACGGTTAACAGATGAAACAATTAACAGATTAACATTGAAATAAAACTTTGAATCGAAGACGATGAGGTGACTAGGAATAGGAAGAAAATCGGCAGTGGCATTTTGAAGAAACCATCCCGGCATTCGCCAAGAGTGATTTTGGGAAACTGTCGAAAAACGAATTCAGGATCGCCGAAACTACATCCAACGAAATGCCAGGTCTTGGCATTAATCACTCAGCATCAGTCTAAAAAAAGTATTTGAAAGTTTTTGGATCGTTTGTAAATGACCACGATCAAATAACTGAAAATTTCCTTTTCCTATCACGTTTCTTTACTCTGTTCAGAACTGGTGTTCTCTGTTGACTTTCGAGAATCAAGAATTCAATAGCTAGGTGCCTATCAAGAACAAAAGTATTTTCAATAACATTCTCAACATGTGTTAACTTTACTGGAAGAAATAATTATGAAATGTTTTTAATAATAAAGTAATATAACAAATAGGTACAATGTGAAGATGTCTAATGACCCAACGGAATTGCAGTCTACTTAACAACCGCCTTCAATGTAATTATTACCTTCTTCTTCTCTTCGATATCGGCCATCTAAGGACCACGAAAAGTAATCCCGTGCATTCATTTCGATGCTTCTTTTCTTGACTTCCAATAGTTCTTCATCCTCTCACTTTGCTGTTTCCTCCTTTCTTCTGACCATAAGTTACTACATTTCCTCTTCTCCTTCTCCTGGAAACCCTTCAAATTTTGGATCAATCTCCTAAAAGTTACTATACCTTGTATTAAATCTTCTGTTATACCGCTCTCAATCTTATTTTTCTTTACTCCTTTACCTTCTTCATTTTAAGACACTATCATCACAAATTTTAAATCGTAATAAAATAAGGTTTACTATACCTGTTAATATCCTGTTTAACTACTATGGGATTTTTAATCTGATTTCTTAACAGTCCACAAGTTTTCCTTTTAAAATTAAAAAAAGAATCATTTATTGAGTGCGGAAATTTCCACATTTAGTTCGGAGAAATTTCCGTGTTTCACCTAAGGTTTCAGTTATTAAATGAAAGTTCCAGCTAGAATACACAGTTATAACCAACTTTCTACCAATTTCGTAGATGAGTATTTGAAACAGATGTTACACTAGTAAAAATTCTAAATTAGCAATATATATTTTGGACGACTGTTATGAATGGGCTAATTTGTTTTTCTACAGCGTTCTAATGGTGTACATCACCTATTATTATAATTAATATGATTCCTAATATCAGGGATGAAAAGGGAATAACAGAACAATTTTTAAACTATAAAAAATGATTATTAGACATTTTTTAAAATACCAATCCAACTGCTTTTACAACAATAGTTATAGCAAATAGAATCTTTCAATTAACGCTTGCAGAAACGTTACCTGTACTGCAGCTCCTTGTAAAACGCAAGAAAATCAAATTACTTTTCTTTTAAAAAAATACATTACAATAATAAAAAATAGAAAGTCAGGTGTTATAGTTAATACACACTAGGCGTAGAAAGATTTTTGTTCTGTCTGAGATGACGAAACTATAATTCCTACAAAGCCTACGTTATTTCAGTTAAGAGCAACGACGATCCTATGAAATGCAGGCATAATTTATTATTGTTTTACATGTGGTAGGGTTTTGTTGGGAGGTGGGTCGAGATAGTCCCATCACATGGCCGTAAACGTTTGTGAGGTGACCCGTGAAACTTGCCGCTACTTCGCTGTCCATAAAAATGTCGCATTATGCTCACGACTTCATAAATGGAATGTCGGCTTGTTTGTCGTTCTAGCCACAGCGAAGTTAACTGGCTATCCACAATATTGTACTCTGATGTACGAGTGTATCACGGTTATGGCTAATAGAAGGTTCTAAGTGGAAGGAACTGATATTTAACTCGATAATTACACAAAAATAAAGAAACTGGGGAACATAGTTCACCACTAATCCAATTTTCTACTATTACCGCTATATGATATGGTATTTAATGTTTTTAATAGTACTATTTATTTTTACGAATTTTCCAAACTACCTAACTTTCTTGTGTTTTATTCTTTTTCTTACGAAAGAAGACCGTAAAATTCACTGAACCTTATCTCATTGACCACTAGCTTATCCCGTACAATTCAGCCAGCTTCAAGTGAATTAGTAGTGTTTAAAATAATAGCCTATCACAATTGTTAATTTTAATAACCGTTCAAAGAAAGCGTGGGCCTTATAACATTTTTATGTATGTTCGTTTGGGCCTAGGACCAAGTTAAGCCTTTGTTTGACTTGAATTTGCTGTGCGTGTGTAAACATCAGTGTTACAACTTGGGTTGTTAGCCCTAAAAGGGACCTACAGTTTGACGTGCAATCCGAACCACGGAAGCGTTCTGGCGTACTTCACATTACATACCGAACTGTACCAGAGGTGAAGATCGAGTCAAGGGCATCTGAAAATACCCGCCGAAACAGGGATTCAAACCGGGGACCTTTCGATTTCGATCTCCAGTTTGATGCCTTTACCACTGATACACTAGGCCCATCCATATAAGATTTACTTTAAATTACTTGAATTCTGTGATGTGTTCAAACCATCGACACTTGTAGTATAGGACCAAAACTTTTTTTTTTTAGGACTTCATGCTCGGCCAGGTCGAAGTGGTACGGGGTAGGGAATTGGAGACAAAAAATGGACAGGAATTCGGCCAAGACCTTTTGACGGACCACTTGCCTGGAGTAACTTTGGTAAACCATGGAAATCAAAATCTGGATCGATTGACCGGGTTATTGAACCCGTGAGCACCACTTAACTTGCCACAGAGCTGTAGCGTGTGGTTGTCGAAAGTATTTTCTTCATTACATAAATTCATGGTTTATTAATTTAGAAGCAGTCATCATCGGCTGTCGTTGTTGGCTGACGCTTACAAACAGTTTGACAAATTTTATGTAGTTTTCATTTATTGATGAGGAAGGCCACATAGTTTTTCAGTCAGCGACATCACTTCTAGCGATTTGTCACACTACATTTTAGTGCTACAATAACCAGCAATATTCCACCACATCAGTGCATAGAGGACACACGTAGTTTCAGTTCGAACGTAATAGGATATAATAAACGGATAAGGAAAACCATCTCATGCACGAAGTGGAGAAAAATTAGTTTTGTAACACATTTGGGAACATTAAACGATGAAGTATAATTACTTTAATGACAATTTAGCTAATGGATAAAAAAAATTACAACAAATTATCCCCACTTCTCTGTAGGATGCGCTAATTACCACATTTTCTGTCTTCAGTACATGAGAGTTTCCAGGACTACAGACTCTGCCACACTTTCTGCAGATAATATTGTAACACAACAGACACTAGACACAAAACAAATATGGCTAGCCAGCATATGGCACTTACTTTCCCACTTGGTGAAAATCGTCTTTACTTACATCCATTGTCAAAAAGATGGTAACAGGGACATTTTTACAGGCGAAATGTGTTTCGCCGACACGGAAAATTGGCACTATTAAAATCTGCTCATTAGATGGCATGTGTCTTAAAACAATAATCCAAGACTACATGACCAAGTTTAAATCATTACTGAGATCGTTATAGGGCGAAGAGGAGAAACAGTCAGAAGATAAAGGTGTCAAGGTTAGACTAGCATTTCAAAATTACATTGTCACAAAAACTTGCAGTTAGAAATAGATCTTATACAACAATCAAACCGCAGAAATTCAAACTACATTAAAGAAACACTTCTACCGATTTTGAGCCATCTTGGAACTGCGTAGGAGACCAAATAATTACTCTCAATAGGGTGTACACTATAAGCCCCTCCCAAGTCACTACGGTTTTGAGAAGAACGGATACTGTAATGTATCATATCTTCTTCCAAACCAACCAGAAATTCCTAAATACTTAGAGGATGTAAGGAGCAGAACTATAAATGGAATCAATACATATTATGCAAGCTGAATGAAGGGTCAAGCGACCTAAGGCCATGATAGCCATAAGAACAAAACGTGATCCGAACCAATTTGCTGCCGTGCATCCATGTTGTAATTCAAGTTTTACAAAATTTTATATGTGAAATATTCAAGTGTGTGTGTGTGTGTGAGAGAGAGAGAGAGTGTGAATAGCTGCGCGCCTTACACTACTTAACTGAAGCTATCAGTGGCAGAGTCAGACTTCAACACTAAAAGTCTACACCAGAAGTCAAATGTCGGGAACAGAGTCCCACCCCAAAGCTGAAACGTCGGGAGCAGAGTCCTGTACCAGAATGAAGTTCGTCACTTCTTCCACCGCTCACGTAAACTTTGGCCACACCCTTGTGGTTTCGTAGATACATGTTGGGCAGAAAAATCCCAGAATTTGAGTCATGTATCCATTTTGACGGGATCGTGGGCTAGATTTCCTGGTGTCACGTGATACCACTGACTTTTCATTCGCCCCCGCTAATTTCGCTTGTGGAGTACTCTGTTTGGGACTATTCGGGAATCGTCGTGGTTGACGTTAGGTGCGTATTTTCCCGCTAGGAGCAGTGATCTTCCTGTTGACCACCGTCCCTTGGGATCCCCTTTCAAGGTTCTCTGAGAACTGGGAAGCAGGTAAGTATCTCACCCCACTCGCTGGGTAGAGACAGATTGTGGCGGCCAGGTAACGGCTTCCACAGGTCATCGTCTCCTTGAGGACACGCTAACCAAGCCCGCACTAAACTCAATATTCGCTTTATAAAATGTCTTTTGTCCATTGCATTAAGATAAACTATATTTAGTATTGGTATCACAACCTTTCTTTAAGTCTTGCGTATTTTATAAAATTATCTAACGAATATAATGATCGCCCAAAATTGTAAAAAAAATAATAATAATGATGATAATAATATTTCAATGTCTCTGAAACAATAAAATTCGCCATAGAATGTGGCGTCAAGCGTCACATTATAAGCAGAGGCAGCCCAGATGATAATTAGCAGATTTTCTCTCTTCTGAAACGAAATTTATTTTCCAATTAATAAATATCTTTAAAAAGGCATACATATTACAAAATTAATTCGTGTCATTACAAGCTTATACTTACATATATTAAGTTTTAAACAAGCGAAAGTTACGACAGTTAATGAGATTTGAGTCTGTGCAGTGTTTACTTGCAAAACAAGGCTTTTATACGCAGTAAGGTCGCGTAACTTGTAGGCTGTCCTGGTAGTTTTGAGGGATGTTGGTGTGACTGTACCTGTTGAGCATGGTGCCGCCAGCAAGGGTCACGTTAGCGCTGACGTGACGATACTCGGGCCTAGGCGACACTAATTGAGATTAATTAAGTGCCCCGTGCAATTACTTGGTTGGCCCATCTGACAGAGTGAAGCGCCCATTAAAATACTATTACTGGTTTTTGTGGTCTGCGGATATATGTGAGTGTGTTTACAAGGGTAATAAATAAGTACAATTACCGCACCCGAATGAGAACAGGACGCGTCATCGGCGTTGACTTAGGAGTTCTCCTCACATCGCTTAACAAGCGGTAAACACATCTCCTAACTTAGATGGAACTCACAGATCCGGAGGTAATTTATGTATATTGAAATACCAGAGGACCAATATTTTATTCCTCAGGGAAGCTATGATTCACTGACCCTAGCTAATATCTCCTGCAATCACGATCAGCTTCCCGTTCTCTAAAGAATGCTATATACTTTAGTTAGAATTAGACCTGAAAGGAGAAACTGGTGGTCATCAAAGTCAGCATTGTCATATATTTCAAAGAGAACAGGATTATTATAAATGATTGAAACGATTTAAAAAATTTACTGTAGCTGTATTATTTGACAAATTGTCACGTTAGAGTCGTATAGAAAAACACAATAAGTTATGCAGCCACATTTCAGATTTCTGCCGAGAAACGGATATGTTCGTGAATTCTTAAACATGAAATTAGGATCCGGTGGATCGGTCTTGGTGGTGGTAATGATCAGCAGTTCTTATGATGGCCTTCATGCTTTTGTGTGTGGAAGGGGCAGGAGGGAGAGAGAGGGTGGCAGGTTATAAGAAAGATTAAACTTTTAAGCCATCTCTACCAACAAACCTTCAAGAACTGTGATGTAGCATCAGTAGTGTTTTGAACAGGGACATTTTGCACCAGGTGTGGCAAGAACGTGTTATCAACTTGGTATCTGCAGAATCAGTACAGGGTCACGTACAGAGCAATTGTAATATGTGAACAAAAAAAAAAAAAAAAAACTTCTTGAGTTTTTCTACATTACTGTAAATTTTTGCTGCAATAAGTCAAATAATTCAATAATAAATTTGTGAAACCGCTTCAATTATTTATAATAACCCTGATTTCTTTTGTTCCCCACATGCCATTGTCAGTTTTCCCGGAACCTAACATCAGAATTAAAGCTGTTTTTGTTTTTTTTTTTACTGTATTTCTTTTTGTTTTACCGATCTTGTAAAGAGCTGAATAAAAAATTAAATAATAGGTCGTTTTACTAATATGGTTGATAGTGGAGGTAAGTACCTGGAGGTAAGTACCTGGCGTGATAATGGTTTTCACCAAATTTGATGCCCCGGGAAGTTGGCGTATATTGTTGGTTGACACCTACCGTATTCGGTTCTTACTCCTACAGATTTTGGGATTCCATACACCAAGGAAAACTGAGCAGTATAGTTTTGGCTAAGCTGTCTTTCTGTCACAGACCATTAGCTCGAAAAAGAAATGAGCTCAAGATTTCAAATTTGCGCATGTTATTTGTTACGTTAATGCAAAACCGAATATCATATTGATCGTGTAGTGTGCATATATTGGGTGGGGGAGGGGGGGAGCATAGGGATAATCGTTATTTGGAATATGGCAAGAAGAGGTCTATAAAATTTCTTTCAACATGTTTGACTGTAAAATATGTAGGTCCAACTCAAAACACAGTGTCCTATGAACTACAAATTTGAATATATCCTTTGTTTAAGCAACGAGTGTTGAAAATACTTACATCAAAAATATTTGGTTAGTAGGGAGTGAAACAACGAGTAGTTTTTATTTTGCAGTTATTTTACATTGTTTCATCGAAAGTTTTATTAAGATTTTGAAAGAGTGGATAGGTGTCACCTATAAGAAATATAACAATCAATTTAATTAGAATTGATCGATTTCGCTTGTGTTACGAACGACATCGGATGAATTAGAAAGCAGCACAACGTTATCCGAGCTCACGGTGAAATATTGGTGAATCGGCATTTATGGAGTCTCTTGGGGGTACGTATGCAGGACGGACGTAAGGCTTCCGTGTCCAGAAAAATGTATTATTAGTCAATAAATATTTTATAGTAATACCGCATGACCTATCTTGACGTGCCAATGACTTGTGAAAAGGGGGGGGGGGCGGTCTTCCTTTCATCTCGGTGAAGTGCGATAGATCGACGTAGTACGAATTTAATTAGTCGGCATATGTACCCAGTCATGCTGCCTCAATAGATACTCATAATTGTGTGGTTGTGACGGGTGCTGGAGCTGGACCTTATACATGAATGACTCTCTTCATCGTACTAGAAATATAATTCAGCTAGCCATTATCACGTTAGTAAATGTTTGATGATCAGTAAGTAACGCTTGGACCTGACATTAAGGAGCTCGCTAGTTCAAATCCAGATTTCGGTTTCCTCGGTTTCTTGAAGTCATTCCATAAAAATTCCGCAATGGTTTTCACAAAAGGGTTTGTCCCCAGTCGATTACCATATCTAATAACCTCGATTTTAACAGAGAATAAAGCAATAAGAGAAAGCGTTTCACTGGTCTGATATCACTGACACCCATCTGACTTTTTGACGCCATGTATCTGGCTGTACACATTTGAACGCTATTATCCTGTAGATTATTTGCATGTCAGTGTATATAACGTCTTTCTCCAGCCCTCTGTAAGCATTCATTCGGTTTACGCCCACTGCGTGTTCTGGCGTAATGGATTAAGTCCTGGCAGTGCCTGATGCCTGTCTGCACATGGTTCGCTTTACATTTGTCCCTTTGTACGGCCGTGTCTTGTCGTAGAAACTCTAGCTCCAGCAACAGCCTTGTTGAGCTGCCTCCAATCAATATCATTAAACTCAAACAGTTACAAAGGAAAACAACTGAGTTGTCATACCAATGAAGTGCGGCCATATGTATTAATGTAATGTATTAATATGCAGAAAAAACCCTAATGAGTAAGTCTTTATAGCAGCAAAAGAAACTGATTCCAACAAAAACTCTGAAATATTTATACCTGATGATACGGAACTGTTTTGGAAACAGAGCTTATGTAGGTTCTTATAGCTCAGCTCGGTTTCCTTTTACCGCCTACGCTTTTTCCTTAGTTTTCGACCAACATCCCTTGCTATGACGACCGAATTCACATTGCAAAGGTCGCCGGCTTGTTTTAATGAAGAATTCTTGTCTCTCATAGCAGTGTGTAAAATGCCCATGCAATGTCAGTCCGTAAATACTATGAAGATACGAAATGAAAACACTACTTGCTGCCTGTATGGCGTAATCAGCCTTCTATCTAATTATCCCCCCCCCTCCGATTTGGCCACCAGGATCCACGTGGTCTCTTGTCGTCACAGGTAGCCAGAGTGAATCATGAGAAGGGGGGGGGAGGGGGGAGGGGGAGGAGTTGAGTTCCTGACCGATGTAAAACCGCACTTGTTGGTCCCGGCGTATCCGATCTGTTGCCATCCGCGTGTGAAGCCTCTAACTGTGTTCTGTATGATAAGTCTATAATTGTTGTCTGTGTAAATGCTTAGGAGTCGGAGCTAGGGATCGTCGCAACATTCACGTAAATGATTGCATAAAACCGTAATCAGGAGGGCCGGTGGCTTGGGCTCGTGCCCGGTCTTGTTCTATCTTCCCGATACCCTGAGCGGCACTGGCGGGTCTTCTATTTAATTTTGTTTAATTTTTATTTTGAAAATTTAGTTCCCCAAACCGTTAATGAATGGCAGATTACCTCTGTAGTGTCGATTTATTTACTAACGGATGCCGCAGTCTGACGTGGAAATATGGATTATTCGTCGAGTGTTTCGTGAACAAATATGATGAAAACATATCAAAATTGACAGGATTCAATAAGCGACCTCTAATACCCGAGGTAAACTGCTTTCTGTACCGCATCCAAGACAAGAAAGTGTTAAATCAAGGTCTCCTATGAGGATGAAGAAAAGAAAATGCTCATCAGACAGAACTTGTTAACGACAAAGAGCATCAGGTAAAAAGAAGTAAAACAGAATATTGGAATATACAGAAACATGATACATCAATATTTTAATCACTAATCGTAAATTGGTTCTCATGTCAGTATGGTTAAAAAAGTTGACAGAATCGTTTAAAGTTGTCTGTCGTTTTGAACAATGTTCAAGTATTACATGTTGATAGTTGGTGGTTCATTTTCATCTATATCGAATTTCGCTCATGTCTCTCGAAACTTTGATAAGAGGTGATTCATATCTCTTTGGATAGATTCCTCACATAATGAGATGTTAACTTTGCGTCAAACGAACACGAGCGGACAGCGTGGTGCGTTTTGCTGGCAGCCGTAATGGTGTACACGTCAGACAAGCTCATAACGAAGGCAGTCTCTCGAACAGTATGCACAAAATAATAACCCCACCGACGCAGTCACTGCGTCTAATCTTTCATCAACTGGGTCAGAAATCATTAACGAAATTTCCTCAGCCAGATTTATCTCTAAGGTCTACTTCGCATATGAAACAACCGCCAACGAGGTGTAGGAAAGTGGATTTCTCCTCCCACTGCCAGTTCAGCTTTTAGCTGTCTTATTTTATTTGAGTAGCTAACGGCAAGATCAAGTCCTGGCAATTTCAGTTTGAGGTGTGTCATTATAACTTTTCTTTATTCGATCTAATCAAACTGTTTGAGAATAAATAATATACATGTGATTTAGCGATTAGTACCTGGGCGACCTATCTTCGCTTGGTATCTTTCTATTTCTGTTCAATATGAAAGATTTTGCGTGAAATTTGATTAAAGATAAACATTTTTCTTGAAGGCTTCCTAGGTGTTTTGAAGTGCACAGTTCCTTGCTCTAACCTGAAACTTCTACTAGATGAGGTTAGAGTAGTTTCCGAAATACAAGAATTACTCGGTTTTTTTTCCTTGTAAAATAGTGTAAAAAATTGAAAAACAAAATGTTATCTACCTATGAAATTTTATCCAAATCGCTAAAGTCATTTCCGTGATAGTCCGATTTACGACCTCATAAATTTCTTCTAAGGGAAAATGCTATTATTACGTTAAATAGAAATCTGAATGCTAATCAGGGAATAATTAATGGTCTAAGATTCACTCAGATTAGTACGTCATCATTCCTAAATTCATTCACTCCTCTAAAACTATGCTCATACCTCGCATTAACGTCACACCTTCTGATACAACCGTGCCTTTCCAAATGATAAGAAAACAATTCTCAATGAAAGTAACCTACGCTATGACCATTAATAGAGCATTACCAGAACCTGTTTTTTCGTATGGACACCTGTACATGTTAAAAATGTAGCATTCAATGATGAAGACTTTTTACAGTAAAATTGATTATCATTACTACTCGTCAAAATCTAATATGATTCCTTAATTAATATAACTGCATTTACTTATTTCGACATTATTACATTACCAATCGGTGACTCACCACTAAATTATGTGAAATATTCGCAGGTTCGTAGTGTACAAGAATTGTTAGTTTAGAGATATACGAGTTCCTTGCTCTAACCAAAGAGAAACTTTACTAAAATGTGTAGGCTTACTGGCAACTGAAACTTTTACGATATGACGTTAGAGCCGTTCCCGAGATACCACATACAAGAACTGCTCGGCGGCTTTTGCAGGGAAGACACCTATTCATATAAACTTGACATAGATATGAATTACTGGATTGTCATCGGTACTTAATACGTGTACAAAATTTCAGACATTTAGGACTTCCTGAAGTGGGTTAAAATTGAACTGAAATTTCTATTACATTCAACCACTTTTAAGTTGTTACTGAAAACGTGGTAAGAAATTATTGTATTTTCATCGGTTCTTAATAAGTGTGCAAAATTTCAAACGATTCGGACGTCAGGAAGTGGGTGAACACTGAAATGAAAGATTCCATTACATACAACCATTTTTCTATTGTTATCGTCAAAGTAACGAGAATAGCAGGACGTTGCTAAGAGACTACAGTATTGTCAGTGGTTCTTAAAACGTGTGCAATTTTTTATTGTTACCGTCAAAGTAATGAGAATATCAAGACATAGCTATGAAGTTATTGGATTGCAATCAGTTATCAATACATGAGAAAAATTTCAAACAATTCGGATATCTGGAATTGGGTTAAAATTAAATTACAAAATTCCACGGCATTCAACCATTTTTCTGTTGTTACTGTCAAAGTAATGATAAAAGCAGGACATTGCTATGAAATTATTGTATTGTCACTGGTTCTTAATGTGGGTGCGAAATTTCAAAAAGCTCGGAACTGTGTCGACCTATAAACATTTCTGACGTTGTCGTTTTTGATATCCACACAGGGCAGAAAATGCAACTATAGAAAACAGTTCAGTATGGTTTGAAAAGTTCATCATCAGCAGGGATGCGATTTTTTCCGCGATTTGCAAAACATTATTTATCTTTTGCGTATGTAGGACGAAATACAGTCATTAGAAAATAAAATCTTTTTTTTTATTTACGAGTATAACAGCAATTATTACTCCATCAATCTCAAACTTTAATCCGCAATATTATCTAGTAGTCTGTTTCGAAGTAAGGATTTAATGTATTCATATAATGAATACTCTTTCTTTTATATTTGGATCAATCCTGAAAGTGAACCTTAATCTGGATTTTGGAATCCGAGCCGGAATATGCTTTAGATCTCCCTCTGGAGGACTTGAGATTAAATCTCTGTGAAACAGTTGGTTTCTCTTTATGGTTTGTCAAATAACAAAAGAGACGTAAGCAGATATGGTTGTTTCACGTAAGCTGTGAATGATATCCTTCTACTATGTAAAAGAACAATTATTTGCTTACCTTTCATTTGAGACAGTTACAGACTTTCTAGAAATCCATTTATTTTGGATAAAGTTAAAGCATCCTTTTTGTCTCCAGGTTTCAACCAAGCGTGAATGTTCAAAGCTTGACAAAGACGTCTTTACAGGACCTATAAAGGGATGCTCCATGCTTTTGATTCACGTGATGGCTCCACGAATACAAACAGGACGTAAAACGCATAACCAAACGTTTAGGATAAATGGTTCGGGGTTGAAAAACGTGGTTAATAAAAGTTATTTGAAGAAGAAAAAGGAAGATCATACAGAATCGATTCATTTAATAGTAGTAGCAACCGAATCCGAGTGTTTTGATACTTAGCAATTAGTGATGCGACTATAGAGAGGGACTGCGCGTTAAACCTCTGTACGATACATTAACCCTACGAACCTGGTGATGCATGAATTAACGTTTTAGGTTTGTCGAAACTGTTTTCAAAACAGTCGGTGGGTATTGAATGTACAGAATTGCTCTTCCACAGCCACCGAAAGGTTTGTAAAGTTTTGGTTGCAACACTCGATTCAAATCGATTCAAGACTGTCTCGGAGCAAAACGTCCAACATAATCCACTCCAAAGTACTTCCATCCGCCGACAACAAGGCAGTCACTGGAAACATCCGTTGTTTGGCGGATTCCGAGAGAAAGCCTGAGTTAATGAGAATCTGACAATGAGATTCATTTAGAGCTTTTAAAATCGTGCTCCAAGTGGCGGAGCCGCAGCCTTTATGCGGCCGTGCTGGTCCGTGATGCCCGTATTGATTCGTTTTGATGGTACCAATAAAGCTTTCGCGGCCTCCATTGCGACGTCCAGAGGTTTCCGCTGAGTAATGGCCGAGCCATTACGGACGCTGACGCCTTGCGATCTCGCCGGGTTCATTAAGAGGCCAGCGCGTCGCGTATGCAAACAACCACGATGCGCTCGCGGAAACCGTATCACCTCTGTACCTCAAATACCATACATATTATTTCTAAAAGGTGTTTTTTTATCACAAGCCAATAGAAACCCTGTCACCAGATCATTACGACCATAGTATATTATTATTATTATAGTAATTTAAAAGGATTTTAAGACATGGCAATTTAATAACATATTTTGGCTACAAGCAGCCAGGTGTCTCTAGTACAGTAACGCGAATCTTTGTTTTGCTGCCAGCAAGAGACGTATGTATTATTCGATTCTCGTATCTGTATTTATATTTTAAGAACAATTATTTAGAAGTGTTACAAGAAATGCCATTATTAAGTTCACTAAGCTGTGATTAATTTAAGCAGTGGTAATTTATTGAGAATACTCCGTTTTGAAATAATGTTTCCTAATGTCAATTAATGGAAGTTGAATTTAATATATATTTATTTTAAACTTGATGATTATCCTCGTAATCTTCATGTCTAAAAGAGTAAAATAAAATAATATTAAATCTCAATTATATTCTGGTTGATTCTCTATTTAATTAGAACGTATCTTCGTATTTTCAGATCTTCTTCAGCATAACCCCCGTAAACAGCGTCGTGAATGTTGCACAGCAAAAAATTACGTGCTAAATTTTTTAATGATTATTCAATTCAGCCAGTAGTATAGTCACCCAGGTTCTGATAATATGCCACTTATTTGGTCTCAAACAACCAGTTTTATTCAATGTTAATCTAGTTACAGTGTGAATTAGAAAAGGTCATTTTTAGTTTGGATGGGGGGTAAAGTATAAGCACTGCGTACGTATTTATGCACTGCTCTCTTGATCTTCAGATTCGGCTATTCTGGTTGCCGTCGCTTGAGAAGCCTTCAGACAGGTCCCTGGTTTCGTCACACGATGCGGTTTCGCTAAAATGTTGCGTAACCAACTCCACATGTGTCCGCGAGTAACCGCAAAGGTTGATTGCACATAGGCCGGTCGATAGCAGAGTCAACCTTCCCGAGCGAGACTAATCCTTCAACTGAGAGGCGCATCTTTCATTCAAGGTTTAGTTCTCTCCGTTTCCAACCAAACAATGGCTAATCGCATGAGTTAAGTACATTGGCGCAAACGATTCGATAGTGAAAGTTGTATTACACATATCCTAATATGTAAATTCCTCTGCTTGGGAAGGGTTATACGGAATACCGCGGGAGGAGCGCATGGGTTATGTTATGGAACGATCAGCTGGCGGGACCTAGCACAACCATGAAAAAGTCAGATCAAGATTGCCAGAGCGGTTCCTCAAGAACAGCTCCTGTCGGATTTAAAGATTCTTCGATTGCTAAATCCTTCCTAATCGATTCCCTAATCGCTTATGGGGAATAAAGTAAAGTAAGTATCCGTTCCAACTGTGATTTCTCTTATCTTATTTTCTCGGTCATTCCTGGACATGAATGTTGTTGGTAATAAAATATGTTGATTGCCATCCTGAAATAAATCTCTCATGATTTTCCGAATCAGCTTCTCACGAGACCAACGCCTAGGGTGTTCTAGGTGTTCTCAACATAATTCCTATAATATTACACTTATGATTTTCCTTTAGGTATATATACTTGTCACGAATGGGTAGGATCTTCTATGGATCTTCTCCAATGCCTCCATTACAATTTTCCGATGGGGGACTCATACAGAAGAACTTTATTCCAAATAAGGTCACACTAGTGCTTTGTATACAATCGATTTAATACCCCGCGGTCACTGTTTTAAATTACAATGTGGTGAATGGAGCATATTGTTTGCGTTCGCATTTAGCTTCTAAATTTGTTCATTCCACAACAAATTGTAGTGAATTATTACACATAGATTTTTGGCGGATTTTATCGTTGTAAAAATGTTGTACTAATTGCTTACTCTGTGATAAATGGTGTCAGCCTTTTATTATATGCATGACTTGACACTTTTTAATATTTTGCTCCAATTGTCATTCTTCGCACTAGTCTATTATTTTCACAACATCACCCTGAGATTTTATTTCATAATAAATTACATCATTATTGGCAAATCGTCTTAATTTCCCCTCCATTACGTCGCACAAATTACTGATGTGTACTAGGATGAGCAATGGCCGTATCACTCTTCCCTGGGGAACGCGGGACCTCACTTCGGTTGGTGACGAAAACTAGCCTTCGAGAACTACACACTATGTTCTACCATTCATGAAGGCTGTAAACCAGTTGCATATCTGTCTTCATATGTTATAGCAACGCTGTTTCGCAAATAACCTTCTTTGAGACACAGAGTCGATAGCTTTAAAAAAAAAAATCAACTTGACATCGCTCATCTGTCATACGGCACAAGTTGTGGATTAAAAATTCAACTTTCGTAAAATCTACCTCTTCTGAAACCGTGCGAATTTTAGTTTAATATTTATTCATCCAAAAAAATGCGTGACATTTGAATAAATTGTATGTTTTAAAAGTCTAGAAAATATTGAGGTTAACGAGATCGGCTTATAATTTTTGAGGATCATTATCATTTCTTTTAACTGCTTAACGTCTCTTAACAGAGAGGTCTTTAGAGACGTGAAAGGATGGGGGAAAGGAATGGGAAAGAATTCGGCCATGGCCTTTTGAAGGAAGCATCCCGGCATTTGCCTGGAGTGATTTGGGAAACCATGGAATTATCATTTTTACTCTTAAATACTGGAATTACGATTGCTGTCTGCCATTTAATTTTTCTTATAGCTTTACACCTCGTCGACGTCATTAGAGGCGGTAAAACACTGGTAGCAAGGAACTGAAAGTAATTTAGCCATGGCCGTGTGAAGGAACCATCCCGACATTTCCTTGGAGTAATTTCGAGAATCATTTGAAAATCGAAATATGGATGGCTGCACGGGATTAGAATCTACGTCCTCCCAAATGCGAGGCCAGAGCGATACGAATCAATCACCACGCACGGAAGAAAAATGAATCATATTTCTTCCTGCCTAGTGGTATGTTTCCTTGATCCAAGAAGGGGATATATAATTTCATCGAATATGATACAATTTCTTTTGTATATCCAGATAAGATTAGAGTAGGAATATTGTCAGGTCGGGGAACCTTATCTCTTTTTACGTTTCTAAAGCGGTTTAGTTATTCCCTCAACGTCGCGAATGAGAACTTTCATACTGTTGTTGGTACGAGCAATGATTGTCGGGATTTCTGTTATATTTTCTGTTGTTAAAGCCATGTTAAAAATATTGTTAAAAACTTCCGGTTTCCATATACTAGCTTCGGTTTACTCCTCGTTTTCATTAATGAGTGATAACATTACCTTACAAGATTCTGCTGGCTATTGCCGGATGGTTCCTTCAAATATGTCATGTCCGAATTTCTTTCCGTTCCTTACCCCTAGTCCTTTCTCATCTCGATGTCTACTTAGAGTAAGCTATCAGCAAAAAAGGACAAACAACACATTAGGAGGTCTCGTTTTACTTTAATATATGTCCAGAACATTTTTTCGTTTTTAGATCTTCAAATAAATTCCTATCTTTTAAGTGTGCTATAAGGTAGTCCTGACTTTACGGCGGCATGTAAACTTCTTTGCTTCCTGAGCAAACGTTCTACTTGCTATTGCGCCAGGGAAAGTTCTTACTAACTTTGATAAACCTCTTAGAAATGAAATGATTTAGACCCTTCCATATTATTGCTTTCAAATTATTACAAAGTTTCTCGATCTTTGTTTCTCGTGCGAAGGTTTTAAAATAGTTGGCAGAGTGGTGTACCTTTCCTGATCATTTTCCTTACCAGAGTAATATATCAGTTTATCTTAATCACATTTCTTACTCGTAGATGTGAGTATAGTCATTAATTTTAGTACTAAGAATTCCATTACAGATTTCATCCTTTACCGAGTTGGGCCTTAATGATATAGAGCCCTGTATTCCCATCTTGGCCTTTAGCCCTCATGGAGTTACTCCTTGGTTTCATGTAACAATGGAGGTTGGTGAGTGAGTGGTTAACTCTCGGTCCGGTATGTGTCAGGATGCGGGTTTGAACCTTGGGTCGACCATCCAGATTTAGGGTTTCATTTTTCACTCACTCCTGAGGAATGCTTCCTCTCCGTTTCTTGACCCGAATGCTTTCCCTGTTCTAATGACCTCGGCGTCAACGAGCCGTAAAACTTCCGCAAAAAAAGCTATCTGACAGCTGGCTGAGTGGATTCAAATGGCTGTTCCGGATGCTCAACTTCAAGGAAACGAAGAAAAATGCTCAGCTCCCCCGGTGATTGAAGCCGGCCTTCCAGGCAGCAGTCAGACGAGCTGTTTGGCCGCATTTAGATTTTAAGAAGAGGCTTAAGTTAAAAGATCCCAGATAAATGATTTTGAAACAGTGGATCTTATGTCAGGTATTGAAATAATTATACGTAGATCAAAGTCTCGTTAATCGAATACATATTTCGTGTAAATAAAATTTAAAATTCTATCAGTTTTAATTTCTCTAACAGTCACCAAGTGGTGGAAGTTTGCTTTAAAACAAAATATTGGAGATGCATTGATAAATATTTTTCCTTACCATGTACTATATAGGAATAGTGTAATGATCTAAAATTCTTTGAAATTAATCCATAAAGCATAATTATCATTTTATTTTAGTCGGCTACTTCCAGAATTATCGTCACTTGCAATGTATGATTGTAGTTTGTATGATGTAGTGAGATGAAGGGAAATTGGAAAGTAGTCACTTTAATTCAATAACTGCTAGATTTTTATTCCACTTACGTAGTGAAGCGTCGTAGAACTTGTTTTTCTGGTTGCAACTGAAAGCTGTTAACATGCCAGGTAACTAATATTGTCATAATTGTAATTTGTAATATTATAGTTTCATTTCACGAATTCAGACAACATATATGTTAATTACGGTTCTATCATAAGCAGTTATCAGAGCTTGCAATAGGTTTCGTAGTAATACATTGAATTTTTAATAACTATTTTCTGTTTAGATGAAAATTACAATGTACAACTTCTATTACACTCTAAAATTATTGCATTTCTAATAAAATACGCAGCAATCAGGTTACGGCACCAATTGCTCGTAGCCGGAACACTGAAACTGTTTTCCTACTTTGGTTCGTAGAGCGCCCCACAATCCTCGGGACTGCTATATGTCTGTGTAGTTTTGCTCAGCCGTAACACAGCAAACAGTTAAAGTCTGCAAGATAGCTCGATAACGTACTAGTCAATTTACTTTTACACCCTTTACAAAACTCATAATGAAATTATACTTTCAGCAAATTTCAGCTCTCTCTAGCTTGTTAATCTCAGATATAACTGTGCAAAGCGTTGGCTTACTTTAATATGAAAACAATGAAACTTTGTGTTTGTTGAATCCTCTATATTTCAGTAAGTTTGATCTCGGTATTCAAGGCTGTTGTGGTTCGTGATTAATCATCGAGAAGTCGATTTATTCGTTGTGGTGTTCCTCATCACAGTGCGACTCGACGTGTAAACAATCAATTAATCTTTAATAAAATTAATACGGTGAACGTCGACAGTAATTAAGCTATCAATTAGCCGCGACATGAATGAATGAGCAAATAAATAAGTGACTTTCACGCAAGGATAGACTGATTCATGGCAACTGCACTGGAATTTAACTATGGCTATTTATCCATTCCTTTTCCCAGTGTAAACAGTGTTAAGGGGGATATTTGCTCAGTATAGTGTGTCCTTTGAGTTAACTATGAGTGTTGAAAGAAGGGACAGGGTGAAACCTGCGAATATCCTTTCACGGCGTATGCTTATTTTCACCCCTCGACGGAGCCATACGCACTGCGGGGTGTGTTGGTATTTAACACAGGGTTTTACTATACCGTTCGATTTGTTTATCACCACCTCTTTTTCCCAACGGTGGAAATTCATTCACCGCCGTGGTTCAATTCTGTTAACGCGGGGTTGGAAGGCATACACCACCAATGTACCTCAGCAACTTCGGTGAACGGTACTGTAGCTCAGTAGTCAGGGAGCTTACTTTGAAATTTCAGGGTCGTCGGTTTGAACTCCGTGCAGCCAGTTTTTATCACGTTTGATCAAATCATATGGGTACGCTAACACGGTCCATGGTTCGAATTTTACATTAAAATGTAGGTACAGCCGAAACAGATACTGAATTATGGTGTTTGGGCGGCTGAGCTACTCTTGGTAGTCTTTTGTTCAGCAACGTCATCCACCAAACTACGTTTTCATCTTACCAAATTCAATCAGTCACGTCGTCTGAGTATTTCTTATCTAAATTAATGTAAGTAAAAATTATTTTTGTGGAATCAATTTACCAGTGATAGACAAATAAACCGGAAACGTAGAAAGAAGCGACCAATACACTATTCGCGTAGATAACCATCTGCAAATGATAACAGGGATGCTGGTATATCTAGATGAGATATCATACCACGTCTGTTGTTCCTCCTTGTGACAAAAATGACGCATCTTAAACCAGATCTGCTAACATGGAATTGTTTATTTCATATTCACTTGTTCTAAACAGTTCTTTCCGAGAAGCTCCAACTTAGAGAACGTAACAATTCCATGACTGTCTCTAGAAAAAATTACAAAAACTTGTTGGCTGTTTGAATGGTCGATATTGAACTGAGGTAAAATATTTTAGCTAATTAACTATATCTGAAGTCCTCAGACAAATTCTGTTGATGTAAAATTCAAACTAGAGAAGTTTAAATTGAAACATTTTTTTTCGCTTCTACTTACGATTGCATTAGAAGTAATCAGTCAAAAGTTTAGATTACACTTACTAACGACAGGAAAACTGGAAAAAAGAAACTTTTTATAAAACTATTTTCCAATTTGATTTTCTCAGTTATTAGTGCATCTAGTTTTCAATAAAATTTGAAATATTTTTTAACAGTTTCAAATTTGATATTAACAGGTGGGCACAGTTAATCAAAAGTTAACTCCGTTAATCCGAAACTTGAAAAGTTAACTTCTGTAATCGTTAAAGCGTTAAATTTTTTGCAAATTTAACGCAAGTTAAAGTTATTTGTTGTAAGTTAACTATCCAAAAGTAGTACTGATGTCTAAGCATTATAAGAGGTATTACTACACCCTATATCAAGGTATTACGTATCGTGATTCGTGATGCAAATATCGATTTCTTTATGAAACCTAACAAATTGGGCTCGCGCTCGCAGAAGGCTTCGAATTGTTTTTTCTTTCTTCAACGAGTTGATCCTGTTTTTACTTTTCTCAAACTATAAATATCTTGATGTATGCATCCTCTTCATATGTTGTTTAAGATTATTAAGGCTAGAAACGTGATTCTTGATTGTGGAAAGTTAAGGAAAACACTGTAAACACATAATTGCACAAATGTAGCCAAGGATTTCTAATTTTCTCGTGTGCTATTGCTGGTGTTGATGTTTTCACTAACAGATTCTAGATCTTCAGTTTCCATGATGTAATCATGTAAGAAACGTCAGTTTAATGTATTTTACTCACAAACATCAAATCAAGACAAATTAAAAGTGAACCTATTTTCCTCGTAAAAATATAAGGTTATAAAAATATCAAAATCAATTACGGAATGAATTTGAAACAAGTAGTGAGCGCCGGTTTGCAGACGTAAAATACAAACACGCCACAACTGTAGCGTTCCTGGTCTCACCGATGCCATGCCTAGCTTAACAGTTGTATTCTTTGTATTCATCACACTCCGACTCGCACTCGCCTTTCGCATTACCTAATTCGTTCGCCGTTGGTGTGTGGCGTGGTACGCAATTCAAACAAACAAAATGACATTAACTACCAATGTAACGGACTAAAATTAACGGAAGTTCAATTTAACGGAAGTTAAGGAGATCGTTAATAATACTTTAGGTTAACTTGAAAGTTAAATTTTTGCAATTTTGTTAACTTCGTTAACCAACGATTAACGGATTTACGGTTATCTTCCCAGCTGTGCTGATATAACAATCCGTTACACAAATATAACATCAAAAATTATTTCGTTGGCTTTTTTTAGTTGGGAACAAATAATTTTATTATTTATTTAACTTTATTCTGAATCGTATCAAGGCAACGCGTAATATCGACAGACGAATACAGAATTCAGCAGGGAAAAATTACTATTGAATGAATTCACCAATTTAACAAATAAAACACTGTTTAACTCACTAAATTAAACACTACACAGGGAAACTAATACAAGCTGTTCAACTCAATAAAAAATACCCCCCCCCCCACACACACACACAAAACAGCTGATGAAAACAGAGAAATAATTTAATAGAGCAACACAGAAACAATAACAAACAAAAGAAAACAAAGTTTGGTAGCACTGCATTTCATCAAAACAACATGTATGTTATATAACAGACAAACACAACAAGAAGTTTACAGTTTCAATGGATATAATCCAGAAATAGGTGTAAAACAATTGTTTCTAATTGTGAAAAAGATTTGTAAAGATGCATAAAGTGCTGTTCCAGATCGTCATGTAGATATCATCACCCTAGCTGAAGTACAATGTAAATATTATTATTATTATTATTAATCATTATTGCCCTTGAGGACAGTGTTTAAACTCAAATTATTCATGATTATTCAGTTTTTGTTTGTATTTGTCTTCTTCCTCTTCTCATCCCAAAACCTCTTCATACGCTCACTGTGTTTCTGTTTCCTTTGTTCAGTCCATTTTGTTTCTGTTTTCTTCTGTATTTTAAAATTTGTGTTCATAATTTTGTTCTTGAATTGTCCCCTTTCCCGTGTCATTTCCTTGCTGATCCCTGCGTGATTCAAGTCCTCTTCTATTTCCTGGAACCAATTGGTTTTCCTGAGTGAACCATTTACCACATCAAAGATCTTCTTTGTGAGTCTAGTGCTGTTCATTCACTGTAAATGTCCATAGAATTGTAATCTACGTCTTCTGATCATGTCTGTCAGTCGATCTGTATGTTCGTATAGTTCTTTCGTTATTCTTTTCATCCATATACCGTCTTTATATATTGCTCCAAAAATTTTTCTAAGGATTTTGCGTTCAACTTTTTCGCTTCTGTTATGCCTGAAGCCCCAATCGTGATTGTTTCTGTAAATATGTATATAATAATTTATAAATTTCTTTGTGAAATGTGATTAAACACATTTAAAACTAATTCACAGCCACTGACGATGTCCCACACCATAAGGGCGAAACGCGTATGGGAATAAAGAAAATTAACACCAACAGTTGTTTTCCAGACGGAATTTTGATTTATAATCTATTAACCAACAACTGCGGAAGATGGCTTACAACCAGATTTGTAACTGTAGTACTGTCAATCGCAGAATAGTTCTTGATCCCCCGAAACAAAACCAAACTAGCAGCGAAGAGGCGATCGCGATCTTCACCAGTAGTCGCAACCATTAATGTGGGAGCTACGATGTAATAACTGGGGCAGTGATATTCCGGCCATGATTAATAGATTTTGGAAAAAAGCTTCGATGAAATATTTTTGAATCTGAATCAATCGCATCAAATTAGATCATAATAACCGATGTAAAACAAAAAAGAGGCTCCCGGACGGCCTTTTGAAAGCATCTTCGAAAACTGGCGTACTGTATAAATTACGTTTGGTGCATACACCACGTTGGCTCGCTGGGCGAGCACTGAGCTGGGCTTTGTGGTTGGAGTGAGGGATTCCACGGCGAGCCGCTAACTCGAGACGCACACAAGACGCGCTGACTCGCTGCAGCTCAGCAGGACAACTGTAAATACTTTCACAATGATTTTCTGTCTGTTTCCATGGGAGGATGATATTATTAAACTATATAAATCTGTCATAAATTTAGTTCTTAGTTAAAATAATTGTACCTTTAATCTACGTCGTGTTTGGTACTGTAACAGCCCTCAAACCTAAAATTAAATGGAATTGTATTTTATGAAGCAATTGTAGTAAGCTAGAGTTTGGTTGAATATGATCTTGTATGTTTGTTTTGCTTTTTCCTGTAATTCAATGTACATAGACTTTGTTTTATGAAAAGAACTTATTTAAAGGCCGTTTAATATGTTTAAGAACAGAATTGTGCAAGAGAATTGCTTAAATGTTCGTAATTCCAAGTATTAATGCAAGTTACGATGTCTAAAGGACAATTTGCTACAGTTTAAAATGATTTCTGTGAATAATTTTGTGTTTAAGTATCTTTAATTTCCATTTTGTAATGATGGTAAATGATTATGTATTAATTCTGATTGTTTATAATGTGTTTCAATTGTTTAAGTATTGTTAATGTTCGAGAAATATCTGTCGGATTCTTTTGAAGTGTTCTAGAAATTTCGATGGAGTTTATATAAAGCAAATATTCGAGACAGAGAGTTAGTTTTTCAGCATAGTTTTCACCAACTTAATTTACGACGGCCAAGCACTGTATTGTTTGTGGAAGAAGTATTGTACGCAATCTCTGGATTGTATCTATGCTGTAAACAGTATCGTTGACGTCGTGTTTTCTTGGTGAATAAAAACAAATGTTAAACTGAACTTTAATTTAATTTAATTCCTATGGAGCACAGGCTCCGGTGGCAATTTCCCTACACACCCATCTTCCCCCTATCCTGCACCTACCTACATTTGCCCTCTACAAATTTTATCTTTAAATTCTTTCAAAGTTTTCGGTAAATTATTCATCATTTCTCTTGGTAGCTCATTCCAATCCCTGACACCCTTACCTAAAAAAGAGAATCTTCCCACACCCTTGTGCCTGAACTCGAGTGCCAGCTTGTGGTCATGGTCATCTTTTCCCTTCCATGCACTACTTTTCATACCTATTGCAATATCTTTCCATGCCTCATCGCCAGTATATGCCCTGTACACTCCCATGACCCTCCTCATCCTCCTCCTGTCTTGCAATGAATCCCATTCCAGCTCCTTTATCATATCCGTCACTGATTGCATTCTGCGATAATTTCCAGAAACAAATCTAGCAGCCCTTTTTTGCAACCTCTCCAACTCATGTATTTGATACGTAAAATGAGGGTCCCATACTACACTACCAATTCGAGCAATGGTCTGACCAAAGTATGGTGGACTGATTATTTATCATATTAATCAAACCACCAACAATCTTATAATACCTCTTAACTATATCATGCAAATTCCGTTATAGTTTTATATATTTAGAAAAGCTGCGGTTATATTTGACAGATTCAATCTAAATCCGATGGTGTTTCAGCCATGTACTTGTTAACATTTATTATTTAGGGATATTGTTGCAACCGAAGGCTTTTGGAAATTAAGTGAACCGATAAAATAGGAAATGAAGTTGATGTAGGAATGACTTCTGAAGAATCGTGTTTTTGTCGAAATGTTTAAAAAATTAAATGTAGAATGGAAAGATTAATCTCTTAGAAAAACGATAGTGAATTAGGTTATTAGACTATAGCTGTGGACAGATTAATTGGCGGGTCAGTGTGAACGCGCTGTTGCCCGTACTTGGGGACAAACTCGCGATGCGCTCTCTTTCTATCACCTGAAAATTGCAACGCTGTGCGGCCTGTGTTGCCTAGTCCAAGCGTCAACAGCTCTCTAACCACCCCCAACCTTCCACCTCCCTTTCACTAAAAATGTGTGAACCTGAGAATCGGAATTAGAAAGTGTCAGTTGAGTGTGAACTTGCTCGAGAGAGGATATTTTGATTTTTAGCGATTTACGATTTTTACGTGCGATTTAAATAATTCTTTTTGGTTATTTATTAATTGTAGTAATTTAGTGTAATAATTTTACCGAACAAAAGTGCAGTAACTTATAATTAGGGAAATTTAGCAAGAGAATCTTGCTACTAAAAATGGATACTTAGGAAGAGACTTATTCTCCTATTCCAGGTGTTTCCGAACTAACGACTCCCAACAAGACGCAAGTCATCGATAGCAGAACCACCGCTGCTGAAGCAGACAACACAGTAAATCTATCATTCACAATGTTTATAAATATTTCAAATTTCTTGTGGACAATGATCGAGAAATTTTGTCTTCTACATGTACGCTAGTAGGAAAAGACTTGAAAGATATGGACGTACTTGATATTGACGAAATAAAAAACTGCAGTGATTTGTTACCGCAAAAAACAACCATATTTCGAAAAAAATTAGGGAATGGACAGGCTATTTGCGCTGCCAGCTTGTGGTGTCGGTTTGAGAACTGTCCAGCGCGTGTGTCGTGAGGGAAAATAACCTACGTTTGTTTCTCGGAAAGAAAAATATGAAACAATACAGCACTCTAACAAAGCTTAGCGAATTTTACGATAGTGATGAGTGGTAATATATAAACAGATAATTTTGTCGTTAATTAAGCAAGTTTTTCAGTGCAGAGGATGACAAAATAAAATTTTGATTTTAGTTATAAATATACAAACTGAAAATAAAATGTAACACGTGGACTTTTAGCCACAAATAAAAGAAGAGTATTTCCATAAGTTTCCTTAGTCTGTCGAGAATTTTATTTTTCTGCGCAGATAATAGAATAAAAATAACAGGTCTTTGAAACCTCCAATTATATTAAACGCATCTGCAATGCATAACTTTCTTAACGAAATGACATGCATCAATATTTTATGACAGAATAGTGATCATAAATTACTTAAAACACGTTACAAACCATTACTACAAGTAAAGAGGCGAATACAACTGTTAACGCGCACGGCTTGGCAACGGCGCATTTGACGCCACCCGCCAATTAATCTGGCCAGAGCTATAATATAGTATAAAGCTGAAGAAAACAAACATTAGTTTTCGAAGTGAATAAGTTATAAAATTGTATTTAGTGAATAAGTGATGATGAAGAAATTAAGAGAGACTTAGAAGTATTGAGAAATTGTTCCAAGTAAAAATTAATTTCACTGTGTGTTTTGTTTATATCTCAAATTAAACATATCCAAACAACAGAATCTAGTGCGCCAGGACGCACTTTCTTTCCTCTCACAGCAGTGTATGTTTTCTGTGTTGCTCCGTTGATGCTTTGATGACAGTTGAGTTTCGGTGTTCTTCTTGAGGGAAAATATTAAATGATTGTGGTAACATAGTAATTCGTTCACAACTTTTTGAACTTCGATTTCACGTGATACAAACTTAGCATCATCTTTACTTATATGCAAGTAAACATGCTTCTTTCGGATCTACAACTGGTCTTTTTATCACCAATAAATATCTACTGGTTGAATGTATGCCTTCAGTTTCATTTCTGCAGTTAACAGGTCCAAAAGTTCACATTAGTGACATAACCCTATGAATTACAATTTTCGGTTTATAAATACATGACAGTTCTATCTTCCTATTCAATTTCAATGAAGAATGGTGTCATGGAAATCTCTTGAACACTTGAGCACCACGCCTGATTCAACGATCGATTGGTGATCCCATAGTGCTATATAGCGAAAAATTTAATTTTGAGATTAAAAGGGATTTATAAACTTTATTACAGTTATAATTTTTATTTTTTAGCTTCTGAATGCGATCGAACATTACTTATTATGATATTTCTGTGTGGAAGATTTTTATTAACACAGTAATTTTAGAGTTACGTTCAAGTGGCATTCTAAGACTATTTATTAATATCGTTTCCCAGTAAATTTTTTCTTCAGTAAATTTGAGGAAAGTAGGCAACTGGAATGAAATTTGTTGGCACATTATGAGTAACGGACCTGAATAACAAGGACAAGTTTATTTAAGAAACCAAAAACTGCAGTTTTTATTTCTTATATTTCGTTAGTGGGATTTCTTACTGAAAATATTAACCTGGTTTCACTTTTGTTTCTTGGCCTTATGACTCATAGACTTTGATGTCATAAGAGCCATCGATGAGCGACAAGAACTAATTCGCCCATTGACCTTTAAGGAACCCATCTTACCTGGAGTAACTTTAGGAAACTGAAGTAAGGTTGAACAAATCGAGAATCGAACTCCAGTCTTGAGCTCTAACCGCTTCTCCAGCATGTATATTGTTAAGCACTTAAAATTCAGATATTATATGTGAGTCATTTTTTGTATTTGTTCATCAGCGAAGAAAGTTGAAATCGTCATTTTACCCAAATCTTCTGAAACTAAATGAGAATGCATCCATAACATCATAAATTTCCTTGCTATCGGGAACAAAAAATTACTAAGGAAAAAAAAATACTTTTTTTGCTTATGGCTTTACGCCTCGTCGACATCGGAATCATTAGAGGTGGAAAAGAATTGGGGGAAGGGAAGGAATTCAGTCATCGTTTTTTGTAGGAATCATCCCAACATCACCTTGAGTGCTTTGGGGAAACTCTGGAAAACCCCCAAATCTGGATGGCTGGACCAACAGGCAAGATGTTTTTAATAACTGAATATCTTGTCCCTGAAGGATGTACAGGCAGGTATTCGGATTGTAGATATCATCAAGGATAGGTAAAAATGTGTTTGCTGATTTTACCGTAGAAAAGTCAATTTATAATTAACACTTAGAAAGTTTAGTAAACTGGTTTGGTCCTCTGATTCACACCTTTACTTCTTTCAACGTAATGAATTATTTATCTTTTTTTCGTGGTTTTTCGATCATTAACCGGGAGAAATATCTTCTGAGAAACGGGATAGAAACCAGTCACAACCTTTAGTAAGGAACAATTCAGGCATATGCAAGGAGGATTTAGAGAAATCAAATTAAATCGAATTTTGGATGGTCCTAAGGAAATTCCCTCACCTTTTTTAAAAAAAATTGCTTCTGGGTTTACGCATCGTTGACGTCAAGCCTGAGAGCATGGAACGGGAAGGAATTTGGCCATGGTGTTTTGAAGAAACTATAGCGGCATTTTCCAGGATAGTGATTTGGGGAAATCATGGCAAATCCAAATATGGATGACCGGACGGGGATTCGAACCCGCATGCTCCCTAATGTGAGGCCAGAGCGTTACTGCTCACCCACCACAACTCTTTCGTGTTGAGAAGAAAGCACATAATAGGTACAGCTAGTTCACTTCATAAATCACGAAGGATACAGACACTAGATTAGTGAACCAAAGTGACCAAAAAAAGCTGCATCTTCGCTAAACTCTCCACAATAAAAAAATACTGTTTCCTGTAGGAGGATTCCAGTAGAAGTCTTAATTATCTGAGACATATTATAGTTGGAATATATCGTTATTTTTCCATAACTAAAGGTTCTATGAGTTCTTTGAGAGAACACAGAACCAATACGAAATTTATTAAGGCGCTCTAATCTCTCTACTTTTACCAATCATTTACTTGAGAACAAACATGAACACACTGAAATAGAAAAAAGTATGCAAATATTGAAAATTAATAACCACAGGAAAAAACATTCTGACAATGCAAGTAAATCTCCACGTACAAAAAGCATTATATAAAGGAGAAAATGTATCCACCTCACAACCAGACACTATTCAGAATACTAAAAACAATTCCACAATCAAAAACACTATCATAAGATAGATACATTTTAAAAACCCAAGCAAACAAGTCGTTAAGGCACTTTATTAAAATAATAGGCATATCTGAATACATCAGCATAATGTGTGTTTAGTTGTTACAGAAACATAGCAGGTGGGAAACAACAGTGTGATTTCAAAATGAAAAAGTTTCTATGGTAAAAGACACTACAGTGCGTGAGTCAAAACACAGAAATTAAATAAAATAAAACACTAAGACATTTCCGGACTTCAATGTAATCAGGAAATAAAAAACTGTAAGTAGAGCGAAATAATGTAACATTTAATAATTGATCATTATAAACATAGTGTAAAAGTTTAATAACATGTACAGTACATAACTTGTACTAGGGCACCGATGGTGATTTGACAAAAATTTAAACGCGTGTGCGAAAATGAATTTATTTTAGCTGCACTAGACGGAAAAAACCACCAAAAACCCCTTATTATCAAACAGCTAAAGACAAAAGTCCTAATATCAACATATTAGTATGAAATTTACGGTCAATTATAATTATTATTTTTTATTTATTTATTTTATCGTTTAGCCCACTAAGGAGCGCGTGGAGCCATTAATTTGCATTGCCCTCCTTATTATTTTTGCTGTTCTTCTTATCTTCCCAAAATCTCCTCATCCTGTCGCTGTGGGCTCGACGTCTCTCTTGTGTCCATGCATTCTGAGTTTCAGATTGTTTGCTGTTGGGCTCTTAGCGGCAAATTTATGTGAAGTGTTTAATTGGCTATATACTGCGAGTAGATGTCAGTGGGTGTAGGCTGCCTTCTGCGACATCCTTCTGGGTTTCTATAAACCAGCGTGTATCACTTATTCATCAGTGATTACGTTGTCCACAAAAGGAACATGGAGGAAGTAAAAATATTCAGCAAATAAATTGTGAATAATTGTAAATTTGGACCTGCACTCCAGTTAGGTCTTGCGCCATGTTGCTTCTTTATGTCCTCTGTAAGCTGAAAAAGTAGACTTAATGCTGCTATCTATGTGAGAATTGTGTAACATTCGTAGAAATGAGGCTTTGTTTGTGTCATTTTTTTTGTCATAAATTAGAAATGATCTCACTAGAAAACTAATCAACGAACCGTAAACAGTATAAACTGTGCGATAACTGAATCCCCAATATTTGTTCCTCCATCCGTAATAATTAAACGTAAGCTGTGTTCGGAGACTACTGAGTATGTCCAATTGTGTCGCGGTCTGAGAACCCACTGCGCATCGAGTTAGTTCCCCGACAACTTCATTACGACCAAACCAGTCCCGCGCGCAGCTCGTAAACAACCCGTCATCTCAACTCACCACCGCCTAATTCCCTAATAATCCTCCTACCACGAGTCATCCGAAATGCTTTACGGCCACAGCTCCCAGCTGAGCTTCCAGTGGAGCCAGTTAATCCGCTACAATTAAATATCACGTGCTCCTTTCTCGTTAATTCCAAGACGATAAATAAATATCGGATGTTGTAATATTTTTCATCCCTGCTACTGATTTCACAAGGAAGAATTCTCGTTTAAGTCCTATAACGTGGCGTTACGCAAAGTCATTAAATCATTTGTGTCTAATTGGTGTTCCCAGGCCGTGTCGAGCTTTACGACAAGATGGCTCCACGGTGTTAGGAGTATTTAAAGCAGCTCTCCGTCAGTGTTTAGGGCTCTTCGCCACGCCACGCAGTGCTCAATTAGCCGAGACTAGTAATCTCTGTGGTGCTTTGTAGACCAGATCAGCCGGCTTAAACTGTCGTCAGCGGTGAACCCACATGTTAGGCTTTGCTGTCACATCTCATGGTGCGCAGGTAGTAGGAATTATGAGTTTGCTTTTAAAAAAAAGTAATATATGCCTACTTCTAACGACACCATTTGTCCTCAAGAGTACCGCTTAGAGTAGATGACGTGAATGTGAACATCTCAAAAATATTGCTTAGTAGATTTTAGAGAAAGAAATGAGTACCGACGGAGTATTATCACTTTTGGAATCATAGTGAACAAACAAGTTCGGAGCAGTATGACAAAAAACATTTTTAATATGCCCCTGTGTGTCACAAAACTGTGGTTGATACGTTACTACCACAGAAGACTGAAATTTCTTCCTTTCTCTGTCCAAGTTCTTTATATCCGTCCAAGTCTTCACAACTTTCAGAGCATCATTTTTCTCATTGTGTTTCCAGCTATTCCTCAGTAATCCTCGTCGGATTCAATCCCAGCACTCTCTTTTCCACTGTTCCAATATGCGTCCAATCCAATAGTTATTACTCTGTTTAATCTGGACATGTGTTGTTTTTGCTGATGTTTAACAGGTTACAGTTCTTTAGTTGATGTTGTTTCAGGACGTCTTAATTTTATAATTCGGTTTAAGCAAAGACTTGAAGCCAACGATGTTTAGAGATGGTGACTTTCTATCCTTTTCAACTATATAATAATACCACTCTTAGAATATGCGTTTGATCTTGGTCCTTCTCTACTTATTATGTATTTTCCTTTAGCTACAAATTAACAAAAGTTCCGTTAGATATTTTTTGATTCATGTCTAGATATCATTTCAGTATCTCCCAAGGATCGTGGTGAATTAGCTTTGGCGTCGCATTCGGAAGGACGCCGATTTGGGTTTTCCATGGTTTCCCCAAATCACTTTAGGCGAATGCTGGGATGTGTCCTTCAATAGGTTATGGCAGAATTCCTTCCCGTTCCTTGGATACAATCCTTACCCACCTCTAATGACCACGACGTCGACGAAGCAAAGCCATAAAAAAAAAAAAAAGAAGTATCTTCATCTCCTTTAGCGATACACAGCTCGAATATACAAACGAATCTCACACTGTCATTTTTTCATCTGTTTTCTCTGTCTCCCTGATTTTTATGTTTAACCTAGCTGCTATGATCTGTGAGTTAAGTTTTCTTATTGTCCCTTTCTCTGAAAAGCAATGTCAACATACCAATACCATCAGTCAACATCTTATGTTCCTTAGATGACACAGCATCCCTCTCGTTTTACCTCTAATAGTTTTCTTCAAAATATTGTTGAGACTAGGCAAAAACAGAGTGGATGGAGACATTTAACTCCGTAGAACAGCAGCGTACATGACTACGTACTAAGTCGCCTGCGCATTTACGTTTTCATATTTATATCGAGAATACATTGTCTTTCATCACAACATTCCTTCTGATGAAACAGCGTACTCTCTCATAATCAACGATCGTGAGGTACTGTGCGGTCTATCACTACGTTTTACGACGATTTTAACTAAAGTGTAAATTTCGTGTCTACCTCACGGTGATGACCTCAAAAGCTTGCTAGTTCTTTCGCAAGCTTCTAGTCAAGAGAAACTTTTATATTTATCCTGGTAATGCTCTGGCATCACATTTGGAATGATGTGCGTTCGAATCCCCGTCCGGCCATCAGAATTTCGGTTTTATATGGTTTTTCGAACTCATTCCAGGTGAATGTCGGGATACGTAAACCCTCAGCAATGTTATCCGGAATTATTCTGAAATTGGTTTTGTCTAAAACAGAAAAAGGAATGAGAATTTTCTAGTTTTTACGCGCTTACGTTTCATCTTTCTTTGGAATATTATATCTCACCATTTCATTCAGCCAACTTATTTTTTGCACAGATCATCTTCAATAACGGTCTGGATCAACACCGAATATACTGATATCTCCCTTAAAGACATTTCGTGTTGTTAATCCACGGTGCTTTTATATTCTTCATATATGCCATTGCTTGTTTAATTCACGGTGGGATTGACTGTTTCTGTTATCGTTTCAATTTTTTCTCCTTGGCTTCGAAGGCTTGGCATCTCAATATTCTCCTTAGTTTTTAATCGGTCGGATATTTCCAAATCCTTTTCTCAACAGCATGCGTCGTGATCTTAAAGTCCTTCAGTGACAGGTTTCTCTGGTATAAACAGTTTTATACATTCGTAAAAACAAGTTTGACTGGATAATAAAACTACTTGTGGACCCGTTTAAAGAAATAGCATGAATATCTCAGAATCTTTTCTCGTCACCTATTACTCGTGACAGCGTACAGAGGCCCAGTCTCTGCTGCTGGTAGCGTGGTGCAATAACCTCAGTTAAATCTACACTTACGAGTCGTACTGGTACTACAGCATGAATATAAGAATATACCGAACCAGAGCTCGCTAATCTGACTCTTACCTTATAGTTTGTAGTTTTTTTCTGCGCAGATCATATGTTAACGTAGAAACCTGTAATAGTTTTTCAAACATCGTGCTGCATTCAGTTGTTTTTTGTGCTTTTGCCTTTCTAAATATTGCAAAAGGATTTTTTTTGGGGGGGGGGGGGGGAGAGGGCGCCATCCTGTAGACCTTGCTGGATTTGGTAAGCACACACCGAGAGTGGTGGGTGAGCGGTTAACGTTCTGGCCTCGCATTCGGGAGGACGCCGGTTCGAATCCCCGTCCGGGCATCCAGATTTGGGTTTTCCATGGTTTCCCCAAATCACTCCAAGCGAATGCCGTGATGCTTCTGTCAAAAAGGCCATGGCCGAATTCCTTCCCGTTCCTTGTCTCAAGTTCCATCCGCCTCTAATGACCTCGACGTCGACGAGGCGTAAAGCAATAATAAAAAAAAGGTGAGCACATTCTAACCTTTCATCAATCTTCAAATCATAACGGCTTGTCTAAATTCGTGTTCGTGTCATTCTGTTTATGTGGCCTGGGAGTAATCCAAGCCATGGAATCACCGACCACGTCGCTCCTTATGACAGCCAAACATTCGAATAACTTGTATCAATAATTGAGGAGAGCCACTATTGAGGAGAGCCATCACAGTGTGTTTGTTTCATTTCAAATATACCTCAGGGGGGTTAATATTTGGAGCAACACGATGAATTGATTTTATTCATTTTCTGTTATGTTTTCAACATGTTTTGATCAAAGGAGGAGCCAGTTTGATCCTATTGACTCATTTTCCATTAGATTCTACTTGTTATAGTACTCACTGTATAAAAATCAAATCACCGTATGACTGCAAGATCTCGCGTAGTTGATCGGCCCCCATGTGCCAGAGTTTACGATCCGCCGCGCAGTGTCCATCTTGTCGTGGCTGACAAACCTAATTCGTAATTCCAACTGGTATAGGAGACCTACAGTTTAACGCGGAATCTTAACCATGGAAGCGGTCTGGTGTACTTCATACTACACAGCAAGCTGTGGCAGAGGTGAAGGTCGGATTAAGGACCCAGCCGAAACTGGGATTCGAACAGCGGATCCATCGATCTGCAGTCAGACGCTTTAACCACTGAACCACCATACCACTACTCACTATTTAATTCACATGTATAAGAACCAACTTTTCTTTTAAACTGTGTGATAAGCTGGTTTAAAATACAAAGCTGATTTGGACGGCACTGCCGTTACCGCTGCTTACCTGTTAACGAAAGCAACCTACGTTATCAGATTTCATAATTAGGCAATGCTAAACGTCGTAGATCCATGGCCTGAATGCAACTCTTGTGAAATGTAGTACGCTTTGGTTTTTGAAGTGAAACTTCTTTGGGCTCCTTGGAGAGAAATTTGTTAGTGTTAAGCTGCGAATTGGCTATGCGCGACTGCCGCGCGAGCCAAGATCGAGCGCGCCAAACCGGTTACTTAGCGCGTGAGCCGCTTCTGTTGACGAGCGCGTCTGCCGCGCGCTGCAGCGTAACTCAGCCAGGATTGCGCGGCGAACTATCCAGGCACGGCTTTTCGTGAAGCCACCGCGGACGTTTCACGTGCACGAGTAGTTTTCACTGCGATGCATCACATTGTATACTAGAAACCTAAACTGCGTTATTGGATAGCGAAATTGTATTTTAATAGAATGCAGTATAGTGTGAAATTTAGGGAATACATGAGATAAGAAGCCATCGAGGACACAGTAAACAAATTTTCCGAGAATTACAGAGTTCTTAAAATCATTAATTGAGTAAAGTGTAAATAAAGTGAACACTCAGTTTCTGGAGGTGATTTAAATTACTGAAAGACGCTGCAACTTCAAGATTTCTAGCAATTGGATCATCGTGTAGTAGCCTGCAATATCTTTTTCGAGTGTGAAAACAATAATTCTCGAGAAAGTTCCAGATTTTTTTGACCCTTTACGCAAAGCTCTGAAAGAATGGGTAAAGATATGGAAATAATACCAATTTTATATTAAAGTTTTTATTCTTATTCAATTTTCTCTTGCCATTTTTAACGAGAACCTTAAGAAGTAAGGTAAAATGTGTTGAGTTAATACGTTGTTTGGAGTTTTAAGTGATGGTTGTAGTGGTAATGGAGGTGATACCGTCGGAGTCTGATTAGGCTGCACATTTGCTATTCGACAAAAAATAAATAAATACAAAATCATTGGCACAGTACAATTGTGTTAAATGACGACGCTTTTCGTTATCCTGGTAACAAAGTGTCGCTGTGCCACGCGAGCCAACTCGAATAAAGACACCCCGACTTAACTGAGCGCGAGCCAAGTAGTGGGGCGAGGCTATTGCCGCGCGCCTAAATACCGACAGAGACTGGCTCGCAGCTCGGTATGATCGACCGCGCCAATGATCGAGTTGGCTCGGGAGCCGGCTGCGTATACATTATGCGCGGCTGCCGCGCGAATCAAGGTTTGCCGCGCGAACCAAGGTTTGCCGCGCGAAGTGGATACGCAGTTACACGCGTTCAGTGAACACGCAATTTAACGTTATGTGCATGCACACATACTGTTCTGTGTATGCCCACTTAATATTCTCCGCCCTTTACAGCAGCGGGAATGAGTCATTTTATTAGTTTGGGCATCTTGCAAACGGGCTTTAATAAGAGACAGATATTAAATTCACGTTATTTTCAGTGATTGTTACGATGACTACGATTGACGGTGTTAACTTTCTTTAAAACTCGACATGGTCGCAATATAGTTCACAGACTGGCATGTAGTACGTTAGCAGACTGGATAACGTATTTTGTTATTATGTGTTTTTCTCTTTCATGGAACAATTCGCCATGGTTTCGTTTGTTTTTCCTTTGCTCTCTGCTGCTGCACGCATATTGCCGTCAGAACAACTGACAGCAGGAACAGCGCATTGGTTTGCTCCTCGTTTGTAACCAACTGTACGGTTGAAGAACTAAACTTGACGAGGAAATATTACATGGTGGTCAAATGATTATTTAAATTGTGACATGTAGCCGGCCTTTGTAGTGTAGGGGTAGAGTGCTAGCTCCACGTGCCGAAGGTCGTTGGTTCGAGTCCTGCCGAAGCGTTGGGTGTTTAGTTTTGTGTGTGTGTTAATGTCGTGTCTATCCTGTAGTGTCTACATTTAGAAGCGTCTAAAACATACAGGAGACACTAATACACCGTGAGAGTCATGATCACATTGAGCTGGCTGTATGGCCTAAGTTGCCGAAGGCCATAAAAAAAGCACTTTTTTCGCTTAATCACTGCATTGCACTTTCACGCCACTATTCAGGTTAGTAGTTTAGTACATGGGCAAACGATGAGTTATGATATTTTCTCTCACCTCACGTATCAGTTTGAATTTTTCGAATAGTTTGGTAAATATCTTTGGTACGCTTTGAGATGCACTCTGATTTTCTCTATGGCTGCCCTCTAATTACACAGTTGACAAGTCTGTCCAGTTGGTAGATCTTTATACAATATCTTGTCGTTGTGTGCTTACAGTAGCATGGCCATGTTGATGGCGTGTTATGTGGTCGCTGGTTATTTGAGTATGGCCCTCACCTGCTGACCACTTCACTATTAGCATAATCTCGGCATTTAGTGATCTACGGTAGTATATCCCATCACAAGGACAACAGACTCATGTACGGAGACTACATGTAAGGAGACTGCATTACCAGACTGAGCATGGTCAGTGAGATATAACACTCTAGCCTCGCATTCGGAGGACGTGGGTTCGAATACCCGTCCTTCCATCTAAATTTGGGTTTTCTGTGCTTTCACCAAAACATATGAATGCCGGGAAGCTTCCTTTAAAAATGCCATGACCGAATTCCTTCCCATTCCTACCACCATTCGTCACCCTCCTCTAATGACCTCCACGACGATGAGACGTAAAGCCACTAGAGAAAGAAAAACATTACTACCAATTGCCACGTGGAGAATGCGTACTGCCGATGGTTCGTTACATACCACTTGGTGACTGTGGCAGCAGAAATTATCTGCTTATAATTTCATCCAGTAATCTATGTAACATGAGATGACACTACTTCGGCTTATCAACTCACATTGCAAAGTTTTCTCCAAAAAGCACGAAATTATGATATACTAAAACCTATACTGTGAGAACGCAGCATAAATAATCGGTAGGAGGTGATTCGGTTGCAGAGTCAAGATTATGACTTTTCATTAATTTTGATTTAACGGCTCACCGACGTTGAGAGCAATAAAGCAGGGGGAGATAGGGGTGGGGATGGGGGGGGGGCAAGGAACGGAATCCAGCATGGCCTTTGGAAGAGCCATCCCAAAATGTGGCTGTAGGGATTTCGGGAAACCGTCGAGAACCGAAATCCGGATAATTGGACCAATAATCGAACCAATACTCTGGAGAATGAAAAATCCAAGCGTTAACCAATCACGAACCAAGGCCACCAATATAATTCAAATGATACAGCTTGTATCATATTTAACAAAGCACCAGTAGATATATGTATACAGCAGTGTATGTGAAAAAGTGCGTTTTCGTTCCGGCTAGTTGTTAGTTTGTCTTAGGGTTTTAGCTAAGAGCAGTTTTCGATTTGAGATAAACCAGCTACGAGAACGGAAGTTGGTTGTAAAAATATGAGAAATAGTTTCATAAATTTCGCCCGATGCTTCTAAATCCTGTCTGTTGGACGTAGGCACAACGTCCAAGCTGCTAAAAACTCAAAAATATTCTACGTGCATTATCCAGTTTACTACATTCTTTGCCGTAACTTCTAACGTTATCGACAATAGAGCCTGCCTCCCGCGGAAGCGAAAGATCTGCTGCCCGAATAAAGTGGGTGAGTGGCAACGCTCTGGCCTCCCATTTGGGAGGATGCGGGTTCGAAACCCAGTTCGGCCGCCCAGACTTGGGTTTTCCACGGTTTACCCAAATTGCTAAAGGCCAAGGCCGAATTCATTCGAGTTCCTTGAATCCAGTAGCGGATGATCTTACTAATCATTGTCATCGTAATGTGACTACCATAATGCGGTAAAATATACGATAAGAAATATAATTATAACTTAAGTTCCGATATTAGAAAATCAGGACCAGGAAGCCATTTAACATACGAAATAAAAGAATAAAAATTCTCATGGAATATTGTTCCCTGGAATGATCTTACACGGCAAATTGACAAGACCTCCGAACTGTCATTTAGGCAGCTCAGTGTTTTGAGTGTTGTACTTGTGACGGTAGAGCAGTTAATTAAAAACCCGTTGCCGTATAGAGACTGTCCTGGCTGGCTGGCTGGCCACTACGCGGCGCCGGCTGGTGCGCGGCCCGGAGGCAGATGGCGGCCGCGATGCTGAGCGCTGCTATCTGCGGCGCGCCATCTGCCGGCCAGCGCGTGATGGCCCACGGCTCCTCAAACACCACGCGTCAACCTGCACGCCGCTCACCGTCACCATCACTGTTCATTATACGCGCAGTACCACCTTAAAAATCGTATATATTATTTCTAAAAGATGTTGTTTTTTTTTTTTTTTTTTGGTAACGAGCTACTTATCTTTATTAGAACCCAACAGAAATGTATAATTTTAAACACTGAGGTCTTTGCTTTGGTAAAATGTTTAATAACGGATGTAATTTATCGGAAGTCAACCGTAAGGGAATTTTTTTTAGCCATCATGAACACTGCTATGAGATAGGTCGCGGCCAGGCCGCAAGGCTTCGTTGCAGTCAATAAGTGTTGATGGGCGTTACCTCTATCGGTAAACTGTATGTGTTCTCTAAAGTAAACAGATTTTTTTTCTGTTAAGAAATTTTCTGTTTAGTAACGTAAATTACGTGCTTGTGTCGCATGTATGTTTTACGCCTCCAAAAGTCTTTTCTATTTGTTTAGTAAAGAGTTTTAAATGTTTTGCTACATACCTATTTCAGTTGACAAATAAACCATTGCTACCAATAAGCCGTTTTTTTTTTATCCTACTAAAATGCATCATATTTTACTTGCTAAATTTTCGGGCGGATAATCTAGTATTTATGAACAGAAAAACAAATTATCATCGCATTTCTAGTTCCTATTCAGTTTTTCTAATTTCTCTCAATAAAATTAATGAATACTGCTCCTGTCGATACACCCAAGCCCTCTACGGTATGACTAGAAAAAGGGAGAGCAGCATATTGCTTTTCGTGTTCTTGACACTAGAACGGAGACGATGTAGTCACTGACACACTACGTAAGCATCCCAAATCACCTCCCTTATTTCACATTGCCCTGGGTCTTCTTCTTCCTCTCGAGTCCATTAATCAGAGACTTTCCTTGTCCAAAATTCTATAACGGATAACGAATTTTCCTGATTTACCTTAATCAGATCGTCATATTTTATTTTAAAATCACTTAGTCTACCACTGAAAGTATGTTCTTCGTCCTATATTTCAACTTTATTGCGAGTTACAGCTTCCCTGTTGTCATTAAGAAGCTTTCTTTACGAAAGTTCTTTCTTGATGTTCATGCGGCGGCGTATCTTCGGGCTTCCTCCTTCCATCTGTTCTTTGTTTGTGAACTTACACTTACTGTCAGCTTCTTCTTCATCTTGTAGACCTTCATCCTAAATTTAAGTCTCTGCATAAGTGATCCTTTGGTTCTGTTTTTTTTTTTTTTTTTTTTTTTTTGTTCGTTAACAGTCCAATGGGATATCCTCTGTGTGCTGTACATGTTTCGTTCATTCCGGTATTAACCCTACAAAATATCCGTACAGGGCAGTCATGATATTAGGCCAGTTTACAAAGCAGTTTTGTACATTCGACTTGAAGAAAACAGCTGAGCCTGGTCGTAGATTAATTACCGGTCATACAATTTCTACTTAGTCTCTCTATAAAGTGACCTTCATGACCGTCACAAAAAAAATTATACCGATAATATCTAAATAAGCAGAAAGAGTCGTGTTACGAGTAACGTATCCTACTGGATAACTAACTAATAGTAGAATAGCTCAGTATTTACTTTGAAAACCACATCGAGTGAGATCTGTTTGCCATATATGTTGATGGCTGATCAAGTGAACATGAGGAACCCTTCCGGAGTTTCAGGTAAAAGAAAGAATTCTGGCTTCGCTTTTATTTCACTACACTAATAATTCCACAGATAAGCTTTTTTTTTTAAATGTATTGTAACGTTTCCTGATTGTTACACTTATCGTTACTTACTTACATATATAAATACATACACACATTAACATAAAAGCTTACCTACTACGCCTATACATAAGTCACTGTTCACACTACAAGTTCAGTTCATAGTTATTAGAACATTAAAAGTTCAAAAAATGTTACAGAGGTTACTGAAGTCAGAGATTTAGCAGCCAAAATATTATAATCCAATACTTTAAAAGTCCAGTACTCTTGATGTTGAATCTTATAGTAAATTTTCTGTCAACCTGTAAAATTTAGGCTTCTTCCGAGCAATGTGTAGCGTAAGAACGTAGCAGAAATAAATGCATTTAACTCAAGACCTGAGGTATTAATTCCAGTGTTATTAAGACTGAACAGCGTAGGTCGCAGATTTATTTCAACATGAACTATATTGGACGCTTGTCTCGATAACAAGTTGAAACACGTGGACAAAAATGCTGAAACCATTCCTGATCTGAAATGTTAGAAGTGGGTGACAGCTTATACTGAAGGAGCTTTTTAAACTATTTGCTGTAGAATGCGGTCATAAAATAATAATATGCACTCCGTTAGGAGATCACCAATCGTCTGAGAAACATGGAGGTGGCTAGCAGGTTGCCTACACGCAAGTGTTCCCAGCGTGTTCTGGCAAACAAAATTTTGTTCATGTTTCACTTTGCCTCTTATTGAAAATAAATAAGCTACATATAATGAAGTCTCTCTTACTGAACAACGGAATTACGTTTAGCACTTTCTTAAGTGCAATGCGTGAAATTTCGCTTTTGAAGTACCATCTTTGTCTGTATCATCATTTTCATAATTTGCTGATGTTGTCACCTGCACTTATACGTCAAAAATTCGAAGAATAGAATGGAATAATGAACAGTTGGAGTAAGATAGTGCTAGAAGGGTGTAAACAGACAGATGATTATAACTGCTGTCAGCTGGGTTCAAGACTGTCCTGTGAAACTTTTCTGACGTCATAGTGGCTCCTCCATGACAATTAACATAATTTGAAAGCCGAAACTTGAAGCATAGCATTTCGGAAGTGATTGTGAAATTTAGTACTCCACGGTCAATAGTACAGTGGTTGTAGAGACAGCAGCTCATAGACAGTATTACCATCCTCATGGTTCAGTGCAGTTAATAGACTGAGAGCTGGTAAACATTTTTGTGTAGGTATTTGAGGCACCCTATCAATTTGAGTAACTCATCGTTTGTAATGTCTTAACACAAAATCGAAGTAGTATATCGGCGACAGGATCAGCCGGCTGCTTACACGCGCTTTGGTATAACATTCCCGATCACCTGGCAGGTAAAAAGTCCCACCAAAATGATCTGTCTTTTCAAAAATACATTTTTTTTCTAGGTGTAAATATTATTCTGTGCAAACCTCAGCATGCCAAAAATATATTTTTTTCGACATTTATGAAACACAATTTCGAAAGAAAGGAAAATTTTGAAAAGTTAATAATTCGGCTGTGCCCCCATTCTCATCAGCCAGGTCTACGATTTTGTGTTTAGAAATTACAAAAAAGGGTTACACGAATTTTCACGCTGCCCCAAATACCAACACAATTTTTTTTTTATCAGCTCTCCTACCATAACCACGGGATCTGCCATGGATGAGCAGTGGCATTCGGAAGAGCTATATATGGCTCTGGTGTTTTGCTTATAGATTTACGCCTCGTCGGGATTAGCGGCGGGAAAATACTAGAGGCAAGGAACGGAAAGGAATTCGGCCATCACCTGCTGAAGGAATAATCCCGAAATTCGCTTAGAGTGATTTCGGGAAACCATGGGAAACCGAAATCTGGATGGCCGAATGGGGATTCGAACTCGCGTTCTTCCGAATGCGAGGCCATAGCGTTCCCCCTCAAGAACCACGCTCACTGAGTTTCTACTAATTTATTCTAGTTTGTCTTTAGAGCAATAAGATATTTTACTATAACTTTACTTATATAAATACTCGTACAAAATGATAAAAGGAACGCGGTATTAACTAATCTATAATAGTGTCAGACGCTAATGTTTTTTTCTACAGATCGTATTGCTTCTAAACGGTTTATCCACTGAGCCTTCAATACATGTCTTAATGTCTTAATTACACAGTTTCCTTCGCTAACAAGCAATGATTTTACTATAATAATCTTAACTGGGTATAGGATACTGGATATCTCATTCATTATTTTCCGTCTATTCTTAGAAGCAATATCTAAAAATTATGTAAAAAAATTGTACAGATTTTATTTTGTCACTATTTTCGTTTGTGCTGAGTTTCCTAGATATTTCATTAACGACTTGCAAAATGGAAAGAATCTACAAAAACATTTCTGCAACCTAAACGTGAACCACCGTGGTAGGTGAACGAAAATGCTCGAGTCTGGTATGCGATGGACGCGGTTACAAATCCGTGCATCCTGATTTAGTTTTTCCATGATTTGCCAAAATCACTTTAATTATTGCTTGAATGCTTCCTTCAAACGGTCATTACCGAATTCCTTCTCGTTCCTGGACCCCAATCCTCCTTTTAGTAATTCTACTATGTCTAAGACTAAAATAACAAAACTCAGTCACTCGGTAGAGACCCACAAAGAAGAAAATAATGTTTTGTTAAGTAACAAATGTCTACTAATCAGTTTCACAGGATAATTTTAAAAGATGCGAAATCAAGAATCATAGCTGAATTTCCTCAAGTATAGTAAAAAAGTAGAAGATGATTGTGTTAAAAAAAAAAGTTCGTTGCATGGTGAATAATATAATAACATAATATAATAAAAAATTTAAATTATTACATCACCCGTAATTACATTTTACTTTTCCGCATTTCAAGTGTATTCATTTAAAAATAAAATTAATAACGGCACAGACATATTTTCCGCCAACTCATATTGTTTTAAAATTGTAATTGTGTGACAATTTTAGAACGAGGTCTTATTTCACCATATTTTCAGTTTATTAAAGTTATTTATTCCTTTTAAAGATCTTTACTAGGCCCCAAATAATTCCTGTGATCGTTTTAAATCATTTTTGTACAGTTTAAATTAGTATTTTGAATTGATGTATCGTTAATTACTAAATTAACAATGTTGTCCTATTTTTTTCTAGTTTACGTATCGACAAAAATTTTGGAGGTGCTTCTGGATTATTCGATTACGTTTCATAAGCCACGTTTTGGAATGCAAAGATTCCCCTAAATGTGTATAAAGTTGTTGTAAAATTCTGATTTCGATAAAATATTTGATGAAATTATGTTTCAATGCTGACGACTGAACTCAATATTATTAAATGAAAAAGATTTTTAACCATCGACTCGTCGTTGTTTTGTTTTTTCCCCTAATTGCAGATATCAAGAGCAAAGGCTATGAAAAACTTAAAATTGCGTGAAAAACAAAACGAAATAAGTAAATGGGCAAGAACACTTTATGTTCGATGGCAGAGCGCTAATTGATCTAAATGATTAGAGGTTCTGAACAAAATATAAATTAGAATATTGTTTCAACTGTATTGTTAAAGGAATCATCCTCTTCTCAATTTTAGGTGATTTCGACAATTGCAATATTGATGCTGTTATCATACATGTTATCTTTTTCGGTATTGACTATGGATATTTAATCATCCCGAAGATTTCATGTCATCGGCAACCCGTAAAACTGAGACAGGAAATAGATAACAAATATGCTTGAAAATTATTCGGAGAACGTGAATGACCACGATAGCATACGCGTAGTAAATATATTCAGGAACAGACCCTTCCTGTTTGGAACATGGGGAGTCCTGTTAGTGTGTTTGTGGTAAGAAGACGCCGTTGTCCTTTTCCCTTCCTTATCGCTTTACGTCTTGTCGACGGCTAAGGTCATTAGAGGCGGGTTGGGACTGGGGTCAAGGAACGGGAAGGAATTCTGCCATGGCCTTTTGAAGGAAGCATCCCGGAATTCGCCTGGGGTGATTGGGGAAACCGTGGAAAACCCAAATCTGGATGCCCGGACGGGAATTCGAACCGGCGTCCTCCCGAATGCGAGGCCAGAACGTTAACCGTTCACCCACCACGCTCGGTGCGCCGTTGTCAACATGGCAGCAGGTGTCTAATGGTGGTGCCTTGATCCGAGCAGCCCTCGGGTGAAGAACCTCGGCGCGTGTCCCTGCGAACTGTCGACTCACGGCGTGTAACAAGAAGCTCGGCTAACTGCAATGCGATGGCCACCGCCTGACGGCTTCCCTCGACCTCTGTCACTGAGCGTGGGCGGAGAGGAAGCAGCCACTAGCCACCACACCGACTCACACGGCCACTGTGCAACGGATGACGTCAAGCATACAGACCCGACAAATCATAAAAAAATTAACCGAAATAAAAATTGTTGTTAGATTTGTTAAAAGTGGCCATATTTGCTCCATAATTCCTTATCTGTTTCTGCGTAGCAGAATACATGAATGGTAACAACCATGCATTTACACTGATGAGACAAATTATGACCACTGCCCACTGCCAGGTCGAATGCCGTTTGGTGACGTTGTTGGTAAGCCATGCGGAGCAGAGTCGCATGAGGAGTCATTCTAGCATCATACGTGTGGCAAATAGGGAAATCCAATCACATATGTAACTTTAACAAAGGGCAGATTGTTATGGTCCGCCGCCTGGGAACGAGAATCTCGGAAACGGCGAGGCTGGTAGGTTGTTCTCGTGCTATTGTAGTGAACATATGGGAAGAGGTTGAAAGACAACGACTAGGCGGCAAGGTGGCGGACGTCCACGCCTCATCACATAACGTGGAGGTCGTAGGATTGCCGACTCTGTAAAGTAGGAGAGGGGGCGATCAGTGGCAGATCTGACAGCAGAGTACAATGCTGGTGGAGGCAGTAATTTTTTGGATCACACCGTTCAGCGTACATTATTGAACACGGTGCTCCGCAGCAGACAGCCCCTACATGTTTTCTTATTGACCCAATGACATCGTCAATTACGATTGCATTGAGAACCAGATCGTCGAGACTGGACCGTCGATCAATGGGAACGTGTCTCCTGATTGATTGAATCACGTATTTTGTCACGCCAGGTCCATGGTCGTGAGCGGAAACGCCGTCTTCCAGGCATGCATCGCGCCACGAACGCAGGCCTTTGGGGGCAGTATTATGGTATGGAGGAAATTCACCTGGGCTTACATGAAACTTGTGGTAGTGATCGAAGACACCATGACAGCTGTGATCAACTAGAACACTTCATGCTTCATGTCCTCAACTACAGCGACGACATCTTTCACCTGGTTAACTGCCCTTATCACAATGCCAGAATCGTGCTAGATTGTTTTTAGGAGCATGTTAGTGAAGTCACGTTATTGTCTTGGCCACCAAATGTGCCTGGTCTCAACCCGATAGATCACATCTGGGTCGCTATCGGGCGCCAACTCCATGCCCACAAACCACCGGCCCGTAATTTAAGGGAATTGCGTGATTTTTGCGTAGACATCTGTTGTCAGATACCTCCGAAAACCTACCAATAACTTGTCGAATCCTTTCCACACCAAACGGCTTCAGTATTCCATACCAAAGGTCGACCAACACGCTTTTAAGCAGGTGGTCATAATGTTTTGGCTCATCAGTGTATTTTGTCCGCCATCTTCAAGATAGCAACTGATACTTGTCTGTTGTTAGCACTGTTATTATTAACACCTTTTTTACAAGAAAGTAATTAGTTTATTATTTGATATATAGTAACATACGTTCAAATATTTTTATTTTATTAAATACCGTTCTAGTCTCAATATAATTAGTAATATACTCTAAGAATTTTCCCTGGATATGCCCCTGATACCTACAAAATCAATCTTAACATATCCTCGTAAAATCATTATGAAAAAAAAAACCGAATGTTTAATAAGATTTTAGAATGAAAATGATGATAGTAATATACAGAGTTTAACGAAACCGGTAAAACTTGCTTTTTTACGAGTTAACTGACTTTTTTCATGTTATAACACACATACGTTACGTTAAAGTATAAATTGTTAACAAATAAGAAATAAAAATATTTACTTTGTATATAGAATATAATATGAATTAATAAGACGTTTTATAAAGGTTCCTTGACAGCAAAGAGATTAGCCATGGAGATTATACATTGAGAGGAAGACTGGATGACGTCATTATGGAGGATTTTAAAGAAGAGGAACGCAAGACATTAAAATGTATGGATGGAAGGAAAGTAATCAAGCAGATCTGGCGGATCTGAAATTAATTTGAACGGCTGGTGGCCAGAGAATATATTGGAATGTTTGAAAGTTGTGAAATGTTAAATATTAATATTGTGTAAAGTAGTGTGAAGTGTGTTATAATACAAGAAGAATTCTGAAAATATTTAGTAGTGCTATTGATTGTTTGTAAAGGAGAAATTGAGACAATTTCAGGTAATAGTATAAGAATTATTTTTCAGGTGATGAAAAAGATGAATAAGATTTATAACCGGAAAGGCTAACGTGAAAATAAATCATGGTATAAAAAGATGTTAAAACACGTATTTCCTCATTGGCAGAAGGTGTAAATGTCACTTTAAGACAGAACAATGTTGTACAATTATTTGTAATCGTTGTTGATTGACTGAACAGTAGGATTTGAATTTTGTGTAATTGAAGCAATAAAGGTAAAGAGCGTTAATTTATGTAAATGATTTCCATAAGCCAGTGGGTAGGTTATAATGATAATTACTACTTAGAGGTCAGAGTATTACTTCTGGTACTCTCTACAAGTAATCTCATTTGTAATAATAAATGGATAATATTTGGTTCAAATTGGAAGAAGTCCAGATAGTTAAAACTTTATCGTTTCTAGATTACATAAAATGGTAATTGTGTTATTAGCTGTTAAAGTTGGAGCCCAGGATTCTACGATAACCGTGGCGCCGCAATTTGATGATGTATTCTTATGTAACTCAACGAGACAAATGCAAAGTAAATAATATTTTTTTTGATATCTCGCTTAGTTCTCGAGATATTGTATATTAAAATTGACGTGGTTAAATTGAAATGCGGCATGGACCAAAAAAAAATGCCATAACCGAATTTGATGATGAATTCGTATCTAACTCAACGAGACCAATCGAAAATAAAGAATAAATGTTTTGATATCTCGCTTAGTTCTCTAAATATTGTATTTCAAAAGTGAGATCCGACCTGGACCAGAAAACAAAATACCAAAACCATTATATCTACACGGTGTAAATGCACTATTGTTGTTTAATTTTCTTCCTAGCGGTTGTTCTTAGGTTGAACTACGGCCTGAACCGAAAGAAACGTCATCAAAAGCACAAGGAATTATACCTATAACTGATTTTTAACATGCTATATCTCGAAAACCAAGCGAGATACCAAAAAAATTTATTCGTTATTTTCGATTTGTTTCGACTAGTTCTATAAGAATTCATCACCAGATTGTGGCGCCACGGTAATGATAGAACTGCCGTGGATCCTATTATGATAGCACCACGTTCTCCAATTATGTTCAATAAGCCTAATATTTTAATGAATGATTCTATTAAGAATATTTTTGAGATCATTAAATTAAAATGTCCATCGGTTCTCGAGGTAATCAGTACATCTGACCGAGATTAATAAGGGGATGCTCCGCGTTGCTGGAATGCCAGTTATTCTTAGCTCTCAGCTGGTTAAATGAAGTGCAGCAACTAAATCCAAGTTCTTGGGGTTTACAAACACAGTATTTCAAAACATCAAAATGGTCAGTGAAAATCAGAAAAATTACATCATTTTAACGGCAAGTGTGTGTAAAGAGATTCCTTGCAATTTAAACTATTGAGCTCTTATTGTGTACCGTGTGCATTCTTTTGCTCTTTTTGTATTGGCATATTACAAAACATGGAATCTGTGTAAAGACAAATGAATATCACTCCACAAACTACTTGTCTTCTTAACATGTTATAATGTGTCGAAGGATCTATGGTAGAAGCCGAGAACTTTTTTGAGCACCCTTGTATTATTTGACTTCACCTGTGGGAACTTTTCTGATGTTCTATGTTAATCATTAACGGGATTTTGGTGAAAAATTCCTCCAGAACAGGAGGTTGAGTCAGCATGGTATAGAAGTCCCAGTGGAAAACATTTTTTGAACAAAATTACTGGATATATTTCTGATAAGCTAATAGAGACCTTTCTGGTGACGTAAATACAATGCCTAAATTTAATTTATGCAATAGAATTTTTGAAGTATGGGACAATTAAATTCACGGTGCTACACCCCGAACAGAGCCGTTTCATGATATGATGACGTCAGAGGAGTCTGCGCAAAGTAGTTTGTCAGTCCGACCTCCGTTACGAAATGTTTATTCTGGAACTGTAATAGCTTGATTTAGTTCGCTCAGTTTTTTAATAAGAGACCAGCGCCCTTCACTGTGAACTTATGCATTAGCTAAGCGGTGACCCAAGACTTTCACTTCTATTTGTGACATTATCTTATCCGTAGGATCAATTACTGTACCAGGGATATAGTTTCAGGGTAAGATAAATAGGTACGGGTAATGCAGTTTGCTACATACTTGTTTCCTCACTCCTTTCTGCTTTGCATTAAATGTCACCGCGTGCTTGTTTTTGTGTACACGACGGCGCTGCTGATATAAATTAACTTGTACTGCGTAATTCCTTATTAAGATCCTTACTTGCAGTAACAGTTACTTGACTGTCGCAAGCAGGAAACAAGCAGTATAGCTAAAAGTATAACCTTTATCAAACTGGTAACAACACTAATTCCTTTTTAAAGTAGACATTATTCCGGAGGAAGCTGTTAAATGAATCCACGAGTGTGAATAAGTGTTACTAAGTTTAATTATGATCTACTATTGAAATGAAATGAGTAATCCAATGCTATTTACTTTGCCTTCAAAACGCAAAGACAAACTTTTTTTCACTTTATACACTGAGATACATTAGGGACAATATTTTGAGTTTATCACAGTTGTACTCTGATATATTATTACAATTACATAATTGGGGCATAGTGCGTGAAACGAAGCTTAAGGCGTCATGTGGTAAAAATTACCTGAAAACATTGGGCAAATGTCAATGAATGATCCCTGCGTTTTGCCGGAAGGTGTTTGTATTCTATGAAGTTCGCTGGTGTTGAGTGGTGACGATATCTTCAGCGTTAACTAGCCACACTTCAAGAATGCAGCACCTAACACTCCACAACTCTTTTAGTTGCAAGTCAACCATGAATTTTCTGAATTAATTTAACTGGAAGCAGAAATGGAAGATCTCTCCAGTTGCAAGAAAAGTCACTTATAGCCGACTGCGTATTCGGATATTAATACGCCAAACAGTACACTGGCTTGAAGATATTGTGCCGGTCAGTTTTAAACTGATTGGACTGCTCAGCAATCGTAGGCCATTAAACGTCTAATAAGCTGAATAAAAAAGTGCAAGTATTTCATTCCTACTTATTTTCCAATTTGAAAGCAAGTAAAATTTAGAATTAGCCAAAACAGACACAGAATACAAATTAGCTGTAAAACATTAAAGTAGTACCGGGCAATATCGAAAATTATATTACATTCTGTGTTGCGCTGTGAGGTAGCTCATAATCATAGAAATTGTTCCACTATGGTTACTTTAATCTTCTGCTATTTCTTTTATACTAATGATTCAGCGAAAGAAACAGCAGAGGTATCGGAGAAGATTACAATACTTGTTTCCGTTTGAGCTAAAACTGATAATGTTTCATCACTGCTCTTAGGTCGGTAATTGTTTGAAAAAAGTACGTATGGTTTTGCTTACGAGAACAGTATTACAAGTATTTTCTTAACGGTATGTAATGTGACTTGACAGAACTTTATACCCATATTATTTCAAATAAGAGCAATCCATACAAAGAGGTTTGTTTAACTAAATACTTTGCCTTAGAGAATGCCGACATGTTTCCGTCAAAATACCATGAAAGAATTCCTTCCGGTTCTTTGTTCCCCAGTAGTCTCATATTTAATACCTCGACGTCAACGAAGCGTAAAGCCCAAAGCAAAAGAACATACCAAAAATTGAAGAACACACTACCGTAGGAAGCACTGCCTTAATAACAATAATTATTATAAATAAACCGTACAAAAACCCATGTTACTTTTATTGCTAATTCAACACTGATAGGTAGAAACTTCATATTAAATCTCACAAAAAGAAAACTTCAAGTAACAGAATTAAATTATAGCAATACGGTAAAACCGTCTCTAAAGACCTCGCTGTTAAGAGACGTTAAAAAAAAAAATACACGGTAAAAGATCTGGGAATCCTTGTTGACTGTAGGTTAAATATTTTTCTGAGAATATTGTCACAGTATGTAACAAAACCCTTCTCTTCTCTTTATACTATGTATAAATTTAAGAAACTTTCACCCTTCTATGTGAAAAAAATTCATGCAAGCCCTTCTGGTTCCCCATCTCGATTCAAGTTCGGCGCATAAAAGAAAACTTGAACTCGTTATGAACTCTCGTGTGAGGTTCATCTGAGACCTGCAACTGTGCTACCATGTCTCCCCTTCATATGACCACTTACAGTGGATGCAGTCCAGTGGTCGTCGACGATTCCACACAATATGTCTCCTTCAACGCCTCGTACACCTGGAAACCCTCGCCTGTCTTCTTTCTACCATCAGGACTTTCGCATAATACTAACACCAGATACCTGTACTCAAATATATTAATCATCTCCACCTATACCTACTCCTTCCTAATTCCTCTCATGGCTAGATTGTGGAATGCTCTTCTCTTGAATAATAGAGCTAGCAAAGAAATCGGTCCATTTTAATACACTTTGAGAAAGCATTACTTGTCCCTGCAATAGCTGAACAACCTCTTCTTCCACGTATAACTATTTCTTAGAAATCAATTGTATTCATATTTATTCTGCCTTCACTTGTATTAGTTTGTGACTTTTTCACCTTTCTTCAGCCTTCATTAGTACTTAGCCTACCCCGTTTTCCTTCTCCAGTCTTCACCAGCATTAGCATAGGCCACTTACTTATTGATTCACCAGTTAAATATCAATTTTATTAAGATTTTAAACAGTATTTTAGTTACTAAGTTAATTTAAGCAAAATGGGGAATAAGTGTTGTATGCTATTAAATTTGTGTAAATATAAATTATGATTTATAAACACCTGGTAAAATTTAAGAAGGGGCTTAACAGCCCTGATCTTGCCAGGCCTAATGAAACTTTAATCAAAAAATGTTCCTTAGTACTCTAGCTACTAAAGTATTTCTTGCGATTGTTAAAAGGTAATCAGTAAATATTTAAAGTACAATGGATTCCACCTGAAGAAATATTTCCACGATAACAAAATGTATATAAATTTGTCTATCGTAAGAATTCATATGTATAATGAATAACCGCTTTTTTAAAAAAAAAGATTTTTAGTGAAAAATTGAACACGCCTGAACTGAAAGATATAATCATTTGGTAACCACCGTGAGTGGTAGGGAGCGCTAACGCTCTGGCCTCGCATTCGGGAAGACTCGGGATGGAGTTCCAGGACCCCCAACCAGATTTCGGGATTCCATGATTTCCCTGATCACTCCAGGCGTGTGCCGGGACAGTTCCATTAAACCGAGAGTGGTGGTGTAATGGTTAGCGTTCTGGCCTCGCATTCGGGAGGACGGCGGTTCGAATCCCTGTCCGGGCATCCAGATTTGGGTTTTCCATGGTTTCCCCAAATCTCTCCAGGCAAATGCCGGGATGCTTCCTTCGAAAGGCCATGGCCGAATTCCTTCCCATTCCTTGCCCCCATCCTTTCCCGTCTCTAAAGACTTCGCTGTTAAGAGACGTAAAGCAGCTAGAAAAAAAGTTCCTTTAAAAGACCAGGCCCGAATTTCGTCCCTATCAACCCCTCACCGTTTCCTGTCAATAATGACCTCAATGACGACGAGGCGTAGACTCATAAGAAATATATGTATAATCGCAAAACAACTTTAAACAGGTCACCATTAAAAATAATTTAAGAGTAGTATTAATCGATTCCAACAGCTAACCAAGATTTTGTTTTTAGTTCAGTAGTTGCAACAACTACTTGGTCATTATCAGTATAAATCTTCTTTGAAGTTTAACGAACTGTATTAGTCTTTTCCTTACAGAGATATGGTAGCTTAATTGTGCGAGAGATCTATGAATAACGTATGAGAAACGAAGAACAAAGGAAACAGATAGTAGATAGTAACAGATGTTTTTAGTACTGTTTTTAATGTACAAGACAGAAGAAACAGCAGAACTAAGGGAACTAATCTTGTATTAAAGGAACGATCTGAGTGTATTAAACTGCTAAATAGCAAGCAGCGAATTCACAGTCACTGCCAAACAGATTGGTAACGTGTCATTTAACATCCAGTTAGACTGACGCTCATTATATTTGACGTTTTATCATACCTGTTATTTATTACATTGCATTGATTGGTTATACATTATGTCTCATGAGGTAGGCTATCACCATGTTAATATGACAGGCACTTCACTGTAATCATGATGTAACTAGTAGCGTTTCACAGCGATCATGTGTGTAGAACACACGGACAGGTTGGTACACCTGACTTCCACCTCCCGCTATTCAGTTCTGTTCTAATCTACAGCAAACTAAACAATAATCACCAGTTCCTAAAGTAGGGCAATAATTGATAATTAAGTGGGGTAACACAGCAGAGCTGTGTTTATCCAGATCCGATTGACGTATAACTAATTTGTGATATAGCTGTCCATGGTACAAACTGAAAATTGTGATATTCTGAGGATGATATTGCATATGGTCAATAAAACTGAAGACGGGCTGCCCGTAGAAACAAGATATCTAATGCATCCAGAAGTGTGTTGGTCATTAGGAAATCTAAGAATATTCTATCCATGAGTAGCGTCCTGGTGGCTCAGTGGTTAAGGCATGTGACTTGTGATCAGAAGGTCTCCTGTTCTAATCCCTATCCCGGCGTGGTTTTTCATATGCTGTTAACCCGACCTTCACCTCTGGCACAGCTTACTGTGTAATATGAAGTACACCAGAACACTTTCGTGGTTCAGATTCCACGTTAATCTATAGTTCCCGTCTGGGGCTAACAACCATAGTTGTAACGCTAGTGTGTACACATTCACAGAGAATTCAAGCTGGACTAGTTGGACCAAACGAACGTAGATTCCGTCCACGGATTCAGTACCCATTTACACTCCGGCTCTAAAGACATGATTGATCATCATTAAAGTGTTATGTTATATCTTTCACAATTACCCTTTCTCATTGGCAAAGTATCGCTCTTAAGGTTAGATGAGTCCTAAGGGCGGACAGTCCAGAATAAACTGTGGTGAACTGGAACACTGGAAGAATGCGACGTTTCACCAGGTCACCGCTATATTCATCCGAGTTAGTGCAGAACTGTGATTCATCACTAAACTCGATGCGACGCCATTCATCAGCAGTTCATGTTCACCAATCACGGCACCTCTCCAAACGTAGGCATTTTTGCTATGGTGTTAATAATGGCAGCCTACGCATGGGACAGTAATTCACTAGTCCGGCTGTTGCTAGTCTCCGAACAATGGTGCGGGATGACACAGAATGTTGCAGGTGGTTCACTACTTGTTCTCGGACGTCAGGCGCAGATGTGAAGAAGTTACGTCGTGCTTGGTGCAAAATACGACAGTCAACCCTTGTGGTGGTCAGACGTGGTTGACAGGAAACTTGGTGACGAGTATGCCTGCCCTCACGTTCCCATGCAGTCCAACATCTGGCCACATCAGAATACCCCACAAAACTGGATCTTGCACGATTCGTTTTGTCGGCTAAATGGAGAACCACAATGAGGCCCTTTTCAAACTCTTGCCAGGTGCTGATAACGCTGTCTCACACGAGTACGCCGCATACACAGTGGCCAATCAACATCTGACCTGTTCATGTCACTTATATTCTCTACCAGGGTGTAGCAAGAACAATAGCTACGAACAATACTAATGAACTCTGGTGACCGCTCCACCTGTTACAGAGAAATGATACTCTAATCGTTTACATATCCGCTCATTGTATGTATTTGTACGACTTACATTGACATTTTTGTCGTGTGTGTGATGATTTCTTGGTCTCTGTAAACCACATCAGTTGGTGGTTTTGAAGGTCCCATCCCGTGAGGCAGCGGTCGCCTATTTGCCTAGGAGGTGGTCCGGCCGCCGGTTCCTGGCTCGTTAGGATCGTTCATTAGTGTTGAGCCGTGCGTGCAGCTGCCAGATTGCTGCCGAGATACCCGCGTTATTTAACATTATGTTCTTGTTTCTAGCTTATTAATTACCAGATTTCGAATAATTATTCTATAAAATAGTGACCGCAGTCTGCATGCAAATGAGTATAAGCCACCGCCAACGGTACGTCGTAACGCAAGCTGCTGGAAGTCTCCACGCTGCAGTTCATTCGTTCGGATACAACACTATGTGTCGAATTGGAATCAGCGCTGAAGTGAAAAACAAGGTGGCACGAAATATGACACAGATCTTAAGTCAATAACACGACGGACACACCGGGAATAACATCATTTCTATACCTTCATTTCACAGACGTCTGAAATCGAAGTGTAACAAAGTGACTGTCTATCCTGTAGGTATACCTATGTATTTTTCAGTCTCTGTTAACATTCAACCTTCCTGAAGGTACAAATAATCAAGGCTAGGTGACGGATTAGAATTTCAAGATTTTTCATTCCTTAAATAACCACTTGACCTTCGGCAAGAACGTCTAAATCGTTCTAATACGTTAGGCACAGACGCCACAAAAAAAACTTCAACAGCCAATAAATCATTTCTGCTGTCTTTGGTTTCGGAGTTGTAGTTTCGATTAAAGCGTCAAGGTTCTCGTTGTTGCTATTAGTTTTGGTAAGCATTCATGGATAACAGAATGAATTATATATCAAAATAATTAGTTTCTCGTCGGTACATTGTTTTAGTGCTAACTTCAACTATCATACCGCATTAGACGCTAGTGAATCAATCAACGGTCAACAATGTACTTAATTTTTGGTTTTACACGTGAAAAATTGTTGGAAATATTTAATTCACAGCAAATGATTTTTTGTGGCGCAAACGTTCGGTGAACAATTCTTTTTTTGGTATAATGTTTTTGTTAATACACTGCTAGCTTTTCCAAGATATCAGAAGGAAAAACTGACATGGAAATATACAAAAATAATTCCTCATAAGTAATAGTTCTCAGATGTACAGAAAGGACGCTTTATATTTTCAACATTCGGCTTATAAATCCTTAAGGCTGGTTTACATCAGAGATCAAGTCAGGTCAGTCATATTTAGTCAGGTCAGATCAAGTTAGTCACATCAAGTCAGGTAGAACAAATCAGTCACATCAAGTCAGATCAGATCAAGTTAGTCAAATCGAGTCAGTCACATCAAGTCAATCACATCAAGTCAATCACATCAAGTCAATCACATCAAGTCAGTTACATCAAGTCAGTCATACCAAGTCAGTCACACAAAGTCAGGTCAGATCAAGTCTGGTAAGATCAAATACCAATCCAGTGATATCATTCTCACTCCATGGTCACATTAGGGCAAGGAAGGTCGACCTGAAGATCAATCCGCCGCCGATCAACTTAGACTGATCGAATCGCTAAAGTGAACGTGCGACAATCAGCTGAAATAAGCGTGAAGGATGAAGGTTTCATAAAGCTTCATCGGGCTTAAGTAAATTGTATGATTTTACTCATGAAAAATATTTAAATCATCACACTAAACTTCACTGTAGATAGAGATCGCAAAACATTCTCAGTGTAAGCAAATAAAACTTACAAAATTGCACAATACTGTGCAACAAGTAGAATTTTCGCTAGAAGTTGATTATTTGAATATTATTTTGTTTGTTAAAGTTGAATCAAATATTTGTTAAAATTAACGTAAGAACTGTAGGGTTTAAACAATAATAAAACAATTTTAAAATGTGAAATTGTTAAGTTATTTTTTAAAAAACTCTGCATTTACCTGACCTGACCTGATCGAAAATTTGTATGCCACTGTCGAAATCCTACAACTTGAGGTGATTTTCTTTGACCGTACCTCCATCTCTATTGTGAAACGGCCTTTAAAGGTGAAACTGACTAGTCCTGAAGTCTAGTTTCTATGGAAACACATCAGCGTTCTCACAGGTCAGTCTTAAAGCTTAGAAAAGACATCAAATAGTTTGAATCCGCCACATATTTGTTCCCGCAATTCGTAAATGGAAACACGTTTTCGAACATGGACAGCTAGAAATGGCATCACGCAACCATTAAATCAGGAGGCCCAAAAGCCATGAAATTCCACTTATTCACAGAAAATGCCAAACTTTCAAGTTATAACTACCGGAGACAGCAAAATCTGGTAGAATTGGAAGTCAAAGTAGTATCGAAACGTTTACAATTTTTATGGTTTTGCTAATCAGAAGAAGGGATGTGAGGGTTTGGGAGAGAATATATTAGCCTCTTCCAACGAAATGTTAACCTGTCCTTCACCCTGTTTGCACGGACAAGGCTCTGGCGACTGAAAGATTCCCGGTATAAGGAGTCACCCACTGCTTGCCAACGGCCACCGAAAGGAGGGCGGAAGAGCGTTCATTGGTTCAGGGCATCCTCTTGCCCTTGGGGTTGGAAATGGCCCCTAAAGGCGGATGAATCAAAAATGATCAACGGCATGGGGATGCAGAAAGAAACAGGAAACCACTGCATTAAATAATTTAAGGGTATCCCGAGACTATGTAATTGTGGTGGGTGCCTTGGTGGGCAAACCACGTTACAATTATTTCTCATACCTTTATGATGAATAATTGTGGATTTTTAATTTTAATTTATATGAAGGAGTGGAAATTTATTAATTTAGCAAGAATCTCGACGTTAGTTGGAATTTAGGAAAAATTGTCACAATATGACATTTATTTTCTTATCACTGGCGATTACAAGTCTGAGCGAATTTACCGTTAACATTAACACAAATTGGCAAAATCATAAAAGCAACGCTCAGAGTTACAATTAGCCGTCATGGGCAAGCAAACAAGTATATATTTACTTCTAAATATCTCAGAATCAAAATGCAAGAAATAATGACAACTGGACACAATTAAAAATACAAGTTATGACTACCTCAGACAAAGGCATCATAATACTGTGACTTTACAGTTATAAAGAAAATCATGGGCGCCAGAATGAACAATATATCATTCGAAAATAACTAGTTCTGGCAAATTATGACGCTAGCTCAGGGGTTTTTACAATTACAAAGTGAGAACATGGACCTATCCTCTCAAAGTCGCTTACGGGTTCTGTTTCACGGAATGCACAATCACATGGCTTGGTCGTAATCAATTACCATTGTAGTTCTGCGTCTGATGTCTGTGATGAGTGTAGCGGACCCACGATATGTGAGATTATCTCACAAGTCGGCTATAGGCATCTCTGGTCTGGCAATGCGCATCATCGCATTACCGGCTGTGTTGCGGTGATACGCTCGCTCCAGCAAGGCAAGCTGCAATTAGCGAAAGAAGTCGACTTTCCAAGTCAACCTCCGACTGGTGCGATCGAAGTTAGAATGTAGAATCTCCAGCTCCTCGCTCTTCGGTCCACGAGGAAACTTCTTGCTCCGCCCATTTGTAGTCTCGAAGCTCACATACAACAAAAATTCCCAGGATTTTGAGTTATACGCTCATTTTGATTGGACCTTCAGGTCGGCACCTAATGTCACGTGATATCCTCGATATGTGATTTGGCCAAAGAATCCAACAGAGGTCGGGCATATTCGGCTAAGTTCGCCGGGGCGAGAGAACATTCGGGTTTCGGACGGCAGGCTTTTCCCGCTCGGTGAGTGACCCATCCCCAGGGAGCAGTGTGTGTGGTCCGGCAAAAACCCAAATCCGCGACGTCCCGTCGCCATGATCCGGAAAGACCAAGATTAGCTTCAAGCCTACACAGCTCAATAACTCTTTAATATTCGCTTTGCTACGATACACTGTATAAGTTCACCATTTCATTACAGTCCTCACTTGGAATCTTGCGTACTTTATAAAATTAAAACAAAAATCTATTCACGTGGTCGCCCAAGATTTATGTAAATTACTCTTATATTATTACATATATAATAAAAATGCACCTGTAACGTGGCGACAGCGCGGCTCGTTACAGTAATCCTCTCAAATTACATATAGTATAATGGCTTCTTCGTGGGTAAAATATTCCGGACGTAAAATAGTCCCCCAATCGGATCTCCGGGGGGCGGGGGGGGGGGACTGCTCAGATAGGAGTCATCAGAATGGATAGAAACATTCTACGAGTCGGAGCGTGGAATGTTAGAAGTCTGAACAGGGCAAGTCGGTTAGAAAACTTAAATTAAAACGACTTAAATCAGAAGTTGTTTGGATTAGTGAGTTTAAATGGAAGGACACACAGGATTTCTGGTCTGGGAAATACAGGATAATTAGCACACAAGCCGTCAATGTAGTCACTGGTGTAGGATTTATAATTAATAAGACAGTAGGGAAACGGGTGAGTTATTATGAACAGTTTAGTGACAGGATTATTTTGATGAGGTTAGAAACTAAGCCCGTCCCAACCACATTAGTACAAGTATATATGCCAACGTCACAGGAAAATGACAAAGAAATAGAAAAAATATACGCTGAAATTGAAGAATTAATCCAATATGTGAAGGGGGAGGAAAATCTAATAATCATGGGTGATTGGAATGCAATAGTGGGAGAAGGAAAATAGGATAATACTGTTGGAAGTTTTGGTTTAGGAGAAAGAAATGAGCTAGGAAGCAGATTGTAAGAATTTTGTGAAAGATATTAATTAGTCGTGGCGAACACACTATTTAACAACCATGCAAGACGGATATACACCTGTAAACGTCCTGGGGATACAGGCAGATATCAGCTGGATTATATCATGGTCAAACAGAGATTCAGGAATCAAGTTCTAGACTGTAAAGCGTACCCAGGAATAGACATAGACTCTGACCATAATCTGATAGTTATAAAGTGCAGGCTGAAATTCAAGAGAATAAAGAAGCAACACAAGCAGAATAGATTGGAAGTGATTAAACAGAAACAATCTAAAATGAGAGAAACGTTTGCAGAAATGGTACACGTGGGTCTAGGTAGTAGACTGAGTACGAATGGAATGCATTAAATACCGAAATAATGAAATCTGGTAAAGAGACATTAGGCTTTAGGGAACAAGCCGCCCAAAAACCTTGGATTCCAGAAGAAATTTTGGAGTTGATGGAAAGAGGAGAATGCATAAAAAAAAAGCTCAGGATGAAGCAGGAAGAGAGCAATACAGACAAATTAGAAATCAAATAAACAGGAAAAGCAAACAAACAAAAGAATGATGGTGTGAAGAAGTAAAAAAGAAAATGGTTGTAGGTAAAATGGATGTGTCATAAAGGAAGATCAAACAGAATTTTGGAGAAACGAAGAAAAGAAACTAAGCCCTCCCCAACCACGTTAGTACAAGTTTACATGCCAACGTCACATGAAGATGATGAAGAAATAGAGAAGACATACGCTGTAATCGAAGAATTAATCCAATATGTTAACTGGGAGGAAAATTTAATAATCATCGGTGATTTGAATGCAGTAGTGAGAGTAGGAAAAGAGGCTAGAGCTAACCGATGGAAGGAATACATAGAGAAAGTGTATGATGGAGATGATTTGAGCAACAGTGCTTTAGGAAAGAAGTTGATGTCGAAGTTGATGACTTAGATGATTCTGTTTTGAGGACAGAATTTGATAGAGCTATGAATGATTTGAAATCAAATAGTGCAGTTGTAATTGATGAGATTCCTGCACAACTTCTGAAATCACTAGGATAAAAAGGAACACAAAGATTATTTAAACTCATATCAAAAAGTTATGAAACAGGAGAGATTCCACTGATTTTAATAAAAGTGTCATCTTCACACTTCCAAAGAAAGTACAAGCTGACAAATGCGAGATGGGAAGGAATGGAGGATTGCATCAAACCAGTTGAGAGACTGATTGATGACAGCAAAAAAAAAAATCAGATAATAGAATTAGAGTACTTGAAAGAACTGCTGCTATAGACTCTTGTAGATCACTGTGTGGTTTGTATACAATGTTTTGTCAGGTTAGCGAAATAAAAGAATTCTGAAATTATGAAGAACTCATAAGATTGTCACTATGGGAGAGGTTGTACTCTACGATTCTTGCACAGTAAATTCGAGAGCAGTTGGGAGTGTCATTACTATTAGGTATTTAGGGATGAATACAGATTTGTTCATACACAAAAATAATACTTTTCATAAAACCATGCGATAAATTTGAACGTGAGAAACATATAGAATTTGATTCAGTTGCTTGCTCTTTCCTGCTCCAACTTGACTGATGTCTTGCTAGGTAGCGAAACTTACATATTTCGGATCCCAGAGAGAAAGGAATTTTTTCATATCTTGAATCCAGCATTCAAATCGTGCTGTGGTGTAGGATTCTTTACAGTCGCTCTTGTATCAGTATACACGGTAAGATTAATAATCTGGGTGAACTCACAAAAGGAGATAAATTTGCAGCAACGCAGTTTTGTGCGTAACGAAGCTTGAAATTATAATTGCCATTTTTTGAATACCAAGATCCATATAATGTGGGAAGTACTAAGTTACTTACCATAATCCGTGGCAAATATAGACATTCTCTTGACACAGGGGACGCTGTAACAGGGGGGAGGGGGAGGGAAATGCTTCTGCTGCAAGCCTGAACATATCCTTTAGCAGTGAACGTGACCACACAGAAATCGGAGAAATACTGTTGTGTAGGCACGTCTTTTCTTTATAATTTTAAATTATGAGCAATCAGGAAGAAATCGATAACTGATTTTGATGTTTAATAGACTCAATTTTTCCAGAGTTATTGCAATGGAATGAAAAATTTAGCAGGCTTTGTCCACCCATTAAGAAATTCGATTTCTACGGAATGTATTGATGAAGTAATCTCTCTTTTTCGAAGAGCCACGATCACAATAAGTATTCAGAACCATCGCAGTAATGTCGACGGGTATGCTGAATCTATACACCTGTTGCAACAAAAATAACAATTTAGATCACGCCATGAAGTTCAAAAAATATTGATGGTTTTTTGTGGATTATTTTGAACAATCAATTCAATATTAAAATGACGTCAATTATTACAGGAAGAAAACTATTCATACAATTTCCTTACTGTGTACTTAAAACAAAATAAAGCCAATTCCTTAGAAAACTGAATTCTGTTTCGTAGGAGGATTATCCAAAATACAGTTTATGGAGTGAGAAATATACTTCTTCCAGATGATTATTTCAAATGAATTAAAATGAAATAAATCTGAGGTACACTGCTGAAACTATCTAAATTTCTCTGTATGTTACTAATAAATGGTGACGTTGGTTCGAACAGAATATGTGAAATATTTACGTAAAAATTGTGAAATCATAAAATTACATTTTAACTTCGGTAAAATACTGCGATACCAGCTTTTAAATCCCGAAAAGTGAAGTCACTTACCCAAGAGGCCAGCAAGTCAAATGATATCATCGTGAACACTAATTTCAAAAAATTCATTGCTGAAGGTAGCTGCCTCCTAAAGATCCAGAGATCATAGATTTGAATTCAGGCTACATGACGTCAGCAAATATTGAAATTCTACAGCATTACACAAAATCTGTTCGACAGACTAAATTTGGGAAATTCAGTTCAATTTACAAATTCATGATGCGAAACCACTTTAAAGTTAAACAAATTATAACACTCTATATTTAAGTGATGCATAACAGCTAAAGGCTTAGTATTATATTTATTGAACAAAAAATATATTTTTAATGTAATAAATTGGTCTTAATTTATCTTTCAATTATCTTTCTGTTTGTGATTATTCAGCTCATAAATTTAAATCCAACTTGATATTTTAGCACGTAGATCTGTCATTTGAGAGTTTGATATATGTCATCAATTACTAAGACAACCATGGGTAAAGAACAAATTTAAATTATTTCCTCCCCTTTTTCTGCAAAGTTTCAAACTGATACATTTTCCTTTTCCATTGGATTTTTTCTTGGAAAAGTGAAATAAAAATTTAGATACGTCAAAGAAATACGTGCATGATAATTAAGAACATTGCGAAAAATGTTTGTGTTAATGAAAATTCATTCAGCAAACAACTCTCGCAGTAATTGCTACTACAACACTGTGCTGCTTGATTCTGCATTCTCGTCAGAATCAGGCGCGTAGTCATGTGCAGCGCGCGTTGCGGACGCACAGGGGCAGTAGCCAGCCAGTTTATCACAACAGCTTTGTGAACTTTTCTGTTCCCTTACAGAAACATTTTTCAATTCCTCTATTAAGCATGTCATAGCTTTTTAAGTTGAAGAAAGCCTTTTTATACTTTTCACACAAATTTATGTTTCTCTTCTCACTGATTAACAATTTTTTTTAATTCCTTAATGAAAACAAGTTTTTATACAAGAATTTTAGTTTCATGGCGATGAAAATTACCTCCTTTTGTGTGACTTAAGTACAACGAGTGTGCTACTTATTCCAGACAATCGCTTTCTTAAATGGTTCTTTCATTCATTCCAGCTTCAGTTCTTGAGGAGTTCACAGCTTATATATAATAATTTGTTCCCCAGCAGCGTCTGACAGATTACATTAAAACGCATGCAACAAGTGCGATACTTTATCGTGAATTAATTCTTTATGATCAACGAGCAATAGTCTTTCCTTTGATAAGTATTACGGACGGTATTGAATCCAAACGTTATGTGGAATACCAAGGTAATTTGTCGTCATATATTAATATACAGTGTCCTTTTACCATTCTGCGCTATTTTTACTGCTTCTTCAGTCAGATATAAACAATCAACGATTACTTCCATCATCATAGCCAGAGTTGCATGGTAGATTAAGTCATCGGTGCACGAAGTGTATGTGCTCATTATGGGATGGAATAATATATTTAATTTCTTCACAGAAACGTATTTTTTACCTACGTGAGGTTATACAAATCAATATAAAATTTTTGATCCACGAATCTCGTTTAGTTCTAGGTCAGAAAAGTGTGCATTGTGTCATTAATTTGACTTCGCTGTTGGATCAGGCAATCATTTGCAAACAGCTAATCTCTTTAACTACCAGAATTTAGCTATATACTTTATACATTTGGTTTAAATTTAAGCAATTTCCATGATAATAAATTTCTGTTTGTTTATTTGAGATTTTTAACACAATAGAATTTTTCTCTTCTTAGAGCTGATAAATTTCTTTGCTTACGTTCAAAATTATAATAACCATAGTGACCCATTCAAATATCTCAAAATTAAAACGCGAGCTTTTAGTTAACTTGGGTTGTGGTTTATTGTAAAAGGCTTATTGGACAGTCACTCGCTTCATAACCTTGAACAAGCCTATAAGATTCTCAGTTAAAATGGTAATCTCGCTTTATTTTCTTTAGGTTTTCAAACAATGTTAAGGTATAATTTTTCTAGGCAATTTTTTTTTTTTTTTTTTTTTTTTTTTTTTTTTTTTTTTTTTTGAAGAATATAATAATGGTTGATGAAGTTTGTCAGTGAATTCACATATCTGCTTGTTGGCTACAGAAATAGAGTAAAGGCGAAAAAGTCATTACTGTGAAAATAAATAATAACAACAGCAAACAAATGATGATAATAACTCGCTACTTATTCAAGTTCTGTTCGACCAAATCAGTTAAAAATATTATGACAGTAAATTAATCGAATTTTTGGAGTAGACAAGCAGAAGCTCTCAGAAAACTTGTTAAGTGATGTGAATAATTCGTCAAGGTGAAATTTGCTTTATATATTTGTGTTTAGTGTGTGCGGAGGAGAGTCGTCTTGGCGTGCGACCAGACCACCAGACCGAAAGCTGATCCTCGTGGGTCCGTCTCGGCCCGTCGCTGTGTCTGCTGACGGCACCACGCCACGCAGAATGTGGCCGGCTTGCGTTACTCTCTCTGTAATCGACAAAGCTCGCATATGTTCAGCTCTTACGTGGGAAAGTCGAGTCAATGGCATCACTGCCGTACTCTTTTTTCTAAGCGACTAGTATCTGCTTATTAGCTTAATATCTTGGCTCCGCATGACGCTGCTTGCCTCAAATTTCTATCTACACTAATATTATAAATGCGAAAGTACCACTAACTTCCTATCTGTTTGTTGCGTTTTAGCGATTAAACTGATATTGCTGAAATTTGTATCCTTAGGAAGAAAGTAGGATACTTTTTTCGGGATAAATAGCACACTGCGTGATAAACTTTTAAAAACTAACCGAATGGTGACAGACAGACAGATAGCGTCCGTAACTCCATGTAATGTTATACTGTTCACTCAGGTTTTGTTTTTCTCGCAGTCAATTTGTGTATGATCTTTACATTACGTAACTTACAGCTTTATACATCCAATTTAAGCTATTAAATTTTAAGTCCTTGCGTACGAAGTAGCAGGTAACAGCTAGTTATGTAAAAAGATAATTTATTCTAGCACTGAACTTTGCTTCGTTCCTGTCCTTAGTTTTGAAGTTGTTGATGTAAAAATGTAAACGATTTAGTCACTCACTGATTGATGATCATCAAAACTCTACAGTAATTCCCGTAGTCGTAGAAAGTAGTAATTTTGTCCGCAGATACGGAATCTCCGAATCATAAAAATATATCAAATAGTTGTTTTTGTTGTGCGTTGCCCTTGTCTGCCACAAACATGGGATCGCTTTCTACCCTAATGTGTTTATATACCACAGATTTTCATCGTAAATAGAGCTTATTACGATTAAACTACGTGTTAAATTTGATTTCGTTCCACTCCTTGCTTTGGCATTTGGTGAAATTCAAAATTGTTCCTACTGTGAAACTCCGTCATTGTAATTCTACAATACCTCCTATGGTGCTAGGAACGCGTAATTTGGTACGCAAACATGGTTTGAACCCATAAAGCATTCGAAAAGTCCAAACCTGGTAGTTTTCCCAGTATTTATTCCTGTTGATCCTCAAACGTCAAGCGTTTCCACGTATATTTGTACGATACAATATTTGTTCTGGATGTTGTTAATTTATATTATACAAAGTGAGTAGTAAGCCAAACTAACTCATTAAATTTTACTCCTATCTTCAGTTAGGACGTTATTGGTACATCTTCTACTCCGAGCACATCTACTGCAACCGGAATCGCTCACCCATGACGCACACCCTCTGTTTCCAAAGATAGTTCTTAGTGTTGGTATTGTACAGAGATGACATACAGTCCTTAAAAATGCGGTATTTAAGTAGCAGGCACATTACCAAGTTAGCAACCTGAACGTCTACAGTTGCGAGAGTTGACAAACGCAACACGTGAGTTGATAAGACTTCGAATTCTGAAATGTCCTTCCTCAATGATTTACAACTGAAATACTTACAGTTGAGCGATGATAGGGTTGTACACCAATTAGTGAAATCAAAGCCTGGAGATAGTTCTTGTCTATTTTATTAGTTAACGTACTCTATGTAGGGTAATACTAACCATTCATCGACCTTCAACAACAGGTTTGCTATTGCTAATCTGCAAACATTGCTGCCAGTAAAGAAAAAAGACTAAAAATAAGCCGTCAACTAAAGAAAATAAATGAAATCGTACAAAAAGAATTCTTGGATAAACGCGGTCTAATGTCATTGCTGTTTGGTGAAAAAAGATTTGATATCTTGTCCTGATCCAAGTAGACTCTCTACAGTGTGTATTCACTTCATTATCTGAAATCGAATAATTTCTCTTGGTGTTATGGATCATTGATTTTTTTTTTTTTTTTAATCTCACGATTTGGCCATTATGCAAGCCATGTTTTACTTAACTAGATAGCAAAATGTCTACACGTGTAAATACCTCAATTGTGCTACTTTGTCATTCTTAAAAATACACAAAAACCATGTTTTCCACCGAGCGTGGTGGTGTAACGGATAGCGTTCTGGCCTCGCATTCGGGAGGACGGTGGTTCGAATCCCCGTCCGGGCATCCAGATTTGGGTTTTCCATTGTTTCCCAAATCACTCCATGCAAATTCCGGGATGCTTCCTTAAAAAAATTCCATGGCCGAATTCCTTCCCATTCCTTGCCCCCATCATTTCCCGTATCTAAAGACCTCGCTGTTGAGAGACGTAAAGCAGTTAACTTCGCAAGTTTGAAAAGTCTTAGAGTATACCATCCAAGAATTTGTATTAAAGAATTAATTGCATCTCATATGGCTTTTGCAAAATTTTAAAATTCTTATGTTTAATTTTTTAATGTAACATATAATAGTTTTTCACTATGATTATTGTTCATTTATAGTATATATTAAGCGTAACATGTTCCAAATCCAAGGAACCCTTCCTAAGTATGGTTCTATGAAACAACGATAATAAATAAATAATAAACCATCTTAGTAAAAATTATGACATAATTGCCAAGATATCAGTCTACAATTTTTTTAATTTTAAATAAACTCAAAGATCCATAACACTGAAAGAAACCATCCAGTTTCAAAAACTGAAGTAAATATACACTGTAGGATTTAAGCTTGATTAAGAACTAGATTTCATAATTTTGTTCACTAAACAACTATAAGACTTGGCTTTATTTTTGTAGAATTGGTGTTAGACGGGATACTCATAGAAGTGAGCTGACGGTGAGTTTACTTCTGGAAAACTCTGAATAGACATGAAAACTCTGAATAGAGATGCGAGTTAGAAATGTTTAAGTAAATATTATGTGGGACGAAATTATTGAAAACACAAGGATCGTTAGGCAATTAAGTTTTCACCATCAACCCTTGCCATAATTTCTTTGTGAAAGATTTTCAGTAATGCTACCACTGTTTTTTTCGACTATACCTCATAATTACTGCAAATTTTCATCTAATACTGAAGTTATTTCTCTATAGTTATTGAGTAATGGGCCAATATTAGTGGATTCCAAATAACGATGTATAAATTTTAATATTTATAATGTCCTTGACTTACATCTCGTGCAGTAAAACCTGTTTATGTCAGTGATAACATTTGAGCTCAAATGTGATTCATGGATTCTGTCAGAGCTAATTTTCTATACCAGTTTGTTTAAGAACCCCACCTGAACATACTACCTGTTTCCTATTACACAATTCACTACAAATTTTTGTTAAAAATGAGTTTCGGAATTTAAAATTTGATCGATATTTACATTAATAATAAACTATCAGGCAAACAATAACGAAAAATTCTGTTCGAACAAACATTCATTATTATTTTTCAATCCTGAGTTACACTCCAATCCAAGTACACAATGGCAACCATAAATAAACACATACAGTATTTAAAATACATAGCTTTACAGCCCGTATTTTGCGTAATGTATTTACAGATTCAGGTTCTGAAAACAAATACTAAACCAAATAAATTTCAAGTTTTAGATTTAGCTTTATTACAAAACTAGCTGTTGTCCGTAATTTTGTTAACTTTTATTTAATTTATTTAAAAAAAAAAAAACAGGTTATTATGATATGAAGTCAGATATTCTGCCAAAGTAATTCAGATGAATAATTTTACTTCTTTACTTTCAGTTAAGAGTTTCACGAATGCATTGAAGATTTAAATTAAAAGACTGATGTTGATTTGCATTAACATTGAAAAGGAGCACCATGTATGAACATTAGCAGAAAGCACGGGTAAACCATTTTCTAACACCAGCGAGGGATGATAGTTTTTAGGCAAAAGTACAGGTAAATTGTAATATTTTCTTATGGTCTTAATAAACTAGTGGATGAGTTTCTTATGGACTGCTCAGTCCTCCTCTGTCGTAGCCATCTAAACTAACCCGGTAATCCTAACAGGCCACGGGGACCTACACTGTAACGTGGGGTACAAACCATTAAGTGCACCAGAGATGAATATAGCATTTAATTCCGAGTAATTTCATTTTAATTCCTATTTTTCTCTTTCCTTTACCGCTTTAAGGAGAAAATGTTGAAGGGATTTATAACAACCCAATTGAGACGGTGGCTATTTATACAGCCATTTGTTTTTTTATATCACAGTGATAATTTGATAGTCAACAATTGTATTTTGAATCTATGCCACCGTTTCCGGGTGGTTGTTCCAATGTTTTGTAATCTGTCTTCTGTTTCGCGTGTTTTGTGAAAAAAATTCAGTTAATCTTTCTACCATTTAGTTTATTGTTCCTAATTGTGTTACTTCTTGAATTTTTGGTACTTTTGTCGGCATTTAGATTTTAACAACGGCATCTGTTTTGTAATATTTGTATATAGATTCGTGTTGCATATTGTTCCCCAAGTTAGGCAACCAAATGTTATCGCTGGTAATATTGTTGATCTGTAGAGGTGGAGCTTTACTTTTATGTTCTTTGATTATTGTTTAAGTATAGGGCATATATATTTTATAACAGCTAGCATATTTAGCTTCTTTTCTTCAATATGGTGACGAAAGCTGAGTGTTTTATCTATACTCTATGGCGCTTGTGATGATTCTTCCATAGTATCTTCTCACCGAATAGTCTTAAGTGACGGTTTTTGTGGGTGAAGTATATGGCTGAGTTGGTGTTTTTATTGTTATTTTGTTTCGTTTGCTCCAATTTTTTACCTTCAATACTTGGTTTTACAATTTGGCGATATTTTACAAATGTTTCCATTCTAAGGTATAAATTGTGGTATGATCAGCGAATTGGAGAAGTTTGACGTTGCGTATGGAACATAGTTTACATAGATATTAAGTAACGTAGGCGATAGTACCCACCCCTGCAGGACTCTATCATCATCTTGTGTGTTGTGGAACTTACTCGTTGTTCTTTATGTAGAAGTTCTTTCTTTTAAAAAATTAATGATCGAAACCCCTTCAAAATTGTTTCAGTAGTTCGACGAAAAATGGAAACTACTTTCGGTATACTATTTTGTATATTTTTCCTCCGAAGATAAAACATACCTCATTTTACTCCTTAGACGCTGGATCGCAGAGGTCAAGACCCAATGAAATACCATAGATTAGTTTTTGTGTGTTTCGTGGACAATGAATAGCAAGTTGATTCTCGCAGTCTAAACATTTATGGCCTAGCATATAAGTTCAAGTAGCAAACTGCTATTATTGTCGAGATTTTCCGTTGTAATTCTAGACAGGGCGTCCCCAAACTTTTTATCACGTCGACCCCTTCATAGAACATTTGTCGTCTTATCGATCCCCTGATTAAACGTTTAATAAAAACCAGTGCCGGAACTGGGGGGGTGTGTAAATCGGGGTGCGGAAAAATCATGTTTAAAATGCGGCGATTTGAGTCGCGGAAACCTTTTTTTTTAGCTCTACTAGTACACTGGGTGCCGCGCCGGGCGGTGACAACAATGAGTTTGGCCAACAATCGCGGCGGTGACAATAATGTGTTTGGTTGACTTTGGGGCGGCGACAGCAATGTGTTTGGCCGACAATCGAGGCGGCGACACTTGGAGTCAGACGGCAAAAATGGGGGCTCCAAACAATGTTGCAAGGGGCGACATTCCCACAGTTTTTGCCTCGGCTCGAAAAATTCCTGGATACGCCGATGATAAAAAGTTTGAATCATTTGTAGCATTTCTAAAGCTAAGCAATAAGGAGACTTGCATAACAACCCAAAGAAAGTATTTATAGTTCCCACACCTTAAAAAATCCACCCAACAACACTAATAGAAAAAGGAGATATTTTACACTGTTATTATAATCGTAAAAAATAATAACAAAATTATAGGTAGATGGAAACTAACCTATAGCCGTAAGTGTCATAAAATGTAAAACACAAAATAATCATTGAAAATTTAAATAAATTTTATTCAATGAAAAAACATCTGCCATTTTACGACTACTATTGAATACATTAAAAATATGTTAACATACCTTTTTATTAAAGTAGTTGATATTAGTGAAATGGATGGGTCTGAAGGGCAGCAGCAAGATTACTGATGTTCGGTAGAAAATTGGTAAGTTTTGGTCGCAAATCACTACGGTTTTCCAAATTCAGTCTGTTTCTCTGTTTTGTCAAAATAGCGTTCGCGTGGCTAAAGCCAGCATCAACCATGTATGAAGTTGGGAATGCAAGTAAGAAAGGTTCGGATTCTGCTCTGAGCTTGGGGTATTTTGTAGCAATATTGTCATTGCTCCAAAATTCGCTGAGGTTTTTATTTTTAAACAACGCTTTAGCTTCCAGATCTACGTATATTTCAATCAGTTCATCTTCTAAGCCAGGTTCATTACCTTCATTATCAATTTTAACATCAAATGGAGAAGCAAACAATTCAGGAACATGCTTGTTCTCAAAGTCTTCGAAACGTGCTTTGAAGTCTTCGCTTAATTTATCGAGATTTTTAATATATATCTTCAAATCACGGTCGGGTATCTCTTCATTTTCTTTTAGTAGTCGAAAGTTTGAAAAATATTTAAAATCTTTACGTGCCAGTGAAGATTTTAACAGGACCATTTTTAGTTGAAAGGCCATTATAATTGTTCGAGCTTGAACAATTGTAACATTTATTCCTTGTAAACGCTTCTGTACTTCGTTAAATTTCGAATAAAGATATACCAAATAGAACAGATGGATCTTGCACTGTTTTAACTCGTCACATAGTAATGGATCCACATTCTTAAGAAACTCTGCAGACGAGTCGTACAAGTCAACAAGCCTCTGCAAACTATTACCCCTTGACAACCACCTTACCTCAGTGTGCAAAAGTAATTGATTGAAAGGTTCATCATTTTCTTCACATAACTTCGCAAACAGTCGGGAATTGAGAGGATGAGCTTTAATTTTATTAATTGATCTAATGCACACTTTTAGAGAATCATGCAGCTCGCCACTCATTTTTTTGGCTACAAGATGCTGCCTGTGTAGGACACAGTGAACGGTACGTACTTTAGGAACCTTTTCCTTCAGAAATACGAAAAATCCTCCATAACGGCCTACCATAGCAGGTGCACCGTCGGTAGCTACTGCAGTAATGTTCCCGAAAGGAATGTTGTGCTTGTTCAAATAATCTTGCAAACATAAAAAAAATTGTCTCACCTTTTGAATCAGTTTGAAGATATTTAGCAAACAGAAATTCATCAACAGTGTCATTCAGGGATGCACTATGGAAACTAACATACGGCATGAGAAGATTTGAACTTCCGAAAGTTGATTCGTCAAGTTGAATAGAAAAACTTACAATACTGGAGCTCAGAGGTCAAAGTTCTTTCCACATCATCGGCTATTTCCTCTAAACGTCCCTGCACAGTATTTTCACTCAATGGTATGCACTTTAAAACTAGTTGAGAGACTTTCTTCATAACATTTTCAATTACATCTTTTATAGTTGGTATTATAATCACTTCACCAATAGTGTACGGTTTGACTTTCTTTGCTATATTAAGAGAGATGCTGTAGGATGTCCTCAGTCATCCTTCACTATCAGCGCTAGCAGATGACTTCAAATATGTACTTAAATTTGGCCGAACTCTCAATTTCTCTTTTAGCATTTTGAAATACCCAAAATCTTTGCTTTTCTTATCAGGATAGATCCTTTCCAAGTGGTCTTTCATTTTCGCCGGCTTCATAGCATCATTGCTGAAAGTTTTTTTTCACATAACAAGCACATAGGAATAGTTTCATTAACAAAAGATGGCACAAAACCATATTTCATATACTCGTGTGAATATTGTCTGCATTTCTTCTTAGCACTGGTAGATGACATTGTATGTATTAAACTCAGATTTATAATATGAACAACACGATACGATCGCAGCACAACAAAACAGCGGCTGTAAGAGACGCAACATATTCTCGCACGAGGTATAAAGAACCTCCTGTTCTTTCTCAGGGTGCATTGTTGCTACTTTTTGCTAACAATAGATATCTAGACTTGAAAGGAATAATAATTACATCTAAAAGTTAAATATTCAATAGAATTAGATAGGAAAAAGATAAAAAAAAAGACGTATCTAAATTTAATGGTTTTCGGTATATTACGATATTTTCTATGTAAAGGACAAAATCTACATTTAGATATACAATACATAGAGTGGAAACCATACTAGAGTTTAACAGTGCAACTTGTGTGTAATGAACCAACAGCGTTCACTTAATCCCCCCCTCCCCACCTCTGTGGCTTTACGACTCGTCGACAGCGCGGTCATTAAAGGCTGGATGGAACTGCGAACAAGGAACTGGAAGGAATTCGACCATGGCTTTTTGGAGAAAGCATCCCGGCATTAGCCTTGAGTGATTTGGGAAAATCATGGAAAACCCAAATCTGAATGCTCGGACGGGGATTCGAACCAACGCGGGCGTTCTCCAGAATATAAAATGCTTAAATACCCGAAGTAAATAAAGTTTTAATACTTGTTGAGTTAATCACGTAGATTAGCTAAAATAAAATAATTGTGATGTTGAACTTCTTTCTTATCCCAAAGACGGACCTTAGAAGAGATACAATTCATAAATTGGTCTACATTCGTTCTACACAGGAATAACCACTACAAACCAGCAATGCGAGTGAAGAGTAAAGCGGCGAAAACAAACAGTTTGAACGCTAAGCTTTGCTCCATTATTACCTCACCGCTTTGTGCCCCAGTATAAGCCATCGCAAAAATCGAATTGGTTTGTTTTCGCTGTTTTGTTCTTCGCTCTCGTCGTTGCTATGCTCTCCGCTCCAGTATGTTTTCTCCTTAACACATACCTAAAGCGACGCAGGCTTCGGTAAAACTCAAGTTATAACGGGGGTAGTCAGTTATTTTGGATTTTAATTGGAATATTCCAATTTTTTTCCTAGACAGTGTAATTGATCCTCTTTATTATCAATCGACCCCCCAGGGGTCGATACTGACCACTTTGTGGACCCCTGTTCTAGGCGAATGCTGGCCGATCTTCCATCCCCCCTCCCTCCCCGTAGTGTAGTAGGCTGAAAAGCATATCCGTGATCCTCCAGCAGCCCGCCTCCCAGCCTTCAGCTGGGAGGAATGAAATTAAAAAAAAAATGCTATTGTTATAATATATATCAGTTATAATAAAGTAAGGCTTAGCTTTCCTGTCGGAAATATTCATTATATAAGACGATTTGATAAATGCATCGCAAAATCCAATCGAAGGAAATATAACTGTTAGGTCTAAAACAGACGAGGCGTTTTGCGCCGCGCGGCGGTCGAGTCGACGCATGGTCCAATGTAATTCAATGGGGCAAAACACCGATGCCGCGCGGCCCCGCATGGTTTCCCCGCGACTTACGCGCGGCGCCGCGCGCGGTGCCGCCTCGTCTGTTTTGAACTCGCGGCGTGGAGGCGGCGCGGCGACACAGCCAACTGAAGAAAATAAACCAGAAATTGATTTTTTTCCTCTTTTTGTATCATTACACTTCAGTGTTCAAACGTAAAACACTTAATATGCCATTACATTAAACACACACAATGAAAATTCGAATTTAATTTTTTACTTTTCTTGAAATTATTTGCTGATTTCATATTATTTTAATAATACACCTATTTTAGACTTCCAAATTTAATATTTTTCTATTGATCCAGCACCGAACCTTTATCTTACGTTTTAACTTAATCTGTACTTTTGAACCGTAATATACAATCCGAGTGTCTGATCGTTTCCAAAGAATGTGACAATCCTATTTTTTATGACTGCGTTCTCATATTTTTGATTTTATTAAGGAAAAATGAATTCACAAGCACTGATGTCGTTTTTTCTTGTGCTAAATAAATAAAGAATTCACATTTAATTACTTCTTTTTTTAATTTTCTAATAACTTCCTGATCTGATTTTATACCGGTACTTTTATACATTGAAATTTGTTATCTATTGCTCCAACAATGAATTTTATCTAAACTTTTATCTTAATCACATTATTATCAATAGATTTGAATCTTAAAATACAGTTGGAACGGTTGGTTGGCTCCAAGAAATGTGACGAGTTGCCGTAATATGAACGATATAATAAATAAAATGATTTCTTCTAACTTTAAAGCAATGACCAGTCTTTCTTCTGGATGTATGCTGCTTCTCATCATGGTTGTTTCTTTAAGCAGCTCTTGTCTTACAGCGGTAAGCAACTCATTGAAAGAGGACTAAAACATCCTCGTAAAGTTAAAAAAACTTTTCTTAATTCCTTTTCAATTGGAGCCACAGGGTATAAAATAAAACCCTTTTCACTCCGTTCTGATAATATTGGATGAATCCAATAGTGCCTATTTTTTCTTCTCCTGTTCCATCTTCGGTACAGCAACCATAGAAACATTACATTCTCGTCTTCTATATCCATTGTTCCACAAACAACTGAGCTATACGCGACAAATAGCGAGTCCGCGTGGCGCCCGCCGCGCGGCCGCCGCCTCGACCGCCGCCTCGTGTGAACAGTTGGGGCGGCCGCCGCTTCGACCGCCGCGCGGCGGGAAGTCGCTCCTTCTGTTTTAGGCCTTATAGTGTAGAGGCATTACGGTTAGCTGGAAGTAACAGCATAGCGGCAGCCTACATACGGTATAGGGAGCGTGCGCAAACCACGTGGCTCAGTCCAACGGGGGGGGGGGTTTGCTGGAAGGCTACGCTCGACTACGTTGGGGGAGGGGGGGGGAGGTTCCGAGCCAGGCCACGTAGCTTTCCTTTCATAACATTTTTCACAGTTAAAATGAGGAACAGAACACACAACAGCATGTGAATATATATTTCCCTCAGTTAATTATCTCCTCATATAATTTACAATCGTCTGACAAGAGAAAACAGTACAAAATGTCTTCTGGAATCAAAAGGGAAAAAAGGAGGGGTGTAGAGACAAAAGCCACATAGGGCTAAGTGGGGGGAGGGAGGATTCACAGTAGGCCAAAATGGAGCTACGTGGTTTATGCACGCTCCCATAACAGAAGAAGCAAATGAAGACAAAACGAGATTAATTTCAGACATATTTATACAGAATGCCAGGTCTATAGTCCTCATTCCTTTCCCCAACCATATCCCATACCAGGGTTTCGCAACTCCTGGGAGTCCGCGAACTTAATCCTAAGGGATCGGAAGACAAAATAAAATTAATAGTTAATGAGAGCATAAATGGAAGCGTGAGAACACGCGAACTCTGGCCACAACGCGTGAGATGGGAGCTGAGCTACCAGTTCTAGTCCAGCCAATTTCCAATTGTTATTATTAATAAGGGGGCCGCGGCGATCATAGTCTAATCTGTAAGTGGTCCGCCGTTGAGAAAATTTTCGGAAATGCTGTTCTATACGGTAGAATCTCCCATACATTCTCCTCTTCCTCAAACGCCTCGGAATATTCTAGACTGCACGCACAATCAACTCATTCATCCCTCTTCTTACTCCACATATCGCAAACCCTGGCACACTAAAATCATACCACCAACATATAACAACAGCTCTCGTACCCACTATATGCACCCAACAATGGAAACCCGCCTTTTCCTCCTTATATTCGCACTGATATATACCCGTCGTTCGAACGGTAGCTTCCGGAATCGAAGGTGAAAATCAAGTACGAAAATTAAAATGTATATTACCTATGGTAATCTTGCAAAAAAGATGTGTTTTAATAGTTATTGTACAACCAAAAACTAATAGGCATAAAATCAATGGAAGACTAATAACCGTAACAAAATCTTATATTTATAAATTGAAATTGTTGGCTACGAAGAAACCGGTTATTGCTATAAGTTTAACATCTCATTCAACTTTTTGTGGATTTGCGCCACGTCGACGTCGAGAAGTGGAAAGGTCTGGGCGCAAGAAAAGGAAATTCAAGGAATTCGAATTTTTGAAGGAACCATCCCGGGATTCGCCTCGAGTGATTTCGGGAAACCATGGAAAACAAAACATAAATTTTGATGGCCGTACGGTGATTCGAACCCGCTTCTTCCCGACTGCGAGACCAGACTGGATAATCAGGATTTGTTAACCTGTCGGAAATATTCAATATAAAAATTTCTGTTACATTTACCATATCTAAAAATGCAGTTGAAAGAAATTTAACGGTTAGAGTATAGATGCATTAAGGATAGCTGAAAGTAACAGCCCATATACAGTATATAATAGGTGATGCAAATAAAGACAAAGTGGGAAGTAATGATGTGAAAATGTCGGCTGCCTCGCTGAACAGAATGTACGAACTAACACCGGTATTCCGCCATACTGTGATTAGCAACACGACATTTCGGTTACCTTCAACACATAGTGATTATTTAATTCCGTTTGTAATTTTCATTAATAAGATTAGCGTTTTTTGTTGTTGTTTTTTTCGTTGTACAGAATTGCAAAGAACCCATAATAAAAATTAAGGAAAGAGATAAAATGAGAAAATTACATTTCGGCATGAACACCATTTCATGCAGTAATATTTCACATTGGGTTTCCGCAAACCTAAACTGAGCCATAATATTTTCCACAAATCTCTGTCCGTCTGACAAAGGGGTATAATTCATAAATGATATATTCTTCTGTCTTCGAATTTGTACCCAAAAGCGAATACCGTATTTAAAATATTGTAAAATTGTATCAAATGGAGGTTCCATAGAAGTAAAGAAGGTCAAAAATATAATTCTATTCGGCGTGTGGAGCTTAGAGTTTGTAAAGTAGAGAACGCTGTTTGCTAAGGACTTTAAATTTGTTCCCAATATCAGCCATATCCTGTTATTAGATGACAAACACTAGAAATACTTGTATGAAATACACTTTTTTTATTTTTTGGGGAAAAGGTTACTTTAGCATATATTAACAAAATTACATTGAATTGCATCCTAGTTCACGAACGATGATTTTGACAAGAGCTAAACAATAGTATTAGCAGCTTCAAATTGTCGAGGCGTTTGAGGTCTGACCAATGGGTAGCGCAGTCCGCTACCTAACCTGAAAATGTGATAGACACTGATATATGTTTAAGTGATTACAGTAAGGAGCCCTGACTGTAGAAATCTCAGCTCGCACTTTCTTATTTTTATTTATTTTTTCCACAACGGTTCGTAGATGCTACACACTCACCTATAACAGTTAATCACTTTTAACAGACCGATACCTGATATAGTCTAACAGATAGATTTAAAATACCTCCCAATAACACATTAAATTTTTATTTATGGAGGAAATCTGTACCTTGGAAATTAAAACATCATCGCGACCGAGGTACACAAAGTGTTTTGGCTCTTGTAAATCAAAAACGGTTCGGTATTGTGCACACGAAGCTAATGAGTAATACTTATAAAAGGCAGTTGCAATGAAACGTCCTAGAATCTTCTTCCTAGAATAGCCACTTCACAAGAAGATTGATCTGTGTACCTGGCTAACAGTGGAAACATCCGTTATGGGGAAGCCATATTTCATTATCCACCAGTTTCATTTAGCGGTTTGTTCGGATAGTAACTGTTCGATAAATTACCAGAAAATCTATACTCGCGACACGCTCATATTTCTCTTAATACAGACAGCTTCGTTATAAGTACAACAAGCGTTAATTCCGCGGTTTTCTCGTGTTACAGGAATTTCGTGATCCGGTTTTTTTTTTTAGCGGCAGTTTGCAATCAGAAGTTGCCCACTGTATTACTTTGTCAAATATTCCTAATGAATCATAAATCACCAGAATCGAGCACGATGTTCCATTTCAGGTTCAAACATTAGGCCGCTGTGAATCTAGTCCAGTTTTAATGAATTTATGCTATACTCTACGGATTAGACAAAATAATGGGAACAAAAGTGAAGGAAAGCTCCACATCCCATGTTTATCAGTCAGCTCTTTTGTTATTCACGACGAAAGCGGTCATTTTATTCCGTTTTGAATGGGTTTCATTTTATTCTGTATTATATAGTGCGAAATGCTTAATGTGTTTAAAAACTTTTTAAATTCAGTTTCGTCACTAGATTTTATGAGTTTAATAACACGTTTTTAAACGAAGATTTCTGGTTAGAAACGGTGTAAATATATCCCCTTCCTCCAGAAATATTTGCAGTATACTTACAGATGTGAGTATAGATGACATCATTCGTCGTGTTCGAAAATCGGTGTAATTTCGTAGGAATACAGGCCGCTTAGAGTTCATAATGTTTGCCATTCTGTTGCTGATATCAGCAGCATTTTAATAAAGTTTGTTTAAATGAAGTTAGAATGGTTTCTTGACCCTGTAGATCAATTTTTTTAAATTGATTTCAAGAGCGTGTAAAATATATAGGAAATCGTCTATCTACATCAAAGGTTATTTCCGTCACTGTGTAACGCTGACGTAACCGCTCGGCCTTTGTTTCTGGACTTATTACGACCAGAGATGTTGCTGAAAAATTTATGTTATGGGCGTTATATGATAGGAATTCTATTTAGTTAAGCAACTGCTAAGAAATGAACTGCCAGGACACTGAAAAAAATATGTACTGCGTTTAAATTAACTTATCAATTTCTATCTGCTTTTTGTTTATTGATAATCAGTAAATGTAGATGTTCTCTTCAATCATTTTTCCAGATATATCTGTTCCAGTAAAATAAGAAATATATACCACATTACAAGATTTTTAAGATAACTCTATCAAAATTTGTTCAATAGTTTCTGAGAAAGTGAAAAACACATAAATATAGGAAACTTCTTATAAACTGTAAGCCTAGCTATAAACACTCCAGAAATAATATGTTTAGGCTATTCCAATAACTTTTAAGGCTACAAAATTAGTTAATCATAATACATTTTCGATAATCCCGCTAAAATGTTTTCGTCGCGACACTCTGCATACGAAAACTACAATCCAACTTTTTAAGCAGTATCTTCTGATCTTATTTGCTCAAATATTTCACTTAAGCTCTCCTTCCTGAAATGCAGTTTTCAATTATGAATTGTTTGCACTTTTTTAACACCTGTATGAACGCTTCCTGGTATACGTCTAATCAAGGATGATTTTAGTGACTCCCAGTTCTAATTTCGGTGTTGCGTCCATAATCCGAACTTTATTTTCAGCAAATCTCGCTTTGTATCGGGCATATCCGGAACGTAATTTCTGTAAGGCTATAAAAATAAAGTGTATTTTTGATGTACTGTATATACATTTAACTACTTTTCAACTTAGTTTCCATTATTTTTGAAGGAGTTTTTGTAGTGAGGAACCATATATTTTATACCTTGATCGTAAAAATTTGTCGTCTATGATTTGAACCAAGTATTAACTATTTTTTTTGGTCTCGTCAGCATCATAGAATTACCAAATTCCAAAAAGATTTTTGATGTTGGGAAAATTAGTAGTCGTTTGTCGAAAGGTTTTTCTTGAGGTGATCAAATTGTTCGCAGCCGAAGGTCGTGAAAAGATCGTCGACTTAACGATTCTTCATGAACGTTTTCTGATACGTCATTAAGATTTCGCAACCATCTTCTTACCATTGAATCACTCATTGCTTGTTCTCAATATTTGCCGTACGTGAAATAAATGCTCCATAGACTTCACAAGTTTAGTGGATTCAGACCGTTTATCTTCTCACGTTCAAGAAATGCATCATGGATCTAATTCCACATACGGAGGGCATTTCGATTTTTGTTAATACCTATGACTAAGGATACACACAACTGTTCGGAAACACCGTCCTTAGTTTGCCAATGAATCAACAAACCAGCTACGCGTACTCAAAATTTCTTCCACCATGACACCGTAGTAATATTTAGAAATGGAACTTACATTCTGGATTTTCATAATGTATAACAACTAGGCTGGAATATTCCGTGGCTTGGATTCAAAGTTAAGCTGTAGAACATATTTAGCCGATTGGATCATATGTTTGATTAAATCACAGTCGAGGTGGAATTCGATGCAACTTGAAACTCGATCATTAATGGTTTAAAATCATTAATTTTGTTTTATAGTTAACACGTTGCACCTGGATCTCGTTACAGCATTAAAAGCATGGTCTTTACCTTAATTGCAGTGTTTCCTTATTCTGAAGAGTATCAACTTGCACAAATATCTGTGGTTATTTGACAGTTTTTGCTTGAACTCAACTTTATACAACCTGAAAGAGAAGTATATATCCCTATACAGTTTTCCATTTCGTTTTTTATTCTCTCAATACTGATTAGCCTCCATTCAACATGTATTTATCTTCCATCGTACAAATCTTGATACTCAAATCTTACAAACTGCTATTACACACTTCTTCACAACCATTATTTCAGTATTAATTTCCAGTCCTCTCCCCACATATTTATCCTTGAGTCATTTTCACTTTCATTCAGTCTCTCACATTGTAGGGTCATATATATTTATTTTGCTGCCATCAGTCTTTCGACTGGTTTGATGCAATCCTCCATCCTTTCCTATCTTGTGCTAACCTCTTCATCTCTACATATCCCTTACAACCCACGTCCTCAATTATCTACTTCATATATTCTAATCTCTGTCTTCCTCTACAGTTCTTACCTTCGACCGTTCCCTCCATCAGCAAATTAACCAATCCAGCATGTCTCAAATTATGACCTACCAGCCTGTTTCTTCTTTCTGTAAGCTTCATCCACAAACTTCTTTCCTCACCCATCATTTCCAAAACTCGTTCATTTCTTACTTTGTCTGTCCACTTAATTTTCAGCATTCTTCTGTAGCACCACATTTCAAATGCTTCAATTTTCTTTCTTTCTGGTGTTCCTAAAGTCCACGTTTCGCTTTCATAAAGTGCGTGCTCCACACATAGAGTTTTAAAAAGTTCTTTCTAATTCCTAGATCAATGTTTGAACTAAAAGATTTTTTCATGAAACCTCTTTTTGCTAGTGCTATTCTGCTTTTAACATCATTCCTGCTTCGGCCATTGGTTGTAATTTTCTTTCCGAAATAACAGAATTCACTTACTTCTCCAATTGCATTCTATCCTATTTTTATATTTAATCTGCTAGTATTTTTATTGAATTAATGTGTTACAACAGTTATTTGGCTCATTGTATGAATTATGTCAAGTAGGAGCTTCGCAACGTTCTGGACTGTGAAGGCAGCCGGGCGAGCGGACCGTATTGCGTCTCTGGCGCTGCCGTTGGTCTGAGAGATGCAGGCGGGTCAGGGGTCAGGGCGAGGTCGACTGGCTGACCCGAGTGATCCGCGCAAACAACCGATTACGACAGTAGCCCGCCAGACGGCGCACTGGACCGCACTGGCTACCACAAGGCTTATGGGGAGACTCGCCCCACATCCAACAACACGCCCTCCATTCCAGTATTTTGACCATCCAGTCATTTGCAGGTCGACCGTTGTAACACGAGTGTTCATCCGTTCACTCCTGTCCTATCTGAACAAAGTGCGCTGTCTGCGATAAGTAAGTGAAGCTCATTGAAATTTTCTGTGGATGCGGTGCAGTTTGTCGTGAGAAATGTGCGTGTTGAGAGTGTTACGAGTGAGAATGTGGATCTCTGAGACAAGCGTGCAATCTTGGGCGCCGTCCAGACACCACAGTTGCTGAGTCAACATTCCGCCGTCGCACCAGACACCTCGCGGTGAGTAACACCCGCGATGTCGTTTGCGAGAGGTGTGCTGTGATAAATAGACCTTGTTACTGTCGTACCTGTCAGCGTAGACTAATAATTTACTTGGGTACGTGAAAATGGTCAGTTCAGCCATTCTGTAAAATATTCTGTTAAAGATAATTACGACAATTGTTTCGAATGAATCGAAACCAAAGCATCTGAAATAATATCTTTAAAAACAAGATATTTGGGCAAGTAAATAAAATTGGACGGTTGCTAAGAGGAGAAAATTCTCCTGACTTTCAACATTGATCCAGTAAACTCTGAAAGAATTTAAAGTTCCAATTAGTAGAGAGCAAAAGTAGGTGGAAAGAGGAAAGGAAAAACATGGGTGTTTAGGGAGATTACCATCGCAATTGGCTAGTTGATAAATTTGAAAAATAGGTTAATACTTAACCTTATTATCTATTGTACTCAAAAAACATATTATTTTTCAAAAAACCTACCATTTACATTATGTATTTTGCTTTTTAAAAACTTATTTAAATTTACCTCGAAAACGTTCAAGACGGTCATTGCCTATTGAATGACGTCACGCCACCCTAAACAAAGCAAAACAGTCGTGTATGTATACGGCAGGTGTCAGTTTTCTTTAATTAAAAATGAATTCCTCGTTTTATAAGTACTGTGTATTGCCCAGGTGTAACAATAGAAACGCCAAACAAGTTATTTATATATGTTCCAAACAATGAACAAATACGAAGAAAGTGGTTAAAACTTGCAAGGAAGGAGGATGCTCATACTTTACCTGCAGTTTCAAGTGTCTATTTTTGTGAAGACCATTTTGATGTAAGTGTTTCTAAATCTAAATCAAAACTGGTGATTTTTGCAGAACCACTACTTTTCAAGTATTGATAACATAATAAGGTATGAGTTGAGTTTGTTTTGGTTTTATGACTTAAAATATTTCTTGTGTTAAGTTTGATATAATAAACACTCAATCTAGCAGCGCTATTATTACCGTGGTGCCACAATCTGATGATAGATTCTTATGCAGCTCGATGAGACAAACCGAAAATAAGGATTTTATATATATATTTAATATCTCCCTTAGTTCTGGAGATATCTTAACCGAAAGGTGATGTTGTTAGGCTGATATGAAGCTTAGAGCAGACTGGAAATTGACTGTGCCATAGCATTAAAATTTGACACTACTGTTTTTTTTTTTTTTTTAGGTTATACTTTTCTAGAAAAGGTTTATATGAAAGCAAAAAGAAACATACCTTTGACGTAATGCAGCTGAATAGTTACGACCGAGCGTTGTAGGTGAACGGTTAATGTTCTGGCCTCGCATTCGGGAGGACGCGGGTGCGAATTCCCGTCCGGGCATCCAGATTTGGGTTTTACATGGTTTCCCCAAATCACTCCAGGCGAATGCCAGGATGCTTCCTTCAAAAAGGCGTTGGCCTAATTCCTCCCCGTTCCTTGTCCCCAGTCCCATCCCGCCTCTAATGACCTTAGCCGTCGACGAGGCGTAAAGCCGTAAAAAAAAAAAGAAAAAAAAAAGAATAGTTACGATACGACACAGAATTAATAGTACCGAACAACAACCATACCCAATGACATTATTCACGCCAAAGATAGTATCGTAGCGTAGAACAAACTTTTTGATATCTCGCTTATGTCTCCCTTCTCGACCATAAAGCATATCAGCCTAACCACATCACTTTTCATATCAATTTTCATTCAAGGTATCTCGAGAACCAAGCGAAATATTTTTTTAAAATAATGGTTATTGTATACGAAACTGAAATAATGCTGTTTAAGTTTATAATCTATGTTTTACACTTGTCTGTACTTATATCGAAGTTTTAATATTTCGGAATTCCGATGAGCAAAAGTCACTGTTTGACGCTAAAAATCTAGTGTTACGGCGTCGATTTTGGGCAAACTACTATTGTTTGCGTTGCTAAAATCTGGTTTAACAGTGAATTATACTTTTATTTCAATATATAACTGAGAACAACCGTAATTACGCGACGAAAGTTGTAACAAACGAATAATTTACGGAGTAACCTGTACTGTTCCACGAAAATGTCGACAACAACTTTGGCGTTTCGCGTGACGTGACGTAATGTTTTCTCATTGGCGTTCGCGGTCACGTGACTGAACTCTATTGTTTCGGGAAACATCTTCAGTTTGTTTGTTCTCGCCTCGCATTCGGGAGGACGGCGGTTCGAATCCCCGTCTGGGCATCCAGATTTGGGTTTTCCATGGTTTCCCAAATCACTCCAGGCGAATGCCGGGATGCTTCCTTCAAAAGGCCATGGCCGAATTCCTTCCCATTCCTTGCCCCCATTCTTGCCCGCCATCCTTTCCCGTCTCTAAAGACCTCGCTGTTGAGAGACATAAAGCAGTTAAAAAAAAAAAAATCTGTTTGTTGGGAACTTATTCTTTGGCAGCGATTTCGTGAATTTTAGAGGCAGGTTATTTTAAAACCGAACGAAGTCTAGAGAATTGCTGGGAGGCGGAATAATTTAGTTGCGTAAAAGAAAAAAAAAACTGTAACAATTGTGCAAGTGAGAGTTGTCAATGTGGTATAGTATTTTCCATTCCGCTAAGTTCAGCAATTTTTCATTTATTTTATTATTTTAAAAATCTATGCAAGACGCAAAATACTGACATTTCTCTTTCCTTTCTCCTTGTCGTCTGAAAGAATTAATTATAGTTAAACATTCCAGAAAATGGTGGCTATGCAGTGGCGTAGCTGATTTTCATTGAAATTTTGTGTTTGCTATCATCACACAGCCTTAATAAAATCACGCCTCATCGACGTCAAGATCATCATAGGCGGAAAAGGACTGGGGACAAGGATCGGGAAGGAATTCTACCATGTTCTTTTGAAGGAAGCATCCCAGCATTTTCCTGGAATGATTTGGAGCAACGATGGAAACCTTAATCTGGATGCTCGGACGACGATTGGAACCGGCGTCCTCCCGAATGAGAGGCCAGAGCATTAACCGCTCACCCACCACGCTCCGTTTTTCGGTTATTTCCTGTGCAGTGGCTTCAACAGCGTGACGTTCAGATCGCGCTCATATAACCACTTCGAAAATTATCAAACCATTTGTAAACTTTTATAATTGTAGATTCAGATTTAGTGTATCTTGCAGTATGATCCTAGAAGATTTGGAGGTAGACAGAAATAATCTCGATTCCTACCAGTGGCGAACCGTCCCCGTGACGTGAGGTTTTTTTCCGGAATTCCGGAACACCCCTCCCCCCCCCCCCACCTCTAACGAGACGTGAGATTTTGACGGAAACCCCCCCCCCCCACCACCACCACCACCAATTGACCTCGTAACTTTTTGAGACGCTTTTTAGGTCTCATGCTTCCAAGGGCTGTTACACCCCCACTTTTTTGGACGAAAAACGCCCCCTAAAGTCGACTTTCACCTCATTTGTAGATTTCTTTTCTTTTTTTTTCCTCTACAGTCGTACAAGAATTCCAAAAACTCACGTGAGATTTCCGTTGACCCACACCTCCCCCTTGATGAGGTTTAGTGAGATTTCGCCAGACCCCCCGCCCCCTATTTCACCTCACGCCATTAATCGACGCCCCCATACGAGCTCCGTATTCTTCATCGGAAGAAGACGACGGAGCTAGTCGTCGAAATATCGTGTTTTCAAAACACTATCCGGCGGACTTCATTTCAAGCATATGCCGGGAAAGTCTACATTCTTACGGAAATAAATATACGTATTTTACTTGTGATAAGAAAGTTATCTTAGTCCCGTAAAAGTTTTTCCCTGGCAACCAGGTAAAATAGAAAATTGAATCGCAGAGTAAAACAATAACTGTTGAAAAGTTCTGCAAAAAAAGATAACTTTTTGCGCGTGTCAAGTCAATCTGGGGCGTTTCACTGGCTGTCTGCGCTTGTTCTACGTCTGTGCAGGGGTCAGCGATGAGATTAGTGCGGTGTCGCGATTCGACCCAGACGCTCACTCAGGGTCAAACGCGTCAGCTTCCTCGTCTGTCTGCATCCCCACTCCCCCCCCCCCCCTGCCCCACTTTCCCGCAACTGGTCTTATTCAACCAGCTTCATATCACCACTGTCGGTAAAGGAGCGCCTTTAAACTACGTGGCTGGTCTAGGGGGGGGGGGGAGTGTTGGCTGGTAAGCTACGCTGGACTACGGGGGGGGGGGGGGGGGGTCCGAGCCAAGCCACGTAGCTTTTCATTCATTTGTCAGAGTTAAAATAAGGTGTAGAACACACAACAGCATGTGAATATATACTTCCGTCTTTTAATTATCTCCGTAAATAATTTACGATAGTCTGACAAGAGAAAACAGTACAAAATGTCCTCTGCAATCAATATGGAAAAAAGCTACGTACCACGCGGGGGAAAGCCAGTTCTGGCTACGTGGGGGGAGGGGGTTCACAGGACGCCGAAATGGAGCTACGTGGTTTACGAACGATCCCTAACTAACAGCAGAAATTCAATTACTGATTTACCCAGTTAGACAGGCTTTTTATTTCCACTATTGACCCAAAACATTTGTTTGGTAGTCAAAGTGTGTAGGTTAAAATGCAGGACGTTACCTCCTCGTAGCAGCTCCACGGGAAGATGTGTGTGGGGCGCTTTCCCGTTGCCTTCCCCAGAGTGAAGTTTTACTGTAAGTTTTGATTACTGTGATGGTGCGTTTGTTCAGTGTAGTGTATTGTCAACTAAAGAAAGAGACGGTGACGCCCCATTTAGGCTACTTTTCCGAAAGTATGCGGAGATTTACGTGAACATCCGACGGATGAATCACCATCATCACAGCATTGTATGCTCTCGCTGCATACGCACGGCGGACATGTTCCAGATTTAACCCTGGACTTCAGTGCACAATCTGGTGATTAAGAATGGTGTACCACTATCTTCAGGCCAAGTCCCGATCGCGAAAAAATTTTTCTTTACACCTTATCAGACGCCGGACACTGATACCATTGCGCCAAAGAACGAGTATGTTTGCTAGTAGAGAGTATATTAAACAATTTTGAGCGGTTTACAATCAAAATTGTGCTTTTAATGTAAGAGAAACGTTCGTGATAACCTGCAGTGTAGAAGTCCAACAAAATCACAGGCCTCCCACATTCCGAATTCCTTTCACTCCCTTGTGCCGGCGGGTTTTGGATAATTAGTGATGACAGAATGCCACTAGGCTGTCTGTGGTTGTCGCTGGGATGTTGAATTATGGCAGCCTGAGGTCCAAATTTTTTCTCATTGTCAGCTATTAAAATACTGGAAAAAGGACTGTACATTTAATGGCTGTCATGTAGTGGAAATAACAAACTCAGTTTCATTTTTCTTTTTTGTCAGAAAAACTTAGTTTTGACGAAATCAAACGCTAGTATGAATACACAAACGAAACTTAAGTTCACTTCGGTCTGTCGATTAAGTAACTTTAGTACCCTCAGTTTCTTGTAAAAGTTTGTGGGCGGAAATACTTCTGTCTATGCTTTCTAATTTCATTGCTATCAAATTTAAGACTGTTGCTTTATGCAAAGGTAACTGCTAGCAATAGCAAAGGAAGAGATTGTACGAGTTCTGTCATAAATTTTCACACAATTCTCCAGCTTAGTTTACTTGAACACCGAGGCACTTTTCAACCTCGACACGACTTAAAGTATTCGTATTCCATAACATACGGCCGCCTGCCGATACAACCCGTCATTGGCAGCATGCAAAGTAATTACCAACTAAGTGCTGGATGATGTGGTCTACCTGTTGTTTCAGTGCGTACGCAATATAAATACAGGCAATCCTTGATCTCTCTGCGATATGAATGTTTGTTTGGATTCAATCTTATGCACCATACCTGAACACTCATCGTTTGTAAAACCTTCGTCGTAAATTGTAACAATGAATGTCACAGGGTGTATCATTTGCCTCCTATAAAAACTAAATAATATTTGGCATCACACAGCCAGCGAGATTTGCAAACGGTGTGCACCATTGTAACAGCACGTCATACTCCCCATGTGACCTACCATCTGACCTATGTTCAACACCCAGCTATATAGCTATTGTTTGCGCAAACATTCTAAGTGACTGACGAAATTCATTCATTTTTAGTGTTCCGTAACTAAAACTAAACGTTCTATTTCTGTCATTCCGGTGTCTATCCGCCTAACACAGGCCTCTAGTTGGTTAATTCAGAGTTCATTGTATCCTAATGTACGTATCATAATTTTGAGTCGAACTTAATAACAGCATTAGCAGTTCAGTATGGCGGCCTTCAAGGGGCTTGTGAGTCAAAAAGGACTTTACTAATTTATTGAAATAACGTTCAGATTCAGTAGGTGTGTCATTTTGTAGCAAACATAGTGCTGTAAAAAAATGATTTTTTTTCTGACTTGAAAAAAAAAATGAAAAAGAGCTATGAAAAAAACACGTTTTTTTCATAACTACTAAATCTTAAATTTGTAAGGCATTTATCGTTTAATATGACTGTTTTAGAGTTTATACTAAGTACTTATCTAAATTTTTAAATCTACAATATTTTTCTGGTTCAGTTGAAAAGAAAATTACGAAAATATTTGCAACATTGACTGACATTTTCTTTTACGAACGGGAACTTCCCGAAGAGGCTAGGTTGCGCGAGAAGGAATCCCCGTTCCCCGTTGATTAGTTTGATATTCACTATTTGAACTAGTGCTGACAGTCCTACGAATTTATCTGTAGACATATGGATATTTTCAAAAAATTAGGACTTTTAAATTTATCTACGGTTTTTTTTGCCTCTTTTTATTACTTATTGTGCTTTCCTTATCTTCGTATACTTGTTAAACTCTCAGCGTATAGTGATACTGAGTCATTAAATTGTCAGTAATTATGAATCTTTCCTTGCAACCGTTGGCGTAAACCAACGATTGAAAAACAAATAAAGCTCCTATTTTGTATGATAATAGATTTAAATTCAAACTTAAAAGACCGTCATACAGAATTATCGGCGCAGTTTTTATGCACAGTGTGTACTTTTCTCACAATTTAAAATTGCAATCTCAAAATCTTTTGCGTACAATACAAGAACAACACAGTAAAAGAAAATTTAACTATTTCTGAAGTTATGGATCTAGAGGAGACAGAAGAAGAAACAGAAAATTCCGACGCCGACCAAACTAGTGTTGGTAGTGCTGATACTTGTGAATGTGGTACTGACATGTTACCTATATAGATACATATGAGATATTAGTCTTTCTCGGCGTATCTTCGATATAAATTCTTCTCGGGTTTGCCACCGAATCACATTTTCTACTGTCGAGCTTTCGGCGACTTTCACTGCCGCCATCATCAGGTCTGTTGTGTCTGAAGGAACAACAATTCCTCCGCCATTCACTGCCATTATTTTCTTGGCAGTCTACTTTGGAGTTCTTGTCTCTCGACATTTTCTCCTTATTCATTGGATGGTGCATTACGTCACTTTGGGTGTGTCGTATTGGTTGGCGTTATGTGATTAACTTTTTATTTTGTCTTTTTAGTGTTGCCTGAGCAATGCTAACGGTCTTCTGTGCCGGCCGGTGGGAACTTCATATCGACCGAGCACGCTGACCAGTGGGTTGTTACTCGTCTCAGCTTTCCGATAAAACGCCGTAGCGAGTGCTCGGAAGCGGTCTTTAATGGGTGGTACGCCTGTCGCCTCGTGCAGCGCCGCAGTCGGGAAGCGCGATGGCAGGTGTAGGGCGCGCTTCAGCGCCCTGTTCTGGATGACTTGAAGCCGGTTGACGTGTTTGTCCGCCGCGTAGCCCCACACTGGGCAGGCGTACTCAAGAAGTGGCCTGACCAGTGTGAGGTAGATCTTCACGCCCAGTGCAGGTGGAAGCGCACTGGTCCTGTTCAGCAGAGGGTAAAGATCATGCAGTCTTCCGCTGGCCCTCCTGCGTACTTCATTTATGTGTGATTGCCACGTGAGCTTGGAGTCGAGTGTGACTCCAAGGTATTTTAACGTTGTCTTCCATGGAATATCTACTCCGTGGAGTTTCAGTACTGGATCCGCGTGGTTCCTGTTCCTCGGACCGTATTTCCTAGTGATGACAATCGCCTGGGTCTTCGCGGCGTTTACTTCTATACGCCATTTGCGTGCCCAGGCCTGCGTCTGCTGGAGTATATCTTGTAGCCTTCTGGTGGCGATGGCTCTGCTACGGCTGCTGGTGACATAAGCTGTGTCATCAGCGTAGGTAGCCGTCTGCACTCGGACCGCCGTGGGAACGTCGGCCGTGGTAGAGGGAGTAGAGTGTTGGACCCAGTACGGACCCCTGAGGGACTCCTGCCATGATGCGCCTTCGCGTTGAAGTTTTCCCCGTCGACTCTTACATGAAAAGTTCTTCCAAGCAGGTACGAACGGATCATCTTCACTAAGGGCCCCGGGAAGCCTTGTTGGTACAGTTTAAGTAGGAGCCCTGTGTGCCACACCGAATCGAATGCTCTTGCGATGTCGAGCGACACGAGGGCACAGTATTCCTTGTGCAGGAAAGCTCGTGTCGCGGACTCCACGATGCGTAGCACCTGTTGTGACGTGGAGTGGCCACGCCGGAAGCCGAACTGATGCGCGGGTAGGATGTTATTCGCCTCGATGTAGGAGTTAATCCTTTTCAGGAGCAGCCGCTCGAAGATCTTAATGACGGACGGCAAGAGGCTGATCGGCCGATAGTGCTGAGGAAAGATGGTGATCTTTCCCGCTCTTGTGTACCGCCACGACTTCGGCGTGTTTCCACCGACGTGGGTACCTCTTCGTAAGCAGGATTCTGTTAAATAGGTTCGCTAGGTACACCGAGGCCTCAGGCGGCAGGTTCCTCAAGCACCGATTTGGAATCCCATCGTGGCCGGGTGCTTTGTCCAGCTGCAGCTTCGCCAAGCAACTAGCCACCTCCGCTGGGGAGATCGGTTCTATTTGCTCTTCACCATCATCAGCGTCGAGATATACTCGTAGACGGCGTCGAGCAGCGCGCAGTTCCCGGTCATTTACGTTTACATCAGATGGGCGGAAGTTTCTTTCGAAGCTGTCAGCCAGGGCATTGGCCTTGGCCGCTGGCTTGTAGACGAGCCCATTCACGCCGTGCAGAGGTGGGATGCGCTGTTTTCTCTTAGTGAATTTGCGGGTCTGCTCCCACATGGTTCCATCATCAGGCTTGAGCGACGATACGCGGGCATCCCACTCCCGGTTCCGGTGCTCGACCAGTGCCGCTTTCAGTTCCTTCTGTAGCCTGTTAAGGAGTCTCTTGGTCACCGGATTTCTGGTAATTTCCACTCCTTGCTGACACGGTTCTTGTGCCGGATAGCCGCGATTAAGTGTGGTGGAAGCTGTTGCGTAGCAATTGGTCTTCGGTTGCGCAGAGGTGTGGATGCTGACGTGGCGTCCTTTACTATTTCTTCGAAGGCGCGCAGTGCCGCATCCACGTCTTCGACTCGCTGGTTGGCTAGAGCGGTAGAGACGAGTTGTCGGTAGCTTGCCCAGTCAGTGTTGCGGAAATCTGGGTGAATCTCTTCTGTTTCCTGCCACGGTCCAACATCCACTGCAACTATCACCGGCGAATGGTCAGACGACATCCGGTTGATAGTGGTCGCGTCGATGAATCCAGTGAGGCCTTTGGTCACCGCTATGTCTATGACATCCGGCCGATAACCGCTGGCTGGGAAGTGTGTAGGCTCTTCTGGGCCCACACACACATGTTGTGTCTGAGGGGCTAGGCGTCTCAGTAAGTTGCCAGCTGGATTCTTGATTCGACTGTTCCAATCGGGGTGTTTCGCATTGAAGTCACCACCGATCAGAACCTTGCCCCTGATTGTCGCCAGCGCGGTGAGATCGGCTTCCACCATCTGCCTGGTGGGGGGCCGGTAGACTGCCACGACCGTAAGTTTACCGGTAACAGTGGTAACCTCTACTCCGACGGCTTCTATTTGCTGCATTGGCGGTAGAATCACTTGGCAGTGCGGTATCCTCCGTTTGATGAAGACCGCAACTCCTCCCCCGGCGGTGAGGCGGTCTCGTCTGTAGCAGCAGTAGTTAGCTGCTGAAACACGGAGTCCCGGCTTGAGGTGGGATTCGCTGATGAGGCAGACATCTATATCCTGCTCCCTCAGAAATTGCCGGAACTCAATCATCTGTGAATACATGCCATTGGCGTTCCATATGCAGAATTTGAGATTCCGTATGTGGGGTCCTCTATCCATTGTGGTTGTGACATTTGCATATGGGAGAGGCCGTAGCCGACGTCGCTGAGGCATGCATGCTGCTTGTCATGGTGTCCATTTTCTGAATTAGAGTGACCATCAAATTCATTACGGTATTCATCATGGTGATGAGTTGCTCCATGGTGTCTGCAGGTGCTTGTGCGGCCCGCTGCATCCTTCGCTGGATAGGATTTGGTCTGGCTGCAGGTTGCCTAGGTTCTTGTATAGCAGTCTCTGTTGGTTCTTGCAACCCCCCTGGGCTGTCAGGAGGATTTCCATTTGGTGGGACGCCCGAAGTAGCTGCAGCAAACGTACGGTTGTCTCTGCGGTTGTTGTTTATCTTCTTGGCAGGTTGCCTCTTGCCCGTTGCTGCTGGCCCAGGTGTAGCTGCCAGCTGCCGCCCCTGGTCTGCTGACTGTTCTTTCTTCTTTTCAAGGTTCTCTCTTGTGGTGTCGTCCCTCGAAGTCGATCGCGTGCCCTCTTATAAGCGCAGCCCTTATAGCTGGCAACGTGGTTGCCGCCACAGTTGTGGCATTTGGCGGTGTCCTTTGTCTTCGCTGCAGTGCAGTTGTTGGAGTCGTGCGGGCCGGCGCATTTAACGCAGACCGACTTCATCCTGCAATGCCGGGCCACGTGTCCAAACAGCTGGCAGTTGTAGCATTGGGGAGGCCCGGCTGAGGAGCGTAACTTCTCTGTGGTAACCTTCAGGTGACATATGCTTTCCACCTGGAAGATTCCACGGTTCTCCACAGTATCTGGTACTACTGCCAGAAAAAGCGGCATTTCAACGTTCGTTCCTGGGCGTCTTAGTTGGGCAACAGCTTGGATGTCGTAGCCCATGGTGATCAGTTCCTCTTTGAGATCGGCGACTGGAAAAGAACGTGGTATTCCCCTGAACACCACCTTAAGTCGCTTAACTTCGCCAGTAGGGAAGGTAAAATACGGAGTCTGCATTTGGTCCAGTTGCTTCGTCACGGCGGAGTAGTCTTCCACGGTGGTAAACGTAAATTTAATTTTATCTCCGCCCGCTGTTTTGGCAGAGAATGGGTCTTTGGTAATCTTCTTCACCCATTCATGGAGCTTCTTATAACTCTCTTGGAATTCCACCACGATGGGCGGAATGTGTGGACTTCTGTTTCTGGGAGGCTCTTCTTCTTGTAGCGGTGCGAACTGGTTGGAGGTTTCCATCCGCTCGGGCTCAGTCGACGGCAGCGGCTTGCTCGTGCGGCGAGCCAACACGAACCCCTCGCTGTCGGGTAAATCTTCTGCTGTGCTGCTTCCAGGCGTTGCAGTCTGGCAGCTGTTAGCGGCTATTTCTTCTTCGGTGGTCTTCCTGTAATTTATCTTCACAGCACCTCCGGGCCGAGCCGAGGTACTTGGCTCGGGGAAGCTGAAAGCCCCCTTGAGAGTCTTCTTTGCAGCTTTCTTGCCTTTGCTAGGCGCCGAGAGCTGTGACACCGGCACGCTGATTTTATAGTTCACACCTCTCACATCATTCTTAGAAATCTTTCGTCTTGCCGGAAGAAGGCGGAGAGGTTCTCCTCTTTGTAGCACGGTTGTCTACAGGACCGTGGGCTATCCCAGTCGTCAGCTGCGAGTAATAAGCGTTCCGATCAGAATCCATTTCCAAGTCCATTGTGGTTTGCTGGGTCGTCATAGGCGGTGGCTGTATTGATCCATTTGAAGCCCCACTCAAGTCCGTTTCCGTATGCTCAGTCGTCGTCATTGCCGCGGTTGCCGCCGGCAAAGCCGAGTGCACTGGGGCACTCGGCCCACCTGGCGCGGCAGCGCAGCTAGCACTTTCCTCATCGCTCGTCATAACAGCACGGCGGCAAACTCGGAACACCTGAGGGAAACAACAAAACTGGATTGAATAGCGGAACTGAACCAGACAGGAATTGTTGTCGACTTCCGATTGGCTGACTCCAATGACGTAACCATTCCTTTACTGCGATTGGTCGGTTGCGGAACCAGGCGTAGATATACACCAGCGTTGTACTGATACCACGCGGCTAGCTACGGGGGCTGCCCACTGAGGAGGAAGCTGCAAGCGGCTATCAACAGGAGCCGCCCCCCAAACCAGCACAGAGAAGATCACGACGCCACCCAGATCGCAGAAGGATAAGACCACCCACGGCCATGTGACCAAGCATAACCACCTAACCAGACACGATGAGCATCTACACAACAACCGTTGTCAATGCCAGCAACAAGAAAATCAACTAGGGATGGTCGTACAACTGCTCACGCAGTTGTTAACTACCCTCATCCCCACCAGGCGATAAGAACAAGCAAGGGTTTCCCTCTAAGGTCATTATATAATGGCCAAAGCCGGGTTTTTCCCTAAAGTGTATATCATGTTTCCCAAAACCAACCATATGTTACAGTAGATAAAGCTACAGACAGTAGCGGGGCTACATAAAGCCGTTGAGGCAGCGAAAAAAAAAAAAAAAAAAAGTTGGCTCCACAACACGCACAACATATCTAGCAGGAGAGCGAACGGGTGTCGTCTCAGACAGCCATGGGTGACACAGGAATTTCGGACTTTGCTGCTTTCCAAGCAAAGCTGAAGCGGATCAAGGAGGAAATCTCGAGGCAGACCCCTGCCAGTCCGGACCCCGCCTCGCCGGCGCCGGAAACTTCCGCGGAGGAAACTTCACAGCCACCAACGCCACTGCCGGACGAGGAGGAACATATATCGGTCGGATCTGAGGTCATCTTCAGCGAAGAGGACGAAGACGAGGAAATAGAGATGGGCCCAGTACTCCCCCTCACAGTCAGCTACGAGGGGAACTGGTCTGTCATTACTGAGCAGATTCGATGCCACACAACGCTACCGGTAATGTGCTGGCCAAGCAACAAAGGAGTGCGGATCTGCCTATCCTGTCCCACAGACCAAATCGCGGTGGAGGAGTTCTTGAGGGACAGAACCATCACCTTTGAGGCTGACGATCTTCGCCCCCGCAGCAAGAAACACGTCGTCCGAGGTCTCCCTGTGGACACAACGGCGGAAGTAGTGGCCGCCGAAACTCTCCTGCCAGGGTGTGGAGGCAACTGACGTCCACCAAATGCGGAGGACGGGTACAGAGGAAAAAAATCCTCTGTACTCCTTCAAGACCACTGAAGATGCAACCACATTGAAGGAAGTCAAGTTTCTGGCGGGGAAACCCGTCAGAATCGAAAGAAAGAAGCCGCCGCCTCCTGAGTTCACCCAATGCTTCATCTGCCAGGGATTCCAACATTTTTCCTGGCAGTGCACCAACCCGACACGATGTTTGAGGTGCGGCGGAAACCATCGCCTTGCCGAATGTCAGCAGCCGCGGGACCAGACATGGTGCTGCAACTGCAGCTCTCCAGGGCACATAGCCTCTTACGGCGGCTGTCCGGCACGCCTAACGCTTCCCGCTACCGGCCGGAAGCCGTCGCATAGGAGGCCCGCAACCAGCTGGTATAAACCACCACCGCCGGCCGCTCAAACCAGACCAACAGCAGAAGGCGGCCAGAGAAGGTCGCGCAGGCCACCCGCGCCTGCATCACCGCCCGCGGCCGATGTGTCTGCGGCCGCTCTTCGCGAACTGGCGAAAGCGGTCACCGACGCCATCGGCAAAATCCCAGAGATGGTCGCGGCAGCAACTGTGCAAGCAGTAACTGCCGCAACAACACGATCAAATGAACCTGCAGAGCAGCAGGAAATGTCAACCGATCAACAGTCAAGCCAACATAACCAAACTACAAAGTAGGGGAAGGTGTCACCAATTGAGGGTGACAGGTACCCCTTCATCAATACAGCCAACGCCTACGGCGTTGGCAGAAGCTGCGCTCCTCTGCTGGAGTTGGCTCCACAGTGAAACCAAAGCCGAGGTTGTTAAAAATAGAAAGACGATGGATTACCTACGTCAATGTTCGCATAACGTCACTGTTCATATTGAATCACCGTTTACATTATTCACCACTATTAATCATGATGTTAAATTCGATAATCCTTAGGGAGCCAAGCGGTATTCTGATTGGCTTACACAATAACTGTCCTCATAGCGTCATCTTTAATGAAAGACCCCCACATTATATATTCTTAAAACATTTACTATCATTAATTATGATGTTTAACTCGATAAATGCATAGGGAGCCATGCGGTCTTCCGATTGGCTGACTATAACGCCGGTTCTGTAATACTTGTCTGTGATTGGTCGGCTACAGATTCAGCTGTAGATGTAGTCGGACCGATACGCCGTGCTCCACTCTCCTATCGTCCGTCAGCGAGACACTTGGTTGTTTAAGAATGGAAAAAAACTGGCTTCCATGCGTCACTGAGCCATACACCCAAGTCCCTGTTTCATATTATTATTATTCAGGCGTATCTCAATCGCCTCTTTAATCACAGATTCCCAGAAGAAGGAACACTTGGCTAAAATTCTCACCTTATAATGTAAACGGTGATTCAATATGAACAGTGACGTTATGCGAACATTGACGTAGGTAATCCATCGTCTTTCTATTTTTAACAACCTCGGCTTTGGTTTCGCTGTGGCCAACTGTCACACACACACCCGAGCATTTTCTGCAAAATTACTTTATTTTGCAGTTTTGGTGAAGTTTTTTGTCTTTTGACATTTCCTTCAATGTTACAAGATGCGTATCATTACTGTTGGTGTGTCTTTGTTTTCGCTCTGAGATATTTTAATTGTCTGTCACTATTGACAGGGGCCTTTTGTGCTTGTCAAACGTGGTCGAGTACTGTCCCAAATTGGCTATGATGGGAATCAGTGATTTTCTGGCGGCTCTGTAGAATGTTCTTGTTACTTTGAGGATTCGCTCCGAGAGTAATGGTATCCCTGCGGCTTCATGCAAGGGGGCTGTAGGGAACCGGCATGGCACATGTAGTGCACGCCGAAGTGCGCGGTTTTGCATTATTTGCAGCCGTTTGATGCTAGTCTTGGAAGCATACCCCCACACTGGGCATGCATACTCAAGGATTGGGCGTACGAGACTGCAATAGATGTTGACGCCGGTGCTGGCTGACAAGGCACTGTCCCTGTTCAGCAGGGGGTAGAGTTCTTGAAGCCTAGTTGCCACTTTCCTTCTTACCTCTTGCGTGTGTCTTTTCCACGTCAGGCGAGAGTCAAGGACTACGCCGAGGTATTTAACTGTAGGTGACCATACGATTTCTTCCCCGTTGAGGTGCAGGTTTGGTGTATGGTTTCTCTCCCGATCACGCTTCCCCAGGCGTCTCGTGAATAATATTGCCTGCGTCTTGGCGGTGTTAAGCAAGATCCTCCATCTCCTGGCCCAAGCTTCTGTTTGTTGAAGGACCTCCTGGAGCCTCCTAATTGCTGCGACCTTGCACCTGTGTGCGGCGAAGAATGCCGTGTCGTCGGCGTAGAGGGCTGTGCGAACTGTGGCAGGGGCTGGTATGTCGGCAGTGTATAGGTTGTATAACACTGGGCCGAGTACCGACCCCTGTGGTACACCGGCGTTGATGGGTCTACGAGATGAGATGCCGCTGCCGACTCGTACTTGGAAGGATCTCCCAGAAATGTAGCTTTTGATGAGCTTTACCAGAGGGCCGGGGATGCCCTGTGTGTAAAGCTTGAATAACAGCCCACTGTGCCAAACTGAATCGAACGCACGGGCCACGTCCAGAAGAACTAGCGGGCAATAACCTCTGTGGTTATAGGCCGCGGTCGCACGCTCGACGATTCTCATGATTTGCTGTGTTGCAGAGTGACCCCTTTGGAATCCAAATTGATAATCAGGGATTATATGCTCCCTGTTAATGTGGGCCTCCAGTCTCTTGAGTACAAGTCGTTCTAGTACCTTACTAATTGACGAAAGCAAACAGATTGGTCGATAATTTTGGGGAAGAGGGTGTTTTTCCCCGGCTTTGGTACTGCAACCACCGTGGCCCGTTTCCAACAGCGAGGGAAGAGCTGGCTGCTTATGATAATGTTGAATATATCAGTGATGTGGTCGACGACTTGTTGGGGAAGATTTTTCAATAGTTGGTTACTAATATTGTCGATCCCAGGAGCCTTCCTAGGATGAAGCCAGTTTATAATGCTGCGAACTTCTTCAGGTGTTATTTCGTCTATGGTGTAGTCTTCATCATCAACTGAGAGGAATCTGGTCAGTCGACGACGGATGTCCGCAATTTCATCCTCATCATAGTCCTGAGCGGATCTGAATTGCCGCTCAAAATGATCTGCCAGTGCATTTGCTTTGTCCTGGTCGCTAAACACTATGCCCCTTTCACCGTGCAGCGGTGGTATTTTTTGTTTTCCTCTTGGTGAAACGCCTTGTTTCTTTCATAAGGTACCGTCACTAATTTGGAGGGTGGCTAAGCGTGCGGACCATTCTCTGTTGCGGTGATCTTGGATCGCCGCCTTCAGCTCTCGCTGCAGCCGATTGAGTAGGCGTCTGGTGTCGGGACGTCTGGTTAGGTGCCATTCTCTGGCAACTCTGTTTTTGTGTCGGATCTGCGCCAATAGGTGTGGAGGTAGTTGGCGCGATTGACTTCTGTCGACCGACTGGAGGCGTGGCTCTGTTTGCAGTGTCTAAGATGGTTTTTGTGACCTGTTTGATGGCTGACTCAAGGTTCATGGCGTCAATAGGTCGCAGTCTTATCATGGATTCCGCTACATCTGCTCGGAAGCTGTCCCAGTTGGTTGATTTGTAATTGGGATGATTTATAGTGGCTGGTCTCCAGGGGCCGAGGTCGATTTCAATTATGACCGGCGAGTGGTCTGAGGATAGCCTGTTCATCGTGGTGGTGGAGACGTAACCAGTGATTCCTCGTGTCATAACGATGTCCAGGACGTCCGGTCTACCAAGGATGATGTGTAGGCTGCTCTGGTCCCCAGACTAGTAGGTTGTGCCGACGTGCAATTCTGTGTAGTTGCTGCCCTGCAGTGTTGGTCACTCTGGAGTTCCAGTCAGTGTGTTTAGAATTTAAGTCTCCCCCTATGAGGAGTTTGCCTCGAAAGTTTAATATTTGGGTGAAGTCATCTTCGATTAGTCTTCTGCTCGGTGGTCTGTAGGCAGAGACCACCGTGACTGGCCCGCTACTGGTTTGCACCTCGATAGCCTTTGTTTCCAGCTGCTCTGTCTGGGGCGAAAGCAGCTCGTGATGAGGGATGCCGTGTTTGATGTAAATTGCAACACCGCCTCCGGCTGTTGGTCGATCTTGCCGGTAGCAGCAGTAGTTGGCCACTGTGGCTCTGAGGCCATGTTTGAGATGTGTCTCAGACACGAGGCATATGTCTATATCCTCGTCTCGTAGAAATTGTCTGAACTCACCAATTTGTGAGTGGATGCCGTCAGCATTCCAAATGCACATGGTTAGTCCTTGTATATGCGTTCTAGCCATTGTGGGGAGAAAGGTTGCCAGGGTTGTCGGTTGTTAGGGCCGTCTTAACTGCGGTTGCTATGTCCGCGGCTAGTTGGTCGAATTTAGTGAGAAGCGTTGTCACCATGTTGAAAAGGTTGCCTACTATTGTTAGCATTTGGTCCATCGTCCCTCCATTCGCAGAATCAGAAGAATTTCTGTTGTGGTTACAATTTTGGCATTGTTGGCCAGTTTTGGGATGGCTGCTCTTGTTGGCTGCAGGTTTTTTGTTTCCCTTTGGTTGACTTTGACCAGTGACGGCTTCAGCAAAGGAGGTGATTTCCGAGTGGTCGATTGGCATTTGTGCCTCACTCTTCTTGCTTCCTTTTTGCTGGCCTTTGCCATTCTTCTGAGGTGGGTTCTGGGCGTTATTCTTATCTTCTCGTTGGCGCCTGTGTGGTTGGTAGCTGATGATTCCGGGCAGGTGTTTCTTCCGCCTTCTTCTCTGCGTTCGTCTTCTTCTGCTCCTTGTTTGTCTGGGTAGAGGTGACACCCCGTTGTCTATCTCGGGCGCGTTTGAACGCTGGACACCCCTTATAGCTCGCGACATGGCTGCCTTTGCAGTTAGCGCATGTCGGGGCGTTTTCACCCTTCCTCATGGTGCAAGCGTTGGACAGGTGCGCCCCTGCGCACTTGACGCACACTGGGGGCATGTTGCAATGTCTCGCAACATGCCCCAGGGCCTGACAATTATAACATTGAACTGGGCCATTGGAGGACCTCAATTTTTCTACTTTAATCCGTAGGGACATCAGTACTTCCAGTTCAAACACTTTCCTGTTTTGAGGCCGATCTGGAAGCACCACAAGGAAAAGAGGCATTACTTCAGAGCCGCCAGGTCTCTTTAGTTGTGTTACTGTTCTTATGTCGAGTCCCAGCTCCTCTAATTCTTCCTTGATATCTTCCGGTGGCATGTTCGAGGGCATGCCACGGACGACGATCTTCAGTAACTTTTCCGCCGCGGACGGGAATGTATAATAAGGTATTTTTCCTCCGCTGCAGCACTGCGGTGACGTCCAGGTAATCTTCAGTGTTGGATAATGTCAGTTTGACTTTATCTCCACCGGCGGACTTGGCTTGGAAAGGCCGCCCATTCAGTGTTCCTTTCACCATCTGGTACAGTTCCTTGTATGTGTTGGGGTACTGTACCACGATGGGCGGGATCTGCTGTTTGGAGCTCTGCTGCTGCTGTTGTTGTTGCTGCGGCTGCTGATGCGGCTGCTGTTGTTGCTGCTGCGGTTTCTGTTGTTGCTGCTGTTGCTGCTGTGGCTGCTGTTGTTGCTGCTGTGGCTGCTGGTGTTGCTGCCGTAGCTGCTGTTGTTGCTGCTGGAGCTTCTGCTGTGGCTGTGTTTGTTGCTGCTGCTGTTGTTGTTGATGATGCTGCTCTGGTTCTTCCTGGATCAGCACGTCATATGGGTTGCTGAGTTCAATTCTGCCAGGGTCTAGAGTAGGCGGAGGTTTACAGGTGCGACGCGCCTCCGTGAACCCTGCACCGTCTGTTTGGTCCCCAGCTGAACTTGTTTTTCTGTTCTTGTTCGTGGATTTACCGCGAAACGGGAAAGTGGCGGATGGTTCCGGGAAACTGAAGGCACCGATGACTTTCTTCTTTCCCGCCTTCTTGTCTTTGCTGGTCGTGGCGAGCTGCGACACAGGGATGCTGAGTTTACTATGGCTGGCTCTCTTCTCACTCCTCGACATCTTCGCTTTACCACCGAGGAGCGGTGAGGTGCGTCGTTTAGTTGCGCGGGAGTCAAGTCCGTGGGCAGGCCCGGTTGTCGATTGCGTTGTGTGAATGGTCCCAGTAGTATCCATATTCGAATCCGAGTTCGGTTGCCAGGTTGTCGTACCATCTTGCGTAGCCGTCCTATTCATATCCGTTGCCAAGTCCGTTTCCGTTAGCCGGGTCGTCAACGTGGCCGTTGCTGCCGCCGGCAAAGCCGAGTGCGGTGGGGCACTCGGCCCGCCTGGCGCGGCGAGCACTTTCCTCATCGCACATCATGACTCAGCGAATGCCAACTCGGAACAGGTTTCGCTGTGGAGCCAACTATCAGTACAACGCTGGTGTATATCTACGCCTGGTTCCGCAACCGACCAATCGCAGTAAAGGAATGGTTACGTCATTGGAGTCAGCCAATCGGAAGTCGACAACGTTCCTGTCTGGTTCAGTTCCGCTATTCAATCCAGTTTTTGTTGTTCCTTCAGACACAACAGACCTGATGATGGCGGCAGTGAAAGTCGCCGAAAGCTCGACAGTTGAAAATGTGATTCGGCGGCAAACCCGAGAAGAATTTATATATAGATACATTTATGAATCATTATGTAAGACATTATATGATTCAGTAAGATTTAAAACACACATGTAAAATATAAGTTTCGTAAATAAAACTATAATTTATCAAATATATTTTTTTCTGAAAGAAAATAGAAAAAAAAACTAAAAAACTAGGGCAATAAGTTTTGTTTCACAAAGCTGAAAAAAATATTTTTTTTTTAATTTGCAACACTAAGTTTACACATCAAGTTTCACATAAAAGTGTCAAGTGTCATTTTGGTTCGATGTGACTACCATTTCTCATGTAGCAAACATCCCACCGGTAGTCAATATCTTCAAACACTGGTTGCAGCAAATCGGGCGTAACTTGTGCAGAGGCAGCGTAGATTCGATTTTTCAGATCGGCCAAATTGTTTGGTACTTGATGAACATAAATACGATCCTTAATGGAACCCCAGAGACATAAATCCAGTGATGTGTAGCCTGGAGAACCAGGTGGGCAGTGATTGGCCCTTCACGGCCGGTCCACCGACCTGGGAAGCGATTATCGAGGAAACTCGAACTAAGTTGAGGAAATGAGGTGATGCACCGTCTTACTGGTAGTAAACCATCTCATCGATTTGTGGAATTAAAAAGTTTTAAAGCGTATCCAGGTACACAATACCATTGACAGTTTTCTCCATGAAGAAGAAAGGGCACAAAAAACATTAACTTTGTGTCTGTCACGAACTTGTTCCAGGGTTGCTTGTGGATTTTCGCTGCCCCATATTCTGCACATGTGGGTGTTCACTATATCATTGATATAAAATGTTGACTCATCGCTGAAGATTATTGTGTTCAGAAACTTCTCGTCGTCCCCTATTCGATTCAACATTTCCGCACAGAATTTCCCACGAGCTACCTTATCTGCATCACTAATGTGCTGATACATTGTGGTTCTGTATGGTTTGAAGTGTAGACGTCTACGCAGTACTGGCCAAACAGCCTTCAGTGGAATGCTAGTCTTGCGAGACGCACGTCGCATTGATTTTCGTGGACTACGGACAAAGCTCTCCATAACTTGTTCGACATAATCACCAACACTCGGACGACCTGGTGATTTAGTATCATGTCGCAGTGAATAACCCGTCTCAACAAAGTTCTTGCGCCAAGAGTAAATTGTAGACCTGCTTGGAGGTTCTATAGCGTGTCCGGTGCGAAGTTTACCCAAACAGATGTGGCAGAATTCGTTTCATGAAACTAAAACACACAGCGAGCACGCCTTCCACCATCGAAAGTAGCCATTTTAACTATGCACTACGCTGGTGTTCCTGGTGGCGGAATGGAATAGTAATGAGGTTGTATGCTACAAAATAACACATCTACCGATTCTGTAAATTCTCTCAACACATTTCTATATCATTCGAAAGTTGTTAAGTCCTTTCACCCTGTATAATAAAAAAAATTGATTTTTGTGCCAAACGACCGCCGTGTGACCTACACCACGCGAGATATGTGCTCAGACCAATAAAATGCAGAAGTAGAATGCTGAAGTGTAATTGCGACCGGCTTGAGTCAAACTTGCCCAGTTTTCTGAGGCTTCTGTACTCAAAGGGAGACAGATGCCTCTTGCTCTCACTATGCAGCGTGTCCAAGTTTCGTATTTCAGTGACTCAATACTGAATATCATGTTAAAAAATTTGCGATTTATTTTATAATGGAATTTCGTAGAAGTAATACCGCACAAATACTATATATATATTTGGTACTACAGCGATTAATCGCTGAAAACAATGCGACGCCATTCATTAGCAATCAAATGAATCGCGCTTCTGCACTTCCACCATCGTCGGCGACCTAAGTAGGGTTCCCAATCTTCCAATGTTTTGGAGAGAACTGCGGTTTTACTCCTGCGTCATGGTGTGGGGAGCCAGCAGGTATAACTTCAGGTCGTGACTGGTAGTGACTGAGAGGACCCTGATGGCACAACGGTACTTTGCGGACATCCTGCGTTCCTATGCGACAGTATCGTGGTGCCATTTTTCAACAGGACAATGCTCGTCCACACATACCACGTGTCTCTATGAACTGTCTTCATGTTGATGAGATACTTCCGTGGCCAGCAAGATCCACAGATCTGTCCCCGATAGAGCATGTGTGGACCCAACTCTGACGTCAACTGCGTCCCAGTGCCAGTATCCAGATATTAAGGACCGCTTACAGTGCTTGTGAGCCAGCTTGCCTCAGGAGACGACAAAAACTTTGTGACATATTTCCCAACCGAATCAGTGATGCATCTAGACCGGTTTCATTCTATGAAGTTATTTATAAATTCGACACGATTTTGAAAAAAACGAAACGAACTATCTAAACCCGTGCTGTTTCATTTCGTTTCCTCCTCCCCTCCGGGTGCTTCTTTTTTTTTTTTATTTTTTTTATTTTTTTTTTTTTCAGGCAGTGTATAATAAGCTGAAAAACATCTGAGGATAGCAGCTGCATTGTTAGTGGTTGAATATGCTAAGAAAATAAGTATACAGATTTGGTAAGCAATTAATATATTCTTTATAAACGTTTCTCGGGAAACAAACCGAGTAATATTGTTATTGATGCCCAATATTTCGGCGACATAAAACTCCGTCGCCATTTTCAGGTGCAGTTGTAAGCCTTGAAGTCTGTCTTAAGGCAGACTTCAAGGCTTACAACTACACCTGAAGATGGCGCCGGAGATTTTTGTTGCCGAAATATTGTGCATCAATAATAATATTACTCTGTTTGTTTCCCGAGAAACGTTTATAAATAAACAACGCCAAGAAAAATTGCATTAATTTATAATTAATATATTCTTGGCAATGATAAGCGTGATAAGGATTTTATGTAAATATCTTACTGAACATAGGGGAAGACATGCAATACCGAGTGATTTGTTAGTGGATTCGAAAAGAATAATCGTGAGTAAGACAAGGGTTGTAAAACACAAGGTAGATAATAGGCGACATAGCTTTTGATGGATATATTATGTGTACAGAATTGCGCAGGACAGAGAGAGACGAAGGACTGCATCAGACTAGTCGAGATAGTGACGGCAGGCACTGTATCCTGTCAATGACGCAACCATGTGACCAGCTGTAAGCATTTGGACAGTAGTAGTTACAGGCACTGTGGCGCGCTGTTGTTTGGCGCCGGAGTGTTGGCGGCCGTGCGTGTCGCCCGGGGCGAGGTCGGCGCTGGGTCAGCGAGCCCCCGTCTGACCTGTTGTGGGGGCGACGGCCGTCGGGACACGCCCAGCCGCAGCCTCTCGTCGGCATGCGGCAGGCAGGCCGCCTGCGGTAATAAATACTGCCTCTAACATGCAGTAACGAGTAAGAGTGAAGGCACGACACTTTCAGGCAGAGCCTCGAATTCCATTCTACACCTCGATAGTCGACTGGAAATGATGAGGCCAGTGTAACGCCCCAGAGACTTTACTTACTCAGGAGTTTCCTCCTCCGTACTTGTTGGACAGCAGGTTGGAAGATCCTGGAAGCCGTTGGAAACGTTCACATTCAAGGAAAGACTTTCGTTTCATCGGGAATTGAATTGCGGCCATCCAGTTTGTAACTCAGTCGATATTATAGGGAGAGGACGAAGAATGTATACTGTTTCTTTTTTTTCTCTCTCTCTTTTTACATTATTCTTCAAATTTTCTCACAATAGTATAACTGACTGAGATATTTCATGATGATCAACTGGTGTAGAGAAGGCATTCAGCAGCTATATTCAAAAATTTGTTGATCGAATTAGAATTTTATTGTTAGAATTGGACATAGAAACATGAAAGTTACGGAAAAGGTGTCCTAAGAAACACAGTCGGGATAGTATGAAAGAGAATCCGTCAGCATACCATTTCACCACTGTACCTGTCTCATGAGGAAAACCATTTACAATTTGTTTAAAAACAGCAACAAACTGAGAGAAAGTTCCTCGGACAGATTTTTGTTTGTGTTTTAAAATAATATCACTTTCTGAGAAGGTACATCTTAAGCCAATATCGTTTTGGGCACAACGTTTTTGGGTTTGCTGTCCTTTGATAAGATTTATAGCCTTTGGGGGTTGGAAACCGGTGAGCTAGCTACATATAAACACAAAATAATAGTCCGGAACAAAATAAACCCACACCTATTATATAGTAAGTTGTGTCTGTAGGTGAAATTTATGAACTTATCATACACAAACCGACTGCGTCAGTAACAAAGCCTTGCCGACAGATATAACTTTACAGAGATTCAATCACCATATCCGTCTGACTGTTACCATTCGGTTAGTTTGTCGCTACCCCAACATCATCTCAATTTTCTGAATTATTTCAGATAAATTTTTTTCTTATTTTTTTCTTTACAAATTATTTTATAATTTTTACTTTTATCGAAACAGTTTATAAATAGCTGTGTTAAGTGTCCTGAGAGTTCCTCACGGACCGTGTTAAACAGGACAGTGTAATGGCTGCGACGTCTGTTTGAATTACAGATACCTATTATGCCCCGTTTACACGATGCGAGTTGACTGGAACGAGTGTACTGCCTTGCTGCGCGCGCAGCACTGGATAGTCCACTCTCCTCGTGTCGACAGATACAAGACAGACAGTTGACTGAGGATAGTGGACTCGGTTCACGACCAACTTTTGGCGTGCGAGTTCAACAATCAAGATGGCGACAACTAACAAGTTGCGTAAGTGGAGTGAAGCAGAGGCATTAAAATCTTTAGAACTGCATGAAAGTGAGAAAATTACGTGGGAATTTTAAAAATAAAAATTATAAGAACAAGGATTTTAGAGACTCTGCTATCAAAAAATTGCTTCATAACAGTGTAATCTTTTATGTTCCGGAAAAAATATTTCACAATAGCTCCACAAATTGAGATACAGTTAGTCTTAACTGATGTAACTCTACGTTTTCACTTGCAACTTTATTTTTAAAAAAGGCGCTGAGGCATTTAAAGCATTTTTTTTAATATCCACGTTTTTAACCATTTTCTACTTTTTATTTTGTTATTCTTCATATTATTCAACATTATAATCAACAAATTAGCTACGATGTTAATTCCTTCGTATAATATGGACACACTATTTTCAACAAGATCACAATGTAGGAGTAGAGAATTATCCTGACAATGGACAGTGCACTGTCTTCAAATTATCACTAGCATGCTAGTCCACTCTCTTACCCCCACCATCGACGGTCCGGCCAACTGTCGTTCCAGTCAACTCGCATCGTTTAAACGCGGCCTTACCGACGGGCGAAACGCCCACACTAAAAGATCAACAACACTGCAAGAGCTGATTGCCATAGTTAATTACATATAAACGTCCTGTGCACTCAGGAAATCGATACTTGGTGCTGATGTGTTATGGCAGCAGACGACTGACTCAAAGCTCAGCGCTAATGTCCGCGGATCACCTGGGATTTTGTTGGACACTACGTGGCAAAGAAAGTAGCTGCGTCAGTGAGCTGTGTTTCCAGTACGCACCGATGGATGGGGCTAGTGCGGAGCAAATCCCCTGAAGCTATGGACATTACTTGTTAGAGATGGGTCGTTCGCGAGTGAATCAGTTCTTTAGAGCAATTCTTTTAAAAGAGCGAGTGAGCAGTCGCTCACTAAAGAGTGAACGGTAGTTCTTCTAGGTGAGTCGTTCATAAGTCGGCTAGTACTGAAGATCAAGAAGAGCTTGTTCACGTGGGCTTTGTGGACTGTTGAGCTAAAAAACAAAACAAAAGGTCTACTAATTGCATCAAAGTCGACTTAAGGGGGGTATTTTCATCGAAAAGTGGGGGTGTAACCGGATTCTGAGGGGTGAGACCTAAAAAAAAAAAAGTCTCAAATATAACTGAGCAAGTGAGCTAGTGAACCGTTCAAAAGAACTAGTTCTTTTCGTAGAGTGATCAAATGAACACCGCTCTTTTTAGTGAGTCACTTTGCCCACTTCTATTACTTGTCAACAAAGCGTTTTACCTTGCATGGCATGGGTTCTCTGGTCAAAATCAAATGTCCAAGGCAAGACTGCTTGAACCATTGACTTTTTTTTTAACTACTTAACGTCTCCTATAACAACTAGGTCTTTAGAGACGGGAAAGGATGGGGGGCAAGGAATGGGAAGGAATTCGGCCATGGCCTTTTGAAGGAAGCATCCCGGCATTCACCTGAGGTGATTTGAGGAAACCATGGAAAACCCAAATCTGGATGCCCGGACGGGGATTCGAACCGCCGTCCTCCCGAATGCGAGGCCAGAACGCTAGCCGTTACACCATCACGCTCGGTGAACCATTGACTGCTTATTTGACACTTCACGTGCTTCTGTAACGATTCTGGACATTTTTCAAATGAACCCGTGAAGAATATTTGGGATATTATCAACAGAGTCATTCGTGCACAAAGTCCAGTCAGTATCTGTCATAATCGTTTTATTAGGCATGGGCATATCCGCCTATACTTCCTGGAGATTTTCGGCAAACCGCGTTACGTTACTGAACTTCTCAGAACTGTGCAGAACTACAAGAAGCCTATTCCATTATTTTTGGTAGGTCAGTGTAAAGCAAGGTCGATAGTGTTGTGATCTGAAGAAAATCAGTGCGATCTCCTTAAGTGGAATCTTGCATCTTCGGCTTCAAGCCAGTATATCTGTGATGATCTGCAGCATAAGTTGTGTGACAAATCAGTTCGGTCCATTAACAGATGTTAGTTATGCTATAATTCTACAAAAAGAATGAGGACAGCTGCTAAATACTTGAATAAGAACAATCCTATTAGTTTGTGTGTCTCATTTATGATCAATTTATTTTTTAAATTAGTAGTTTTTGGTTTGTTAATGTTGAGGCCATAAAAGCTGGGAAAACGATGAGAATAATTAACGGTGAAACATAACATTTTCTGGGGTAAATAAGGGTAAGTAACAGAAAAAGATCTTACGGTGTAACCATCCTGAAATTCGCCTTGAGTGATCTGGACCCAAATTAAAACCGACGTTCGGAGATTTTTCTTTTTCCAGAAGGTGTGTTCCTCAAAATGAATTTCCGTTTACGGCAACAGTATAGAATATTAGTTAGGCTGCAGTGAAAGGTATTTGTATCGCACTTCCCAAATGTAAATTTTTAAACATAAATTGTTTGTGATGCTGTATTACGACTGAAATTCTATAATTTTCGCTTCCCGTTGTAGTTGTGAGAATTTTCGACAGAGAGAACGCCTACCCTTCTTTCTATGACAAATCCGTTTAAGGATCCCTTAAAGTGAAGGAGTGTTTCAACAATGTTTCAAGCGAATATGGGCAACGTCAACTAACTAACTTTGGTCGGCAGACAAGATGTGCCAACACGGGTTTTTGAGTTGTGGAGGCATTCCCGTTTGGAAACAAACCATTACTCAAATCACTCAACACTCACAAACAGCTTTGAGTGAATAAATAGATAATCTATGCAAATTCACTCCATAATCTACGAGTAAAGCTGGCCGGCAATTACCCCGAGGCACGTAGTTTATAATCGCTGATTTTACTTGACGTGACTCGAAATGCAAATGCGAGCCGCTGTTACTCCTAACGGGAACTTTCGGAGTACGATCGTCACGTAATATATATATTAAAAAAATGGTTTTTCTTTTCCAGTATTCGTTCCACGTTGCCTTATGTAGCATGATTAAAATTACAGTCATTAACGGTAAAGTATATCTTGTTGTACCTGTTAAATGAAATAAAAACAAACAATTTCTGTAACAGAGTAGCAATTCTCACATTTTATTTTTACCCCGAGATTCACGAATATTTAGGTGTTAGGTAACTCTTTGGATCATTGCTATATTCCCCACTGAGCATTACAATTGCTAACTACACAATCGGGCAGAGAATACCTGCAAACATCAGAACAATACCTCATATCGCTAAGTTGAGGAGGTCGCACATTCGATCCCCGGTCAAGCCATTCAAATTCGAGTTTCTATCATGGACATATCCAACGAAGGACAGGGGGGCTGCCCCCCCCCCCCTTGAAGAAAAATTAATTTGCCTCCAGTACGCTTCGACGAGTGAAGAACTGGCTCAAGAGCACTTTGTGAGAGGAAAGATTGACTGGATTATGCATAATAAGTGTGCATCGAAATTTCGTGAAAGAACACCGTGAGATATTGAGAAACAAAGTTATTGAAAAAATTTCTAAGAATCTGAGACGATTAATGTTTACATAAACTATAACTGAGCTATGATTTTAATTTACTGCATAGTAGGTCCTTAGATTAAGTGGCTGGATTACTATATTAATCAATAATAAAAACAGTTTCCTCAATAGGTTTGAGTTTCATTTTGTAAGAAATCGTCATGTTTCAGTCCCCCACCCAATTCCTCGAAAACAATATCCGTTGCCCCCCCCCTTGCTCAAATCTTGCCCCCTCCCCCTCTAGTTCTGATCCTGGATACGCCATTGGTTTATATGATTTCATGAAAACTCTCCCGGCTACAAGCGGAAAAATAATAAAGAAGATTGATAGTTCCCTCTCCGTGTAGTGATATTTAATTAAGTTTACTCCTTATTCCGTATCTATAGAGAGCACATGTGCTGTAGCCCCGTGAACCAGAAATTTGTCTCCAATACCAAACATATCCTGTATCTAAGCGAAAAATACTAAACATATTTTGAGCCAATAAAGTATGTTTACGAGGAAAACAAGTAAAAGTTTTTATTTGGGTTTATTTTGAGACATATTAATAGGGTGTATTGAAATTCTCCTATTCCAAACTTCAGATTTGTTGAAGCCGCAGAACGGAGTCTACTTCTTAACCTGAAATCACGTCAAGCATTAATTTTTGCGCCAAACAACACCCGGGCTGACCATGCACGAGATATCTTTTAAGGTAGTTAGAGAACATTGAAGCTCAATTCACCCCCCCCTTTTTTTTACCATGCCTTCTCTAAATTTAAAAAAAAAACAATAGCGAGAACTTCGATCAGATTATAAATGATATACTGGATCTCGCCTATTCGGAGTTTTAGAAAGAAAGACTGTGGAAATACGGTGTCAAAAGTCAATGATAAATATCTTTCCTACCAGATATATTTTTTACTGCTGTAATGTTAACCGTAAACTCAAACCAGTTCACGGTATATTCAGTTATAGTTAATGCAGAATCACCGTGTCGAATTGTAGTATGTACAATGTTTTGATCGCATTTCAATTCCGATACAGAAAACATCGTTTAAATACTATAAACAGGTGTTGTTGAATTTATATCTTACCTGTCAGAGTTCTTAATTTGTTAGTCAGCAGTTAATTGAGGCTATACGTTTCTTTGTGAAGATAAGAGCCAGTAATGGTCCGCAGTTTAATGCGTAAAGTGATTCAACTAATTGCTTCCTTTATAAATGGAAGAAATATGTTAGCATAGAACCAGTAAAAATGATGACATAAATAAAATTTATTGTCGGATTTAGCCATCTAGTGCCTTTACCTCCGTGTGTAAAACGCAAGGTAATAGTGTTGTAAAGACGTGTACGAACATTCATCTTCAGAATGGAATGGGAAGATAAGGAGGTATTAATGTTGAAACGCTGCCAAGCACTGAATTATGAAAGCAGACATTTATTGATTTATTCGCATTTTAATAGTTTTTATTCCACACAAGTAAAATTAAACTCAGTAAATATATCTATACTAATAAAACGCTAATCTTGGGAACTGTGTCTGTTACGCCGTGATGTCACTCAACCAACGATCGCTGCTGGATTAACAACCGCCGATGATATTATTGCATGGTAGAGATTATGAGGTTTATTTTTTGACAGTTATATTTAGAGAATCATCCGCGAAGAAACGAGTTGCCAGCACACTGAAAGAAAAGTATGTATTGCATCTAAATTAACATTTTAATATTATTATTTGCTTTTTATTTACTTATATTCGTTCAGTGTAGATTATTTCGATAAATTCTTAACCCATAAATAGACTACCTAAGATAAATGTTTTAATTTTCCGACAACAATGTTAGTTGATGTTTTGATTAGATTGTAGTTTAACCTGGGTCAGAATTACAACTGTCATGTAACGTTACAACAGAGGGCAGTGAGGAATTTAAGTTTTTTTAAATTAAATATTACTAAATATCACCAATGTAATTGTTTATATGGTTTAATGCCGTACGCGTTTGCCTCTCATCGAGGCATCATCAGTGACGAGTCTATATTGAAATTCACGGTTAGTTTACATACTTATTACATAGCATTTAACACAATCCTGTATTGAAACATTTACTGATTCTTTATAACTTACGTCGTAATATCGATCTGAAACACAAGAAAGAAAGATGTATGAATTCGTGAAGATTTCAGTCAGGTTTATATCGCGATGCCTGATGTCACTAACATGCGAAACGTCGAATATATTAAACCGAGCAGGGCGGTGTAACGGTTAGCGTTCTCGCCTCGCATTCGGGAGGACGGCGGTTCGAATCCCCGTCCGGGCATCCAGATTTGGGTTTTCCATGGTTTCCCCAAATCACTCCAGGCAAATGCCGGGATGCTTCCTTCAAAAAGGCCATGGCCGAATTCCTTCCCATTCCTTGCCCCCATCCTTGTCCCCCATCCTTTCCCGTCTCTAAAGACCTCGATGTTAAAAAGAGACGTAAAGCAGTTACAAAAAAAAATATATATTAATTCGCGTGTGATAGAAGCTTTGATTCACTAGCGGCAATGTTAACACAGTTTGTGGTTAGATTGAAATGCTATCTGGACCTGGATGACAACTGAAACTTATTGCTATTTTTTGTTTGTTTTACTTATTGTTTTATACCTCGTTGACGTCGAGGTGATCAGAGGCGGGATGAGACTGGGGGCAAGAAACGGGAAAAAGTGGCCTTTTGAAGGAACCAGCCGGTCATTCTCCTGGAGTGATTTGGCGAAACCGTGGAAAACTCAAATCTGGATGCCCAGACGGGGATTCGAACCGGCGTCCTCCCGAACTCCCGAAAGCGAGGCCAAGCGTTAGCCGTTTTTGCTATAGCGTAAGGCACTAGCAATTGCGTTGGGCGTTATTTTCTAACAATTAAGTAACTGCGAATAAATGACTTGAAGAACACTCCGTTCAATCCTTTATTTTAACGGGCTTTGAGGCTAAATATATTACATTTTGCCTCTTCGTCAACATAGTACTTTGATTAGAACTTAGGATTAACTGGTTTCGAGTTACTATTAATACCGTGGCAAGGAATGCAGTATTAGTTTTATGGAGACAGCTTATAATTGATTGCCTCTCCTATCCCCTATATTCTGTGCCTTGTAATGAGCTTTATCTGAATAATAATGTTACAGGTGTAATTCAAATTCAAGTTTCGTGATTGAAAATGGCTAAAAAAATAAAAAACTGTATCGTTGTCAGACATAAGCGTTTATAAATTCGGGAAACTTATCAAAGATCGCAAAAAATATTTTGAAACTAATCTCACACTTGAAGTAGTGACAGATCAGCAATTTTCTTCGTGAAGAAATGCTTAAAGTTCAGGAGAGATGGAACCAGAGCAAATGGACGATATTAAAAAACAGTTTGTAAAATAGTAATTTTCATAATAAATAATACACTATGTTTGAAACTGGTTCAGGTCTCTTATGTAAGGTGCTCTACGAGTTAGATCAAGCTCCTTATCGTTACAACGAACTTGAATAACAATTTAAGCTAATTGCTCCCAACTTCCAATTTAACTTTATATCGCTAGAAGACAAAATGTCTAAAACTCATCGAATGCCTTCCTGAAGTTGAAATCTGTACGCACTAAATTCTATATCATGAAGAGAGTAAACAATGTTTTGTTTTCGAAACTATTATCTTGAGAAAGATGACTATAAAACGGACGTACACACTGAGATCTAAGATATAATTATAATCATTTTTTTCTCGTTTTCATGATTTCCAGTTTGAAGATAGGTTTTAGGGATGTACCGCTCTAATTGTAAGGCACTAATAATCTTGTTTTGAAGAGGATCTTAAATAGAAAAGCTATTACTTTAAGTACACATATAAAATTTTAACCGAAATTCTTTGGAGGCTGTCTTGCATATGTGAGTTCATAAGATTTTTATACTATGCCAGAAATTCCAGGATTTTCAAAATTTTAATTCCTCTGCAGCATCAACGCATTATTTAATTTGTAATATTTTCTGTTAATTTTTGCTATCTGATGTAGTAACTGGATACTATATATGTTTGTCATTTTGTCGATGATTAACAGTGTGTTTACCGAACACTAGTCAATAGCTTGGCGCAATATCAATAACTTCTGTTTTAAATTATTTTAACTCTCTTCATTGTTCAGAATATGTTTCAGTGCTTCTATCAGTTATTGTAAAAATAATCCTAGACGTTTATGCATAAGAAGGTTTTTATTATGATAAAATAACTAGCATAATTGGAATGGGTTCCAGCCCATTTAATGACAGACGCAGGTTATCCGTATTTATGAAATCATCAGTGACATATGATTCGTTAACAGCATATGAATTATTGCATTCCCACATAAAAAAACTTGCAGGTTACTTATTGAAGTATCTGTGACTGACGGTAGGTTGCCATAAACCCTGCATTCAGGAAACATTCTTAATCATAATTAAAAGCTTATGTACGTAGTAAAAGCTCTTTTGCATATTTGTAGCCACAGGAGAAATAAAAGTTTTAATGGGATTTGTTAGTACTGGATAAACGCTTAAAGAGTAATTCAATTAATGGTGTGAAATCTCTAATAAGGTCTTACCGTAGCCAATGTTTTCATAAAATTTTCGTTTGCTCCATTTCCATTTTAGACATAACCAGTTAACGATTCATGTTGCAGATAAGTATACTAGTTTTACCCAAATTCAACCTCAAGCAGCCATTGAATCACTTGTTTGTTCAGTGTAGGTGTATTTGGTAAGGGTTATTTTTATTAAATTACGTTTTGCTCACCACCAATAGAACATTTCGATTGGCAGAATTGATTTTTAGCTGTACTATCAGTGAAATACTCAACCTTAAGGCAAAAATGTAGTTAGTGTACAAAAAATCCTATGAAATCAACTAAAGTCCAACAGCAGGTGTGAATATAATGAATTCTCTTGTATATCGAAGAGATAGCTTGGCAGATGAAAAAAAAGAAGAATTATTCCCGAAAGAGTGCCCTCCCTGGATAAGTTCTGTCGTTAGTTTAACACTCGGTGTAGCTCAGTGCGATGATTTTATTTTTGTTTCTCCACACATACTACCACGTAAAGCAGATGAAGGATATTCGCCGGCAGTCCGACTGCCTAATTGAAAGAACGTCTGTTGGCCACCTACCCTGGCAATAATTATCTGCAGACTTACAGTGCTGTAAACAATGAAGAGAGAGCAAACGTAGGAGCTTCTCCAGTGATACACAGAGTCATCCACAGCACAATTTGGAAAGAAACGATAGTTGGAGTAAGGATTAAACTACAGACTAGCTACTTCTCAACTATTGCTATGCACTAGGACTCTAGTTAATTCTCCTCCAGTGCAGTCCCGGCAACTTTGCTCACAAATCGGGCAGTAATACCTGTCTGATGTGTTCACAATTGTCACATCTCGAGTGGCAATCGGAAAAATAGTGGTGATGCCCTGACCATGTTATTAACACGAAATAAAAATATTCAAAGGGATAGGATTGAATTTGACCAATAAAGGCTTCTTGGCAGAAATGAAAATCCTCGTATGGAACCGATGAACTAGCTACTAATATATATATATATATGTATATATATATATATATATACTAGCTGACTCGGCAATGCTTCACTATTGCTGGACTTGAGTAGGCACATAGATTAAATGAAAAAATATTTACATACAAATTTTAAACTGCTGTTTCATTCATTTTCAGTTGGAAAGGGTGAGAGGGGATGCGCTTTGGAAAACATATGCAGGCAGTATTTTTCTGTTTGTTTCAAAGTATAAGTGTGCAAATTCCCATTGAAATCTGATGAAATATGTGGTTTTGTCTACATTATGGGGAGGAGGGGTGGGTTTTTTTTTTTTTTTTGAAAGGAACCATTTTCGACATCCCTTCGACAATTCACCATAGCTTCGCCGTAATCGGACGAACGGTTTGCGAGTTTGTTTAAATTATGGGGTTTTATGGGGAAAAGGGGGTAATTAAGGTGGTGGAAAGAGAGGAGATGGATTGGGTTTTTGTGAAATTAATGTGTACAGTATTTCTCTCTCTCTTTTTTAAAGTATAAGTGTACAAATTCTTATCTAAATTGGATAAAAAATGTGGTTTGCCTAAATTATGGGGTGAAAACGTAATGGGGTTGGAAAGGGGGAGAGGGGATGAATATTCGGAAACCATACGTAGGCAGTATTTTTCTGTTTGTTTTAAAGTATAAGTGTACAAATTCTTATCTAAATCGGATAAAAAATGTGGTTTGCCTAAATTATGGGGTAAAAACGTAATGGGGGTGGAAAGGGGGAGAGGGGATTAATATTTGGAAACCGTTTGTAGGCAGTATTTTTATGTTTATTTTAAAGTATATGTGTACAAATTCCTATCTAAATCGGATAAAAAATGTGGTTTTGCCTAAATTATGGGGTGTTATGGGGAATAGGGGGTGACTTTTTTGAATTTTTTTTTCACAGGAACCTTCGCAGACGCACACTCGAAAACTCTCCATAGTTTCATTGCAATCTCATAAATGGTATAGGAATGCATAGAAGACGAACAAACCCACAAACATTGATTTTTATATATATATATAAAACGAAAGGTCATCTTCGGGTGCATTAGTAACATTAAAAGCCTTAGGCATTATTATGAAGTTTAATAACTGTGGTCTGAACTACTTCGGAACATTTTGGTGAGGCAGAGCGTGAAAACCAGCAAAATATTTTAATCCTGAGTCAAATATGTTACTAACACAAATAATAGGTGAAAGTACATTACACTGTTGCACAATACACGCAGATCTATTTACACTTTTCACAGTCACTGGTACTGCTGAGCTCGGCCTTAACCACAAATATTGGTAAAGTTGAAAGGAAGCTAGTGGTTATGATCCTCTGCACTATTCTACTAAACGGCTTTCTGATGATTCGGATGTATGGAATTTACTTATGTCGAGGTCATTATTAGCGGTAAATGACTCGAGGCAAGGATCGGAAAGGAATTCGTCCATGGCCTTGTGAGAAACCATTCGCCTAGAGTGTTTTGGAGAAACCATGGAAAACTCAAAACAGGATAGCCTAACGGGGATTCGAAGCAGAGTCTTTGGGAATGCGAGGCCTGAGCGTTACCGCTCACACCTAACGCTGGGTGTGAGCATTCGAAACAGAGGAATAGACTAAGGGACGGATTCGATAATGATGAACGGAATTTTATTAAAAAAGTTGCTTTAAGCTGTACATTGTATTTTCAGTTGTTATTACTTTCATTAATTGTTAATAACTAATCAATCAAAATTTGTTGGATTTTCAACTTTCGTCGTCTTACGAGAAATAGAAACAAGACGCAATGGAGGTAAATCTGATTAAAAGTACACAAACTTGAGATTGTGATCAATCCAGTGATTTACAGTTCAGCTATGTTATCAACTTTTTTTGAACTTTAAATCACTGGTTTGATCACAATCTCAAGTGTGTGTACTTTAATCAGATTTACCTCCATTGCATCTTGTTTCTATTTCTTTCTCCTTCGATATTTTCCCAACATTAGGTTTCGACTGTCTTTGATGAGTTTTGTTCATCATTGGCCTGGTAAAATTAGGAGCTTCCGTTCTACCCCAGTACACCCTTGCTGACGCCAAGCATCCTATACCTACTGCCAGGTCGTACTAAAAACTAATGGAGGAAGTTAAGTGTTGCCATCTGTCTGCGAAATGTGGAACTACACTGAAGAGCCAAAGAAAATGGTACACCTGCTTAATATGGTGTAGGGCCACCGCGAGCACGCAGGAGTGCCGCAAAACGACGTGGCATGGACACAACTAATGTCTGAAGTAGTGCTGGAGGGAATTGACACCATGCATCCTGCAGGGCTGTCCATAAATCCGTAAAAGTACGAGGGAGTGGAGATCTCTTCTGAACGGCACGTTGCAAGGCATCCCAGATATGCTCAATAATGTTCATGTCTGGGGAGTTTGGTGGTCAGCGGAGATATTTAAACTCAGAAGAGTATTCCTGGAGCAACTCTGTAGCAATTCTGGACGTTTGGGGCGTCTCAATGTCCTGCTGGAATTGCCCAAGTCCATCGAAATGCACAGTGGAAATGAATGGATGCAGGTGATCATCCAGGATGCGTACGTAGTCGTATCTAGACGTATCAGGGGTCCCATGTCACTCCATCTGCACACGCCCCATGCCATTACAGAGCCTCCATCAGCTTGAAAAGTCCCCTGCTGACATGCAGGGCTAATGAATTCATGAGGTTGTCTCCATACGCGATACAATTGGAAACGAGAAACGTCAGACCAGGCAACATGTATCCAATCATCAACGTGCCCAGGCGAGACGTAAGGCTTTGCGTCGTGCACTCAGCTAGGGTACACGAGTGGGCCTTCGGCTCCGAAAGTCCATATCGATGATGTTTCGTTGAATGGTTTGCATGCTGACACTTGTTGATGGCCCAGTATTGAAACCCGCAGCAATTTGTAGAAGGGTTGCACTTCTTTCACGTTGAATGATTCTCTTCAGTCGTCGTTGGTCCCATTATTGCAGGATCTTTTTCCGAGCGAAGCAATGTCGCAGATTTGATGTTTTACCGGATTCCCGATATTCACGGTGCACTCGTGAAATGGTCTTGAAATCCCCACCTCTTCACTACCTCGGAGATGCTGTGTCCCATCTCTCGTGCGTCGACTATAACATCGCGTTCAAATTAACTTAAATCGTCATAACCTGTCATTGTAACAGCAGTAACCTATCCTACGCCAGCGCCAGACACCTGTTGTCTTATATAGGCGTTGTCGATCGCAGCGCCGTGCTCTGAGTGTTTACATATCTCTGTGTTTGCATACGCATGCCTTCTTTGGCTCTTCAGTGTATGTTCTATCTGTGATATGTGAATTTTTTGTTTGTGAAATGTGTGGTAGATGAGGCGGACATTGGGGACCATACAGGCATTCGTTTTGATGGCTGCGGAAAACCACCTAAAGACCTCTATGTGGACGGCCGTTACGTGGGGGCTGGAGTGTCTCACTGGCGTGTTAAAGGAAGCGGTAGTGTCGGCGATATATATGCTGGAGGGTGCTCAGTACCAGCGAAACTATATACTACATACTTCTTCCCTCAATTCTTATGCCAATTACTTGCAGCTGTAAAGCTGTTCTGCAAATGCGTGCTATGCAGATAAGTTGCCTTCGCGCAGTGTTCGTCCATTCACTGCGACCAGAGGGAATGTATCGACTACGCCTAGGGGCCGGCGACGCAATTACGACGACCGACGACGTCGCCAGACGTTCATTATTTCCGTCCAAAAAAAAATTGCCCGCTGCTTACAACGCTTGGTTGCTCTCGCAAATGAGCATTGGCGCAGACTGGCCTCGTGGTGAAGAGTCGTCGGCCGGATGTAACGAGCGAACAACGATGAGCGCCACTACTGAGGTACCGTACTGCTTGCTGCAGGTGGTCAGCTGCCACAAAAGCGGAGCCACTATTGTTGCTGAATTATTTAAATATACAGTAGAAGTCCGATTATTCGAGGTAAACGGGACCGGGACCACCTCGGATAACGAAAAACTCGGATAACCGGAGGTCAAGGAAAGAGGTTACAATGATTAAAAAAAACGTATTGAAACTGAAATAATACAATTTATTTATAGTGTAAATATAATTTGTGAAGCAATAAAGTTGCGATACACGCAAGCGCTACAGTACCACGCTTAATATCGTACACACTCTAGTTGGAAAAATATTCCATATCTTCATGTAAGCTCCCTATCATATGTCAAAGATTTGCCTCGGTTAACCCGGTGGCTCGGATAATCGGAACTCGGATAACCGAACTTTTACTGTTCTTCAATTCTGATGTTACGTGTTATTAAATGGCTGTTGTGCAGTTACATGAGAAACAATGCACACTAAACAATGAGGATTAAATTTAATGCCATTATAAGTTTCTGTCGGCGTTAGTTTTGTTTACCTCCCACAGTACAAGAAAGTACAGAACTATGAAACAGACAGTGGACAGAGGAAGTGAAGAGCAACTATTACAGTGAACGCATCTCGGTTATGTTTCTTAGCCGTTCTTAGAAAACAATGGTTGCAGTCACGTCCAGCCGTTTGATAATGAGATATCAACTACCATGCGTATCAGTGCGTTCTTTCTAGTGCCTTAGTGTCTACGAATGGAATATGCAGCTCTACCTGCACAAATCCCTAGACGTTATGTGTTAGTTACAGGAGCATCTACCATGTTTCTATGCAGACTGGACATGGGGAGATGTACAATGGAGCCGCATTCAACTCTTGATATATACGTAACTGAATTCCTTATTATGGCTTTTAGGGAGCGTCCATTAATTACGTGGGTAGAAATAGGGGAGGCGAGGGAGCTCCGGCGACATCTCACTAAGGGAAAGATGTGTGTGGGGGGGGGGGGAGGTTGGACAACAATCTCGCGTCATGTTTTTAATTCCTTAAAGAACAGTAGAGACAAAAGGTCTACAAATGACGTCGATCCCAACGTTAGGAGAGTCTAACCGTCCTGGAAAACTAAAAAAAAGAGGCCTCCAAAAATTACGAGGTCGCCATGTAGGGGGTGCGGTCCCTCAAGATCTCACCTCACCATAGAGGGTTCTCACCAAATCTCGCCACGACTGGGGGGGGGGGGTCCAGATTTCCGAAAAAAAACACCACACGCAACCAATGGGCGCCTGCTTAAATGATTTCCCGTACTCACCAATCCAGACACAAAAACTAAACTAACCGTTATGCTAACACAGGGGTGGCCAACTCAAATGATCTTGCGGGCCACTTTGGAAGTGTATCATAACTCCGCGGGCCGCATATAAAATTATATATCCCCACTAAAGAATTTTTTTTTTAAGCGAAAAAGTGAAACATGAGTTATTATTGTATTTACTATTATTCTTACATGTACACATATATAATACAATAATAATGATACTAAACGCACATTTAAAGAAATAAATAACACTAAAAATGAAATATAAAAAATATTTTGTAAAAGTGTGATGAATCTCGCGGGCCAGAAAAATGTTCAGGCGGGCCGCGGGTTGGCCACCCCTGTAGCTAACAGGATAATTCTTAACACGTTTGCACAAAGCTTACGTACTTCGCAGTCAGGTGACAATACTGACCACATCCCCTCAGGTAAAGTAGATCTTAATTACTTTAATATCAACAGGACGTTAACCGCAATAAAAGAAGCAAAACTATCTGAAATCCTTAGTTACATGAAGGAGGAAACAACCTTCTTCGCTTAACTGCTTGGTCATTAAGTTGATGTAGGAACAATAAATACCTAACTGACGGAGCAAGTGCAGAACGACAACTATTGCGGGAGTGAATATATTTTGAGTCAAGATCACAATGACATCTCGGATATCCATTTAAGAATCGTAATTGTACTCATAATCAGTTTAATGAAACCCGATATCCAACATACTACGTTATCAGCCTCTCTAATTTATTCCATAAATAACTTTAGAGAAGGCTCGTTGGTTCCGATTCCCTTTTCCGAACACCAGTATTCTCCCAAAATATTTTACCGCATTTTTTTAGCGTAGGTTGCAACCAAAAAATCAGCTGGGACTTTATTTCAAATGAATATCTGTGATATGAAGAAGATAAAGGAATTGTGCTGTCGAAATTTTTAAATGAATTGTGTTTTCGAAAAAAAAATATTATTTCTGTAAAATATTGCTATATTAATGTACAGAGCTTTGAGAATCAAGTTGCAGGCATACCTCTCCTCATAAAAATAACTTTACTCGAAATCATATTGGCATTAAAACAAAAGAACGCTGTTCTTACCGAATAATAATTTTTATTTCATTAAAATCTTTCGACCAATAAACGTTGCAGAATCGGACGTAATTTTGCCGAATGGAATAAATCCTTGTTCTATGTAGTGGGACTTGAAACGAATAAAAACAGCTTAGATATGGTCATTCCCATGAAAGAGGTGACAATAGATTTTCGTTCCGGCAGAGAAAATATTTTTTTGCCCCAAACGTTATCGCAGAAGTTAAATAACTGTATTCGATTTGTGTTTGTATTTATCACTTATGTAAAATACACACACAGGGGACTGAGCAAATCGCTACAAAATTATAATCATTGGTACTAGACACTATACAGTGAATTTAAACTCGTTGTTTATCTAAGTAAATTTTTAAAGAAAGATTTTTGTATCCGGATATAAGCTCCGTCGACGTCGAAGTAATTAGCGATGATGAAAGATTGGGGACAAGGAACTGAAAGAAAATCGGTCATGACTTTTTGATAGAACAATCACGGTATTCGCCTAGAGTAATTTTGGAAAACCAAGGAGAAATCAAATCTGGTTGACCGAACGGTAAAGACTGATAAATACATTTAACTTTATGGCATATTATTAGAGAAAATTGTATAATGTACTCAACACACAATTTACATCTTGTTAGGTGAACTTTCATATTTTTTTAAAAAAACTTTTTGTATTCATTTCGCTTTTTAATGTAATTATAAGTGGGAGAGAGTGGGGACAAGGAACGGGAACGAATTCTGAATGGAAGTTACGACCTTCCGATTATGAGACCCAAACTGTGCTGCTAACCAATAATCTCGGTTTGAAGAAAATATTCATGCAGCAGGGTTCGTGATAATTCACAATAAAAATAAAATTATGGAATCAGAATTAAGTTATTAAAGTAATTACGTTGCGTAGTCTTCAGGTTTCGAATAAGAGTTGCTACTCCTCGACACCGAGTGGAAGATGCTTTGGATGGCGTCGTGAGGATCTGCTTGTCAGTCTGCGAGTGTGTAATTCGTCGGTATGAGTGCTGAAGGAATTTGACGGGCCAGATGCCAAGTTGTTACAACCTAGACTCGTCTGATGAACATGCAGTGCGATAAACTAGCGGTATCTGCCTCACCCGCGAAGATGACTTAAAATCTATCGAGTTACAAATGGTCAGATAATGTTTGCTTTGTACTTTGCCCTCAGCTCAAAGCCGCATCGGTCTTGAAATATACACAATGACGTCATAAATAATCACTCCTTATGTCCGGGTGGTATCGCACTTGGCAATGAATTTTAGAAGGAAGCCATCCATATATTGTCATATCTCTTAACAAACGTGTTGTCGCGAATGCAACCTCACTCTAAAATTCGAAATGTTTCCATGTCAGCAGGAGAACAGATAGCCACGTTACTCAGATGAGTACATTGTTCATTTTAATACTGAGACAGATTACATACAGGCTGGATAGACCCTACAATTAAACATAAACATTTATGTCTCAACAAGGAATCACCAATTCTGAGTTGTAGAAACAAAAAGGAGTATCTACGATTTACAAGAATACAGTTTGCGACTCCGCTTTACAAAATATCTGAAGCACAATCTGTTAAAATTAACAAAATTATCCCTTATGAAACTAGAGCTTTTAACAACGTTTTGGAAAAGGCTATATTTGTCTTAACTATTTCTAATCTTTTCACCAATCTTACGTCAGATTTAGAAATATTGCCTTCCTGGAAGTTTCTGATAACATTACCGAAGTCTTACTTCTTCCATCTGCCTAAAATAGGACTTAGAACTTCGTCAATGACTCCTGAAATCAAGTTACCTCCCAGCATGACTTCATTAGTGATCACCAATTTACTTTGATATTCTCAGAATTAATAAATAGAAACAGTGCACTATTCAAAGTGTTAAAGGCTTATTCGGCAAACGTGTTTTAGAATAAATGGGTTTGGTTTAGAATGCGAACTTTGAGTTATGGAACTCCAGCAATCTTTACAATCTACTATCACCTCTCATGAGGCTAGGTCTGATATTTGTTCCCTTTCTCGTTTCAAACGTTAATCTGCTGTACTTTTTACAGAGACAGCAATGTTCAACGTGCTACTATCTGGATTCAGGGGCACGCCATTAATGGCATTTCAAAAACGAAAAGTACATTTTCATCATAGGAAACTAGTATAATAAAAAAATTGCAGTTTTGCAACAGCTGAATTGTTAATGTGGAATTCGTAACATTTTTCGCGGTCATCCCCTCGATCCTTATTTTCTAAGTAACAGATAGCTGGTACTACTAATTTTTCATTCGTATTAGCTGTCTAAACTTATCCGGTAATCCTAATGGGTAAAGAGAACCCACAGGCTTACGCGGAATCCAATCCTTGCGTACTTCACGTACACAAAAATTATTTTCCAGAAGCGGAAACGCTCAGGCATGGAATTTCGGAGGACGCGGGTTCAAATCTCTGTTCGACCATTCCTATTTCTGTTTTCCATAATTTACTGAAATCGCTCCGGTAAAATGTTTATTATTATTATTTTCTTTGGGTTTTATTCCTCTATAAAATCGACGTCGTTGGAGGTGGAAGAGGATTGAGGTACAAGGCACGGATAGGTATTCACGGCGTTTTGAAGGACTCATCGCAACATTCACCGGAAGAGATTTCAAAAAAGCATCACAAACCGAAATCTGGATGTCTAAACGGGATTTTAAACCCTCTTCATACGAGGTCAAGAATTACTGCTCACCCACCTAGATTTTTTCTTTACTATCATTTGCATGGTAACATTCCCTTTGTATTCACTGAGGTGTGTAAGTGAATGGGAAGCTATTTACTTTACGTTAATACTTATTAAATACATTTGTAGACAAAATTTGTAATTTAATGCGAAAAACTGTATTGCAATATGTGTGGAAGCATAATACTAGCATGGTTCAAATTTTAAATTTTGAAAAATTTCAGTCTAAAACCATGCTTTGGTTTCTATACAACTTTATACTTCGTATACTATACCGAGGTAGCAACAGTAGGAACTTTGGATTGTCCTATACCCGTCAGATTTAGGTCTTCTATTGAACCTGCACCGAATGCTAAGGAATCTAAGCAATAAACCTCGCTTGCATTCGGAAGAACACGGGTTCAAATGTCCGTCAGGCCATTCAGATTTCGGTTTTCCACGGTTCCAGAAACCATTCCACGGAAATGCCGGAATAGACTCAACAGTTTAAAACACGGGACTATGTTTGTCGAGATATAAATTGACCATGCAGCTAAGGTTGCCACCGCAGTACTGGACACTGCACGGCAAGTCTACTGCACAATGACACGGCTATACTCTGCTCTCAACTTGCGAGACATGCCTTATTCAGACATGAGACAAGTGCTTTATTAAAATATTCTTTTCATTGTTTAGACTGCTTGAGAAGGAAGGGCGTGCGCATGAATTTTGTAACTTTTCATACCTATAAAATGCAACGCCTGATGAGAAAAAAGGTGATTTCTGTCTTTCTTGCGTGCTCATTTTCGCAGTGTATGAGATCAAACGTTACGAACACTTGTACATATTACAAATATAGGTCTGCAGCCTAAATAATTGGAATACAATTGAGGAGGTAGTATTCATGGTTTGATTAATGTCATGTTTATAAATGTTGAAATTTATATCAGTTTTTAGTTTTACAATCAACCGAGAAACGAATACGAAATTGCAGTTATGTTTTCTGTTCGACTATTAAAAACTGACTTTCAATTACTAAAACTTGTTTGTTTGTGGACAGTAACGAATGAAGAGCATTTGACAGCTGTTGCATGAAACAAGCAAGATAATAGGTATTTTTTTTTCAGTTTAGAAATTGAGCTCATTTCTGATTTTCAACTATCGTTTCTTTAGATAGATGTCATATTTCCATAGTGTGTAATATTCATGCTAAGGAAAATGCAAGAAAATCAGAGCGTGTAGCGATGTCCAATCTGGCCTCGAACCCAAAACTATCGACAGCGCCATAACGATAGCAAACCTAGCGTGGTGGGTGAACGGTTAACGTTCTGGCCTCACATTCGGGAGGACGCGGGTTTGAATCCCCGTCCGGGCATCCAGATTTGGGTTTTTCATGGTTTCCCCAAATCACTCCAGGTGAATGCCGGGATGCTTCCTTCAAAAAGTCCATGACCGAATTCCTGCCCGTTCCTTGTCCCCAATCCCATCCCGCATCTAATGACCTTAGCCGTCGACGAGGCGTAAAGCAATAAAGAAAAAATAATAATTTGCAAAAAGTCAAAAATAGTTACTGTGATTAGTTTGAGCTCGCTTATCGTCTTCTTCTTCTTCGATTATTCCCTTTAAAGAGAGCGACTGAACTTGAGTAGTCATGATGTTTTTTTCTACTTCCTTTCTTCCCAAATTATCTTCATACGCTCGCTGTGTTCTCTCTTGCGCTCTTCTGACCATTTGTTTCCTGTTATTTTTTTGGTTTGTGTTTGTTTAAGTGTATGTTTTTTATGATATTTCTAAACTGTTCTCGGTTGCTTATGTTGTCTTGTGTGATCCCCAATTCTTTAAGGTCCTCTTCTGTTTCAGATATCCATTTAATCTAGTTTTTACTGGTGTTTACTATCTCGAAGATTTGCCTTGTGAGCCTGTTCTTGTTCATCCTGCTTATATGTACATAAAATTTCATCCTTCTTTTTCTAAAGTTGTCAGTTATTGTTTCTATCTGTTTGTAGAGTCATCTACTTAACTTCTTTAAAATTCCTCGACGTAGCAGGGGCGAGTGAAGAACGTAATTAAAAGGAAAGCCCTCTTTAAAATGCCGAAATTGTAACAAGATACACACTAAAAAATGTACAGTATCTGAAAAAAAATTCATTAAAAATATATTTAAAAATAACTATTTAAATCGTAACTATATATTTAAAAATATACACTTCTGGGACCAAAAAATTTGAATCACCAAAAGTTCCTTTACTTGAAGATTTTTTCGTTCTGTTAGTCACATTTATTTACCCAATGTTAACATTCTATCGTCTAGAGAAACTAGACAATGCACTGCCAAGCTTAATAACACATATACCAAGTCAATTGCAGTAAATTTATTAATGATCGTGTGCCGTCCGTGTCTTCAATGATGCTGTAACTACCAAGGAATGTTGTTAAGTGAGAGGGAGTGTGAGTTGAAAAAGAATTAACCAGGAGATTAGCAAACTCTATAACGAAATAAACTTGACTAATAGATTTTTTTTATGAAGTATTCAGATGTTTGCGTTTGTAAGACGTGATAAGATTTCTTATACTTGATGGCTTCGAGTCAAAACAACATTCAACTGCATTGGAAAAGAGAAGTCGTAATTAGGACTAAACAATGCTAGCGACAAAGACTGAATCTTGTGGTTTTATGTTACATGTGAATGGAACAGATAATACGCTTACTGGAATGAGTGCTTGTTGCTTTGCGTTCTGGCCTCGCATTCGGGAGGACGGCGGTTCGAATCCCCGTCCGGGCATCCAGATTTGGGTTTTCCATGGTTTCCCCAAATCACTCCAGGTGAATGCCGGGATGCTTCCTTCAAAAGGCCATGGCTGAATTCCTTCCCATTCCTTGCCCCCATCCTTTCCCGTCTCTAAAGACCACGTTTTTATAAAGGGACGTTAAACTGTTAAAAAAAAAAAAAAAAAAAAAAAAAAAAAAAAAAAAAAAAAACTTGTTGCTTTACTTATGGAGCTCTGTAATTAACGGAAGTCATTAGTATTCTACTACAGCAAGCGGGAAGAAAAGTACTTTATTAAAGAGCCATTCTAGATTTTACACTATATGATTTCAGGTAATCAATAGAAACCTGAGTGTCGATGGCCTGCCTAGAAATTTAATTTGGAATTAGTCAAAAAAATCAAGAGGGTGTGATATGAGGAATAGTAGATATGGGTTGAGAGGGTTAATTTCTTAAGTACCATAGGATAATGTTTTGTATGTAACCTTCCAAATCTACATTATTAAATACCCACAACGTGAAAACCAAACCCGCCCGTGTTTGCCAAGTCCATTGAGGCACCGTTCGCTGGATCGGGAAGAAACTGCAAACCAAACGTTGTGGTTGTGGTTTTAGGCGGTTTTACGCAATCACCAAAGGGGATACCGGGACTGTCCCCAATCTCCATCTCTTAAACTCCACATTATACAAACAAAAATACACTTAGAGCACACAGAACATAGTTTCACACTTCACAGACAGATGGCAACAGGCGTCAGGCTCAGCGCAAGCCGCACAAATCCCAAACACGTCGCATACTGAATAGCCAATAGCGGGATAAGTGCAAAGGGGAAGAACAAGAGAAAGAAGAACGTGAGAAACCAAATGTAGTAGCGCAGTTCTCTGAGACTGAGCTAAAATTTTAACGCATATTACACAACATACCGAAGCCGTTGGCTCAGATCGTTGCTGCATCTTGATGGTATCCGATGCTTAACAAGGGGTTAGCTTGTTCGAGAACCGTTGGTGGAAGAAATTTTTATTCTCGGGCCTTTTCTGCCGGTAGGGTATGAAACGTGGTGGTATACGATTCGTAATCACCAGACTGTCTACCTGTATCCTGAGTTAAATTAGTAAACTTTCTACTGTGGTTATGGAGTGAGGGCATGCGACTGTGTTGTCGGTGATTGGTCCTTTGGATTGGTACGTAAAATTTGGCGGACCCTTTTTGAGTTTCAGAAAAGTTGGCCTGCATCCTGTGGCAATGTCCTTCACCCTCTACCGTGTTTCATCTCTCAACCAACACTATACGCTGAGGATTTACAGTCATCGTAACAGATAATGACAATTTTATACTAAGGATGGTAACGGATAATCATTCCAACTTATCTAGCCGGGGCGTTACTATGGAGACGTAATACCCTCCATAGCTTATTACACGGAGAAGGATAGCATGTACAATGACAATTATGACTGCCTACTTTAACAGTATGTCACATGGCTGTGACAAGAGTATTGTCGCCTAGTATTCTGTGGCCTGGTTGAGAAGTTTTTCATTAATGACTACGGTGTCGACGGTTCCCACAGCACTCAGAGCGTCTTCGTTTTTAGAGAAACAATATGATGATGTACTGAGCAACTGCTTCCAACCGCAAATCACGTTTAATTCTCATTATTAGTGGCTTAATTATTCATCGTTATGTTGAAGATGCCTGTCGAGCCGGTGTCCTAACCTTATTGAGGTACCGTAAGTCTAATGCTGGATCACACTATCTCTCACAGGACGATACTTATAATTACTTTTAACTAATTAATTAATCATTAAATTGGCAGATTTTCTCTGTACGGTCGCCAGCTGATATTTTACCTTTCACCAAAGGATGATAATAAACATGGATTCTGAATTGATTTTTGAGTTCAATAAAATGACGACGATGACACCCTTTTCATTTTATTTTTATTCCGTCGAAATTTTCATATCAAAATATGGATAGGTATCAACTTCGTCTATAGATACTGGAACACGCTACTAAAACTCCAGCGAATAAACTTGGAAAAAAACACTGAAACTTCAGCAAAGAGAACTTCATAACTACTGTCAACGACTGTTGTAATAGTGTTAGGAAATAATGATGACACTTTACTCACCATTGCCGCAAGCTTCAAGTAGGAGCTAGAGAAACATCCAGAAAACAATAAAGGGTGCCGACAGACGATTCTAGAGAGCTAAAATTCACGTTGACTATCACATTCATACAAATAAATTACAATTTGTACAAAATCACTCACAATCATTAGGAAACTGTTTAAAATGGAAATTAAAGTTATTTACATTCATTTAAACACGTAGAACAAACGTAAACCACACCAAATAGCTGAAAAAAGTTCTGAAAACATCCTAACTTATACAAACTTTTATAAATATAGGCTTTTAATTAATGCTAGCTGGTGTCCACGAATTCGTTCGTGTTTGTAAAAATTTTGAATGATAGCCATCTACATGTCACCACCTTAGTGCACGGTGGGAGACTCCAGGCTAATACCACACACGAGCGCAAGTGATCTGCGCAGGATATTTATGGCTAAAAAGTTAAATATAAGAGCAGACAAGTCTTTCGTCAAAATATGAAACACTTTCGGTCGACTACTTTCAATCCTCATATTTCCCACACTACCACAGTTACCAACATGCAATCACCATACTGCACGATGAGAGACTTGAGGCTACTACTACACGCAAACACCAGTGATATGCGCTAGATAGTTATGGCAGCAAGGTGAAATATAAGGACACACACGTCTTTGGTAGAAATAGGAAAATGTCTTAAGTCTAACAGTTCCAACCAACATATCTCTCACACCCCCACAGCTACGGACATCTCACCACCATAGGGCACGATGGGAGTCTTGAGGCCACTAACACATACAAACCCCAGTAGTCTGCACTATGTATTTATGGCAGTAAAGTGAAATATACGGACAAACATGTCTTTGGTCGAAACATGAAAGTGTCTCAGGTCAACCACTTTCAACCACCATATCACCCACACTCCCACAGCTACCAGCATTCGGCCATCGTTCTGCACGATGGGAAACTCCATGCTACAACCACAGGCAAACATCAGTGGTCTGCGGTAGGTAGTGGTGAGTGCAGGGTGAAATATGGGGATACCACGTATATTTACATATTTATAACATAAGATTTCACGCATTATACTACTACCAATCATATTACACATCATTTACGGGGTCTCTTCCTAAAAACGAATATTCATTCACTTGAAAAAACGTAAAAATTAATAATTGATCAACTTTTTTTTCTTTAATTCCTAAGATTAAAATTCGCAGAATGCAGGGTTTGAGGGCTGTTACTACACGTAAATGTCTTGGAGACATCCTGCTGCTGGAGTGCCGCTATGGAGTGAACTACCTGTACAATCGTTTAGATTAATTTTTTTGACCATCTCCTTTCTCTGCCTGAAACGTATAAGCGGAGTAATAAAAATGTAGTAGCAGAAAGACAGGCTGTTGGCGAGACTTTGTTATCAAATCATTTCAGCTCAGAATCGTGTCCTAGTTAGTCGAAACAACCAGAGAGTTGTGTAAAGGACGAAACGTAACTTCACACTACTTGCTGATGCATATTTCTACAAATAGTTTACCGTGCTATCTTAATATTTTGATCATATCCAGTGACTAGTAGCCTCTGCGATTCATCTCGTTGTTCATCTTGTGTAGCTGGTCTTATTAGTTAGAGACAGTGAATAGGTATTAAAGTTATAACAAGGAGGCGGTGTCTGTGAGGGGCCGCTCCTTTGAGCGCCGCCGCGCGGCAGAGTCACTCCTAGTAACGAGCAGGAACCAGCTCCAGAGTCCTGCGACACCGACCGCACTTCCTGGGGCCGCTCCGAGGAAATGATGCGCTCATCACAGAGTCTCTTACAAATGACCCACGAAACAAGCAATAGCACTATGACTAACAAGGGAAGCGTCAGAAATGTACACCACCGACTTTAATGTAATTTCGCACAATTGTTCTTGACTTTTGGAAATAATTTTAATGAAGACGCAGTTGTGTCTACACGTACACACTTTGACAATAAATTTGGCCGCCGCTGAAAAATTCCATCACTCTTATTTTCCACAATCTGACATCAATGTCATCCCAGGAAATAGTAAGGAAATACTGGCAAGCCAGTATTGCGTTACTGTACTTTAGGATGACATTGATTTCAGATTGTGCAAAATAAAAGTAATAGAATTTTTCAGCGGCTGCCGAATTTATTGTCAAAGTGTGTACACTGTCTAATCAGAAGTATCCGTACATCTATCTGAAACTGCACTTACACTTAACCCATGTCATATTCTCTACTACTGGACATTAATATGGGATTGGTGCAGTTTTTGTCTTTATGACGGCTTTAACTGTGCTGGGTAAACTTTCAGTAAGGTGTCTGAATGTGTGTGGAGGATTGGCAGCCCATTCTTCCTAAAGAGCTTGTAACAAATAAGTCAACAAATCTGTTTTTTTTTCGTATAATTAAAATAATAAACAGGCTCGGACCCGATCACTACCAACATAACGTTGGAAAATAGTTCAGAAAACGTTAAGGTTTTCGAAATGATTGTTCAGCAGTTGCGAAAGTTAAACGTGACCAACCACTTTTTACAATATTGACCGTGAATTATTTATCGGAACTTCGTATTCGAAGGCACTTGCGTTAACATCACCACGAACACTTACTTATATCTGTGAAATTAAATGCACAATACTCTACGATAAAGAGGCCGTCTTTTCTGGTGTAAACTGTCTGTTTTACCTCCAGCATACCTAAACCAACTCCGGCTACATCGGCCGGTACCTCCCCGCGTCCTGCTCCCGCCTCATTCGCCGAAATTCATCACGTGACTCTCCAGCCACCGATATATCGCCTGCTTGCCCCTGTATACTTAAAAGCTGAAGCCAGAGAAGGTAGTGATGTTGGACGCTGGTTGTGGCAATCCGATCGAAGAGTTTTGGTTAACCAAATGCTTTAAAAACATGTATTGCCAATAGTGATGTACGGAGGAGGTGGTGTTTTTCCTGGTTAGGTTGTGATCCTCTTATAAGCTTAAGAAAACTCTAAATGCGGAAGGATATGAACAAATTTTAAATCCTGTGTACTTCGTGTGGTAGATAACTGGTTTGAAGACTATAACAGCATGATATAAAGTTGTTTCTATGAGGCAATAGTTCATGGACAGCAAAATTTCTGAAATGGACTGTCCTTCCCAGAGTCCCGACCTGAACGTAATGGAACACCTCTGGGTTGGGGTAGCTCGTTCCGCTGATACTGCTTCCCTATTAATAACAAAATAATCCCCAACTCCTTTTACACTGGTGGGTCTCCTTGTCTTGGAACCTACCGTTCAACTCCACATTACATAGTAGTGTCCGGATACTTTTGATCCTATAGTTTTGTTTTTCCTCTCTAGTATGATTACGGATACATTTCTGACAAAGCACAATCGACTGAAAGTGAAAACAGCAACTTTCAGTAATATAGGCTTATATGTAGTCGGGAACCTAGCAATTTCCTAAAAAGAGCTTTTTTTTCATGTTTAACTTTTCCTTATCGGTGAAAACAGTCAGCTACCAAATATTTGCACGCAGCATAGGTTCAGGATTCACTTTTTCTTTTAGTATCTTTTTCAGTTTTATTATTATTATTATTATTTTAAGAGAGCAAAGACTAGTGGCCTGCCCGAATTTAAACCAGATCTGTTAGACTCGGCGTACTTATTTATATGAGGAAAGTTCGTGTTGCCATTTGTCTGCGAAAAGTGTAACTTTCCGGGTTCTGTGTGATAAGTGTTTTGTTTCTGGTGGACATTAAGTACCGACCAAACATTCACCTAGATGGCTGCGAGAAAATATTAAAAGCCAATCAGGACAGCGGAAAGGCGGGAAATAGGTCCCATCGCTACTCCCCGATCCAAAGTGCTGACCCTTGGCGGTTTATTATCGTACGTAATAAACTAGCTAAAAGCACGGCTTTGTGGTGACTCGCGAAGTATTTTTGTTATTAGAAATACTAAATACAAATAAAGAAAGTAATAATATTCATTAGAAGGTTAATATTTACACTTCACTAAGTACTATCGAAATAGTGTTTTTAGTTTATTGAGAATAAATAATTAGACATACTGTATTTATAATAAGACGTAATCTATAAATATTTAAAAAAAGAAACAATTCAATTTATTTAATTTGTTTTTAACCGTGTACAAAATTTCTAATTCGAGTTTCTTCCAGTTTTCAACACTTTAGCATAATCGATTTTTTTATATTAATAATTCTGTCATAAGAAAATCTTCTATTTAATGTTAAGCCTTCTAACGTTTTTACCCTCGATAACGCAATATATGTTAAACCAATCGAAGTTTCTTTTTCTCCAATATCTATAACAACATTATCCAATGTTAAACCTTCAGATTTATGAATTTTCATTGCGAAAGTTAATTGCAACGGAAATTTGTTTTCATCAACAAGTGATATTCCCTCTTTTACAAAATTAAGTTTTCGGTGGAATCGGATCACAACCATTATTTTCATAAGTTGAATGAAAATAATTTTCAAAACGAACCGTTATCACGTGTCGTATTTGATGAGGTGGACTTAGATTTTTTTCATAAATAATATGTTTAACATTACCATAAACCTCCATTTACTAATCCTTTTTGTTTTTTCATCTATAAATTAGAACGTATATAACTTTATATCCAAAACACCATACCATAAATGGTTCCAGTCCACTTAATAATTCAGCGCTTGGTGATTTGGTTGCAGAACGATTATGAACAGATGGAATACAAACAACAGATTGACGCAGTTTTTTTAAAATTTTTAATGATTAAATTCTTTTTCATGTTTATTTGTTTCAAATGGTAAAATGGTATCGTTGAAAAAGTTACGTTCCCGTAATGTAAAAGTTTATAGATTACGCGTCATTAATTTTTCAGTCATCCATTATAATCTCACAAATCCGTATACGATCAAATATATCTCCAATTATTTGTTGAGATTCATTTTGTCAGAATGGTGCAGAAAAGAAACGATACTTTTGAACAGTTGATGTGAATAATAATTTTCCGTTTAGCACGAATTCATTTCCTTAAATATTACTACTTTGAAGTGGCCTATCATTAACAGGCGATATCTGTTTGAAATACCCACAAAAAAGAGAAAGAAATCATAATTCATAACTAATCCATGAAATGGTTCATCTTGTCTTGAAGGTGTAGCTATTCGTAATCGCAAATCAATTTCTTCAAAATACTGCATCCAATCATACTCATTTCAACTATAAGCAGAGGTTTAAACTCACGAATTTCCTCTTGAAACTGAGTAAATGAATGTAAACTGAGTACTCTAAATGCATTATTTACTCCTGTTAAAAATTGGGCTTGTAGTATTGAACCATTTATATTGACAACAGCAGCGAAATTGTTATTAGCCGTTTTAAACACTTTTTAACGAAATGATGACGTAAGGTAATTACAGTAAGAACGTCTTCTTAAAAAAAACCAAAGAATTTAATTCTGGACTGCATATAAAACCCGCGTCCTACGTAAGAATGACAGAACGTGTGTATTATAAACCAGGAACAGATGGGAAAATGCACCAGATGACATAAATGTCATCATACCAATTGAATTACTTACAAAAATTTATACTTCGTTTATGTCCAGAAATTTCCTAGTTTTCACTTTCTTTAATCTTTAAACATAGATACAGAACATGTGACCTTATTGTAACGCATATTTTCTGTGGGCTAAACGAAATTCTCTACCGAACGATGTATACAATGTCTTTTTTTTTTTTTTTTTTTTTTTTTTTTTTTAAAAAAACTAGGTACCGTACAGTCAACTGTACGAACTGTGGACGCGTATTATTTTTCAGTTTTCTGATGGCGAATGCTTGAAGCATGGTTAGAAGGACAGGAATATGCGTCGTGTTTTTGCGTTTGTTTGCTTCAACGGTACAAATTTTGTTCGTCAACTCCTCAAGAAATTACTACCAGCAGTGGCAGATAAAGATTACAGGCATTGTGCTTTCATTACAAAAGTCAGAGGACTTGTCTGAAAGCAGAATAACTACCAGTATATTACACGCATATAAGAAAGAAACTGTTCCTGTTAAAAAACATCGTCAAATAAAAATAATCCGATGGTATCATTTACGTCGATCTAAATTGCTTCATAAGTTCGAATATCTTGAGCACAACTCGTCATTTCACTACACTCAAGTGCCATGACACACAGCTCAATAACAATAACACAGAATACCGCCCTCTTCCACACTGCATTTTTTTTTTTTTTTTAACATCGAGGTCTTTAGAGACGGGAAATGGTGGGGGGCAAGGAATGGGAAGGAATTCGGCCATTGCCTTTTGAAGGAAGCATCCCGGCATTTGCCTGGAGTGATTTGGGGAAACCATGGAAAACCCAAATCTGGATGCCCGGACGGGGATTCGAACCGCCGTCCTCCCGAATGCGAGGCGAGAACGTCCACACTGCAGCACGCAGTCACGTGATGTCTGGCTGACTGTAGAACATTTCTCAGTAGCGGAACATGGAAGACATAAATAATCATCACGCAATACCGGGCATTCGAGATGAGATGGGAACAATACAGAAAAACACGGAATAATTTTATGAAGATTAAACTTAACTTAGTTCACAACCCGAAGGATGGTTGGATCCTTCCAAAGGAAGCATACTAAGCCATTGGGTCGGAGGAACAGCTTCTTGACACCTCTACTGCGGGACGAAGACAAGCTGGCGGCGGCTCAATTATGTTCTGGGGAACATTCACGTGGACATCCATGGGTCCAGCAGAGGTCGTGCAAGGCACCATGACGGCCAATAAACATCGGACAATGGTTACAGACGACGTACAGCCCTTCATGACGACCATGTTTACCAACGGCAGTGGCATTTTTCAACAAGAAAATGAACTAGACAATTTGCCGTGTCACAAGGCCAGGAGTGTGATGGAGTGGTTCGAGAAACACAGTGTAATTATTGTACTGGCCCCCCAACTCGCCAGATCTGAACCCGATCATCTGGAATGTGATTGAACGTGGCGTCAGAGCTCATCGCCCTTCTCCCCGGAATTTTCGGGAATCAGGTGACTTGTGTTTGCAGATGTGGTGCCAACTCCCTCCAGCGACCTACCAACGCCTGATTGCTTCCATGCCAAGAGGCGTCGCCGCTGTTATCCGTTCAAAGGCGGACATGGTGGCTATTAGGTGGGTCGTCATAATGTTCTTGCTGTATGTAAAGCACTGCTTATGCGTTAAGTAAACTGCCATCTGACTTCCACATGTGAGACCTCTGGTTAGGTCATTATACGGTAGTACTGAACCTACATTGCATGGGGCTGGATTCTTACTTGCCCATTTTTTTTCTGCTTAGATGAGAGCTAGCAGTACATACATTAAAAAACTGTGATTATGTGTGCTTTATGATCTTTAGTGTTATTAGAACTGCTGTTATACAAAATTGTTAATTTTTTGCTATAATGCTCTCTGTACCATACAAACACTGAAATTGTATCAAACAAACTGAAGTAAAAATTCCACTTGACTATGATTGATTGTTGTACTGTAAATAGTGAATTTTGATTTAAATTCGTGATTTTGCAGCACTTTAATTGAATGTTTGACGAATAATGCAAAATTATAGTTAAAATTGTTGACGCGCCCTTAAATCACAACAACAACAACAACAATATCGTTGATTTGGAAAATAAAACTTTATCAAATGTTCAGTATGAAGGTAAAGCGAGAATAATTCAAAAAACTAAAATAATAATTATGAAAAAGGGCTGAAACTGAAATTTTATATACAGCTTAAATCTTGTTCCTCAGTGCTTAAAATGAATTCTAGAGCAACATTGGGAAAAAAAACAGCGAAAAATTAGTAGAGGAATTCTGAGTTCCAACTTCAAGAATGGCCTTCGTCAAAAGTGATCCAACAAAGAAGTCTTCAATAAAACAGAGAAAATCAAAAACAATCCGCAAAAGATGGGCACGATATTATGATCACCTCAAACGTATGGAGGAAACCAGACTGAAAAACTTTAATTTCTTTGATACAAAACCCAAAAACCTTAATTTCCTGGTTTGTAAATATCAAAAAAGACCTTTATTTGTTGGGATTATAACCAGAAGATGCTTTCGACAGAGATCTCTATCGGAAGAAATTAGTAACACATGTTATAAATCGAGAGAAACAGCCCAAAACGAGACGCGGCACCCTTTAGACAGAACAGTACAAATGGGTCCACTCAAAATAAATGAAGGACATCTGGGTCCAAAAGTTAGTGAAACTCACCACCAAAAGAAAGGCGATTCAGCGTGGTACATACAGTAATAATGATTAAACATACTAAGAACTCAAATTAAAGCTACTTGAAACTGGAAAAAATAGAGAATAGTGGAAATTTCAGAGCAAAGGGTGTTTAACAGTACCGATGGGAAAAGGTAAATTCAAGAGGCTGATTGTACTGGTACTTGAAATAGGCCACTTGGATGATCGCTACGTAACACTGAGCGACCAGTATCGGGGATGGCCGAGTTGGATGAGGCGGTGGCACGTTCGCAGTGCCCAGGGCGGCGCGGCAGCTGGAGGCGCCGTGCTAAGTAAGAGCGCCGTGAGGTGCGCGGCTCAATCAGCCACTAATTGCCGTCGTGATTGCGCTCAGCGGGGAACAGCCGCTACCTGTCAGCTCGCCCAACACGCCCATTGATGCGAAAATAATAACTGCAGACAGCCAGACAGACAACTTCATCTCGTCGCCTGTTGTTTCCGTCACGATCGATTCGCTCCCTCCATTGCCCGTCTTCTCATTACGCAGCTCGCCTCTAGCAATACGGCTCCCTTCTCTTTAAATTTTTGGTTTTATATTACCACACTGACTGAATCTCAATCAGTAATCTCTTACAGTTAAGTTAGTGACCCAAAGGTTTTGATGACTGACAGAATGGGAGCACAGTTATAATCGAGCACAGGTGAGATGGTGTCTTAGTGATTAGAAAAGGCTTCAGATCTGGGAAGACAGTGCAAAAAATATAATACTTACAGTAGCAGTATCTTTGGGATCCGGCATTGGGAGCAAGTAATTAGAATGTAGTACCAGGCATGTAACATTTTTTCGCGATTTTTTTAAAGTACTGAGGTAAAAAAGTGAAAATAACCCTTTAAAAATCCATAAGTGCTTTTCTCTTACTTCCTAACAGTCCTGTAGCAGTTCCAAAGACCCCATTGATCAATAAAAAATACACGAAGCGTAATACATGAACGAATAACTGGATGCAAGAGCACACGCATATGCGTGCTTTAAATCTTTACTGCAAGACTGTCTCTTCCGTAAATAGTTGCAGGACTGCGCTCTTAACAATAGAATGAATGGGGATACTAATTCGCTTCTCTAAAGAAATTCTGTTGCGGGTCGAACTGAAATTACTAACTGCTACTCCATATTAAGATCATTGCTCAGTGATTAACTTAGATTCTGTCAGCTCCAATAGATTTCTACCTCAAAGAGTGTATATCAGCTTCGTTTTATTGTAAATTTTATTTTAATGTACTCGGTAATTAACTGCTTCACAATTTTAAAAGACGGCCTGAATCATTTTTCAAATTGGGATCAATTTATTGAAAGCTGTTTATCTTCATTAATTTCAGTGAAATCTCTAACTTCAATTCACACCAGAAAAATATCTCATCTCTAAATTTCTTTACCATCTACTGATTTAATTCAAATGCAGTATGGTAATACACAAAAGAAAGATTAATTTACTTGTAAAAAATAAGTATTTTTCCAAGCATTTTCAAATGATCAACCATGTAAGATTAGGTCTCGAGAAACCGCTACGGCTATCCTGATCTGGATTTTCTATGGTTTTCCAGATCACTCCAGGCAAACGCCGGGATTGTTCCTTAAAACAGCCCAGGGGCGCCTCCTGCCATTTCCCGTATGTCCCTTCCTATGCACAAACGATTACACATTAGGATAGGTGCCACGTATGCTCCGCCATCCACTTTTACTGAATCGCGGAGTAATAATAGTTATATCAGACATGAAAGATGAGCCCTTAAAATACAATCATGCTGCTGTACGTAAACGACTATGTATAAGTGTACACACTGCGAGGACGGTTTTATCGTGACTTCGGGCACTAAAAATGAAATCTGGAACGTTGCTTAAGAGAAGTATCCAGACTCTCGCAGGGTAACAACGAAAAAATAGGTACGATCCGTGCCTTAAAAGCGAGAATATGATAGCAACTAAATTACTTTAGTTTCACCTAGTTTCAGATTATAAAACCAGCACAGTAAGAGAGAAACATGCAGATTATGTACTACGTCGCCCTGAGTATCAGCTTCTGAAGGAAGAGTGGGCTACACTACGACTTTTTAAGTGGTTTTGGTTTGATTGACTACCGATGCGAAAACTTCTGAGCTCGTCCAAATGTCTTAAAATAGTAAATTCCACGTTTATCATTTGGGGATTTGTGATTGCAGCGGAAGAGAACATCTGAATAGGTCCAAGACGTTAACAGGTTGTAAGTGACGACTATACCACTGGAAACAGATTGGTCCAACAAGCTGCACAACTTACGGGGTTATATACAGCAACGACGGTTCAATAAGGTAGTGCTCAACCAATACAGAATATCTTCCAGTGTATAAAACTGCTACCTCTTTATAGTCTGCAATTCCCCAAAATTATGAGTGGCAGAGGATGTTTTGCACCGGAGCTATGTGCTTTCCAATCGCGAATAGCACGAGTCAAGAAAGAATTGATATAACCATCAGTACGACACTTAATATCTCATATTTTGTCTCTCATATCATGACTCAAATAGCATGGTATAATGAGTGTTTCATCACACTCTAAATGAAAGGTAATGTTCGCATATTTACCAATAAATTCAACCGGAACCTACGTCAACTGTTTGCGAGACAATTGCAGCCCAATCTATGTACCAATTCTAAAACACGTCCGTCAGCTGTCGCGAATCGAGCGGTTCTTCTCTGTACCTTCCTCATACTTTCGATCAATCCCTTGCGATGCGGATCCCAAACGGCACAACAATATCACAAATGTGGACATGTGAGGGTTTTGTATGCTATCTCCTTTGTATAAGCGTTGCAATTGTTCAAAATTCGACCAACGAATTAACCCTACCAACAACCGAAGAAATATGCAGGTCTTATTTCATGTTGCTTTGTACTATTACGCAAACAGGGAATTAAACATGTCAATAACTGAACTATTTACTTTGTACTCCTGAACAAATGGATTCTTTTGTTACCTTGCAAATTGGCTTGTACTTTTTGCGATTTAGCGTAAGTTTAATGTTGTTCGATTCATGATGAAATAACGTCCAGATCTCTCTGAACTTCCACAACCATTCTCGGTGGGGTTTAGTAATCCTCCCGTATACCATGGTGCACTGAGAGTACTGGAACCGCCAACCTATCTGTTTTTTGAAATGTAGTGACTGTGAGGTTTTAAGAGGGATAGTACTACCCAATTATACACTTACTTCACCACATGCCATACAGTGTAACGGGGCTGATTAATATAAAAATGCAATAACTTTATAAAATTTACCATTTAAGAAAATTAAATGAAAGATTAAATTCCATGGAGAACATTAAATATATGTGCTTTGGATTTCCTGTTACCTCTCGCTGGTCATTATCAAGAGACAGATGAACTAAAAACTTCTTTAAAAGTAGACTTGCTTCGTGAAAACAGATTACCAATTCATGAACCTGCAATTATTTTTCGGAAAGGAAGTTTTAAACAACAACCCAAGTAGATTGTATGACGGGTGTTGGTTTAGCTTTATGAATCGTTATTATTAAAATGGAGTTATTATAAAACGAGCCTCCTTCATTGAAAATATGTATATGAATTATTTCTAGTTCTGAAAAATTACGACTAAAAGAAAGAAGTAACAGCGAAGCGCGTTTCAACAGGAAACCAACTTGCGCTCAAAATGTGTAATTCAACACGTCATGAACACACATGGTTCAGATATTATCCTGCGGACCTAAGCTGGACCTCAAATTGCATCGCTGAAATAACAAACTAAACTAAGGAATACTCAAAATCGTACTTTTTCTTAGCACCCAGAGAAATATATACACCAATTCATACTATTTATTCTTATCAAACTATTGATAATTCCCGTAAAACTTTACAAACATTGCATAAAACAAAATTCAGTGACATCGTCGTTTTTAAATTCCTCCAAAACATCACAACTGTTTGGTTATTCTGTTTCCTATGTGATTTTAAATGACTTCCACCATTGCCGAACACGTCGTCGCGTGCATCTATACACTGTGTAGTCACCTAGTGAATGACATCTTTCGTTACAAGAGGACTTAATCGCCTCAGCCCCACATACTACTTCTACGTGATTCAAGCTGACGCTATTATTACCTTTGTGAGAAACGTGTAAGATTTTTCAGATTGTGTTGCTTATTCAGATAATTTAAATGTATATTTTTTGGAAGAAATGGGAAAGAAAGGTATATTAACATAATTCAGACCATTGACATGAAGTCTCCGACAAGTAACATTGGCTGGAAGCTGTCTAAGATGACGATGAACTGGATTCAGAATTCGTGTAGGAAATTACTATAAACCGACCTAAAGCTGTGATCACGTTGGCCTGTATGACGGCGGCAACTTTTCAACATTTGTTTCTTCAAGCCCCATAAACTGCTGATTACTTTCCGTTCAAATCCGTGCGAGATTTTAGAGTTGGTTTTTATTTTCGGGGAGTTGGAAATACTGAAACACTGTAAGAATTTATTCGAGTTTACGGGCTATCACAGTCATTAAAGAAGAACAGACTAAATTGGTCACTAATTCTTCCCTAAAAATCCCTGACAACGATTCTTTCCGGGATGTAAGGAGATAATAGAGCGTAAGCGCGAATTCAGCGTGCCCTGCAAGTCCCTGCTTTGTAAGGAACTTCAGTGGGCGCGTTTTAATGTGCTGTGCAACACCAGAAACTACCCTTAATCGACTTCTGATTCAAACTATGTTGGCCAAATACAACATTACCCTTGGTCCTTGATTTTTATTCATGCGACATTATTCTTTGCGAATGCTGTTGCTCCTCAAGCTGAAAATGTCGCAGAAAGGGATCTGATTTAAGCCACTAAAAACGCTACGGTGCTGCAACTCTTCATTTCCAAACATGTCTTACTGAAATGAGGGAGCAGCAAGAAAAATGTGATCCGTCAGTAGGGGAATGTCTCCTGGTTGACGTTCCGGTAATTCTGGAGCAGACCACGATTTTTTTTTTTATGATCACGCTAACGGCTTAGGTACACGATTTTGCAGAAGAAGTGGAATCCGGCAGCTACCCCGTGGACTGGACAGCGGTGAGCGTGTTGCCTGGTAATTACGGAGGCTGCGCTTGTGGACAAGTGGAGCGTGTCCACATCCGGCCACAGCAGACACCCCTCAGGCCTCCGGACATCCTCCACCGACAAAATGACCATCACAACGAAACTTCTCTGACCTAAAAAAAGATGTATTGCTTATTAATTGCTGCAATCATTTAGCCTCCAGATGTTAGCTTCATCATGCGCTATGTCGTAACTAAGCAGGATGTTTATAATATCTTATATTTCCATTTAACAATTTGTAGCGATTTCAAATTCGTATTGTAAATCAAGTCACATGGTTATGGCCTGTCACACTAAAAAACATTTTTTTGTTCAATAAACTTATTTTTTTTGTCACTTTCATTCTCTGTGCGAAGCATTTATTGGCTTAAATCAATCGCGAGAGTTGTCTGTTTATTGCTACTTTGTGTTTTAGTAAATCTGCGATCTGTAAATTATACCTAACCTTACCCAAAACATGATCATGGGTCTGTACCTAATCATATATATTATTTCTATAAGGTATTTTTTTGTCACAAGCCTGTATCTTCTTTCATACTTAACCGAAATCAATGAATGAGGTGTCATTTTAAAGCTTATGGTCTCCACTTTAGTCACATCATATTTTAAGAAATGAAGTTTTCGGAATTCGACCCTTAAAGGGCAAAAATGTCAATCTTTCTAAAATGCTGTTTTCTGTGTTACGAGTCATTTATCTCCCTGGATACGTATATGAAATCGTTTAATGTAGTATCATTTTAAAGATTAAGATCTCCGCTTTAGTGACCTGATATATTAAGACAGATATTTTTCGGAATTCTACCCTTAAAGAGCAAAAGTATCAATATTTTTGCAATGCGTAATTGTGTCACGAGCGATTTATCTCTCTTAATATCTAACCGATATAGATAAATGAGGTATCATATTAAAGACTAAGGTCTCCGCCATGGTAACATTATATTTCAAGAAAATAATTTTTCGTTTTTCGGCCCTTAAAGGGCAAAATGGCGATTTTTCTAAAATGCGTTTTTTGTATCTCGAGCCATTTATCTCCCGGGATATCTAACCAAAATCGATAAATGAAGTAGGATTATGAGGAGTAATGTCTCAGCTTTGTGACATGATATATTAAGAAAGAATGTTTTTGGAATTTAACCCTTAAAGGGAAAAAGTATAATTTTTTCAATAACGCATTTTTGTGTCACGAGTGATTTATCTCCCTTAATATCTAACCGATATAGATAAATGAGGTATCATATTAAAGAATAAGGTTTCCGCCGTGGTAACATTATATTTTAAGAAAGGAATTGTTCGTAATTGGACCCTTAAAGGGCAAAAATATCAACTTTTATAAAATTCGTTTTTTATGTCTTGAGCAATTTGTCTCCCTGGATATCTAACCAAAATCGATAAATGAAGTAGGATTATGAGGAGTAATGTCTCAGCTTTGTGACATCATATTTTAAGAAAGAATGTTTTTGGAATTCAACCATTAAAGGGAAAAAGTATAAATTTTTCTATAATGCATTTTTGTGTCACGAGCCATTTATCTCCCTTGATTTCTAACCGATATAGATAAATGAGATATCATGTTAAAGACTAATGTCTCCGCCGTGGTAACATTATATTCTAAGAAAGGAATTTTTCGTGTTTTTCATCCCTTAAAGGGCAAAAATGGCGATTTTTCTAAAATGCGTTTTTTGTATCTCGAGCTTTTTATCTCGCTGGATATCTAACCAGAATCGATAAATGAAGTAGGATTATGAGGAGTAATGTCTCAGCTTTGTGACATAATATTTTAAGAAAGAATGTTTTTGGAATTCAACCCTTAAAGGGAAAAAGTTTAAATTTTTCAATAACGTATTTTTGTGTCACTAGCGATTTATCTCCCTTAATATCAAACCGATATAGATAAATGAGGTATCATATTAACGAATACGTTTTCCGCCATGGTAACATTATATTTTAAGAAAGGAATTGTTCGTAATTGGACCCTTAAAGGGCAAAAATGTCATTTTTTCTAAAATTAGTTTTTTATGTCTTGAGCTATTTATCTCCCTGGATATGTAACCAAAATCCATAAATCAAGTAGGGTTATGAGGATTAATGTCTCAGCTTTGTGGCATCATATTTTAAGAAAGAATGTTTTTGGAATTCAACCATTAAAGGGAAAAGTATAAATTTTTCTATAATGCATTTTTGTGTCACGAGCCATTTATCTCCCTTGATATATAACCGATATAGATAAATGAGGTATCATAGTAAAGATTAAGGTCTCCGCCATAGTCACAATATATTTTAAGAAAGAATTTTTCGTTATTCGACCCTCAAAGGGCATAAATATCAGTATTTCTAAAATGCGTTTTTTGTGTCTCAAGTCATTTACCTCCGTTGACAATTAAACAAAATTGATAAACGAGGTATCATTTAAAAGATTAAGGTCTTCGTAATGTCTTCGGTTCAGTTACCACATTTTAAGAAAGAAATTTTAAAAAATTCTAACCTTAGAGGGCAAAAGTGTTAATATTTTTACAACGCATTTTTCTGTCATGAGCTGTTTATTTCCCTTGATACCTAATCGAAATCAATAAATGACGTATCGATTTAAATATTAAATTATCCACTATCGTCACATCATATTTTAAGAAAAAACTTTCTCCAAATTACTCCCTTAAGGGGCAAAAATAACATCATTTCTCAAAACTTTTTTTTTTTACCTTGCTTGATAACTAACCGAAATCGATAAATGAGGTATCATTTTAAAGACCAAGGTGGCTGCTTTGGTCGCACCATATTTTATAAAAGAAATTTTTTGTAATTCGACCCTTAAAGGGCAAAAGTATCAATATTAATTATAGAACGTGATGATTTTTTAAAATTTTTGTTTTTATTATATGCCATTTATCTTCTTCGATACCTAGCTGAAATCGATAAATGACATATCGTTTCAAAAATTAAGGTCTCCAGCTAGGTAAAATCAAAAATTAAGAAAAAAATGTTCAGAATTTGGTGCTAAAAGTGGTAGCGCGTATGAGACTGTTCAGAGCCAAGTCCCCAGATTTCAGCAGCGGATATCACAGAGAAGTCAATAAACTTTTTTTTATTCCATAAGTAGTTTTTCGTATATATTTTTTTCTTTTATGGAAACACTGTCGTTTTGCTACACAATTCCAATGTAATCATTTTATTCCCTCAGCAACAAATATCACAGAGATGTTGATATGTTGTGTGCAGTTTGTTAAGGTTGGTTTTATGCTACCAAGGTCAGTGACAGTTTCTCATAAATAAAGTGTGTTTTAAATTTTCCTAACTGTTTCATAATATGTTGTGAGTATTTTGCTGTGTACCTATGACACTAAAAAAAATATTTGCTACAAAACTACGGTTCTACTATTCATTATATTACAAGCATTCAACCTCACTATTCGTCGTATTTTATTCGCGAAATTTTCGCACGGGTCGTCTAGTAATTGATATAAATATATAATTAAAACTGGCACAAACAGTCGTAGTGTAACCGTCCCAAGAGTTTCTCCAAATAAAGTACCTATCTTCGTGCCTACTTTTCCTAAAAGTAATTTCTTTTCTATTTTGGCTGTAAGACAAACAAAAAATAAATCAAAAACCAACCTGCTGGGAAAATAATATAACGATGTGATTAAATTCTTAACATTTGATTGCTGGAATCCAGTAATTCCATTTTTTCCCTCTTAAACTCTTCAAAATTGAGCTACTCATATCTAAACTATCATTTTAGTGGGAAAACTACGAAAACTCGTACAACCTCATAAAAAATGTAATATACTTATGCTAGTGCATCTCATTTGTATGAATACAAAATGAAGTGTTGAAATTGCGAAATTGATAAAACCGCTGCAGTTATGGATACTGAAATATAATTTAACCTTATGATCTAAATTGCCGAGCTTTCCGCTCAATTTGAGTGGATTAATTAGCTGCCAATAAGCACCTGACAGCCTGCGACGATATTTCGTGGATTAACAGTTTTACCACACAAACTGTGATAACAGCGTGTTTTGGACAAGACAGTTACAGTCTCGTCTCGAACAAATGATAGCTGAATGCTCCATTTTATTTTATTCAAACGTAGATAATAACTTATGATCGCCAAAAAAGATAAGTATTTTTGCGAAGTCCAGAAATGAAAAATCACTGTTCCGAACTAATACCACTTAATTTAACGAACACAGTTCCTTGAATCAACTTCTAAACACTCGCGCTACATTAAAGCAAACTTCTTATACATTTCACAACATATTATGGGTTCTATACAATGAAGCAGAAACTCGCAGCATCTGGTATCATATCGGCCGCGGATCACACGATGCTGCTCGCTCAAGATTCTACAATTCCAAGTATCGATAATAATCTTACACTAGTCACAGACTACATAAACTACAGCTTGTGGAAATCCTACGAAATCTTAATCAATTTACAAATATTTATATAATTATTTACAACGCTTATACTCAATGAAAGGAAAATAATGTAATTTTAACAATAATAATAAAAATGATTGGATAATTGTGGTAATGTCACAAACTACAGCAATTAAACACGTCGAGAACGGGCTTTCGCTACCATCTCATAATTATCAGAGTTATTGGGATGACAGTACGATGCATTGCCTTCCAATAAGAACGAAATGATAATTCAAGGCTAACGATTTGATATCTAGCAGCTTATAAACAAAGATTCTTAACGGATGAAACCAATCAAAGGACACACTACCGCGAATCTTCGTTTGAGGCATTTTAGAAATTAGAGCGAATTGTACTACTGTTGTATGCAGAGATAGAAGTTAACATGACAAAACTTGGATATTTATTGATAGAGGAAACCAAAATAAAACATTCTTTATACTAATACACATAGTTAAAGTAGAAATACACCAAAATATATCAAAACCTGTAGCTAATTTCGTAACTTACCCAATTAATGTATTCTAAATAAATGTGTTCAAACTTGAATTGAAACAAAAATTCACAGGAAAAAGTAGTAAAATGATAAGGTATAAAAATATGATAAGGGAGATAGTGTTGGCGAGGAGTGTTTGTTTTGGAAGAGAAACATATCAGGATAAATCGTTGATGGTTATGCAATCAGATTAAGCATTTCATTTTTGCTGTAATACATGTAGACGGAAAGCATAGTATTTTCAGGTCTGCGATGACATAAACAGATAAATACGAATAGTATAAAAAAGCTAACGCAACATGTTCCATTCAAGCTCTTCATAAATCCATTAAACAGAATTTATAATGGCAAAGGTTTAGAAAAGTATATGTAGTTTTGTAGGTAAATAACTGAGGAGCGCAGGTAATTATAATTCCTGAGCTATTATCTGAGTGGAATTGCGACGCTGGAAAGGGGAACTGTCTCCCATTATTACATGTAGGCATTCGTAGAGTATAATAACGTATAAACATATTAAAACTGTAACCAGGAAAAAGTTTGTACGTTTAAGATATTTAAAAAAATGAGTTCTGGGTACTGTTAATAAGCTACAGAGAAGGAATCAACTAATTTTCTGTTGTTTTTCTTTTTAAATTAGAATTTATACATTTAGATTATAGTTTAACTAAAATACTGATCGATGTGGTTTCGTTTGAACTACAGCTCGTATTAACGTGAGTAAAATAGGATGTGATTCATTTTGAATGGATAATGAAAAAATTGGAAATTTAGAAAAATTTTCATTGAACGGTATTTTATTCGATTTTGTTTAATGTGGAGCTCATGGTATGGTGGGTAAAATAGGGTATGTTTCATTTTGCTGTGACATCCTAAAGTGATAACTTAAAGAAGATTCTTCGTTGAACGTGATTTACTTGTGATTACTATTAATCTACAGCTCATACTAACACGGATAAAATAGAATCTTTCATATTGATGTAAGTGCGAGAATGGGAAATTTATCAAATTATCATCATTTTTGGTTGAACACAATTCACAATGAGCAGGGGAACTAATAAACTTAACAATTTACAATAAAAACCCTCATTCATTATCCCTATGCTCTATAATGAACTGAAGAAATTGTGACAAATGATTTATTTCCTGGATGATGATGATCTTCTTACCCAGTTAACCAAGCTTCGGCAGTTGCCACGTAGAGACAACTATTCGGGTGTGAGAGTTCAGTGAGGTGTTTTATTTGTGCTGTATTACGAACGAAATGATAATAGAAGGTACAGGTTGAAACCCGATATCGGCCCATTCACGATTACTCTTCCGAAACACATCAAGTTCAACGCACTAGTCTAACAGGTGATTCGTTATTAGCAGTGTAGTATGCCCTCATTCCATTCTCGCTATGGGGAGGTCTGGAATTTAACCCACAACTGTGACACAAAATCTACTTCTCTGATTCACAATGATGAAACAGAACCTTAAATCAACGAGTCAATATTTCTAGCCCAAGCCACGCAATACGTTTCCTTAGCATAAGTTAAATGAGATTATAATAAGGCACATGTGATATTTCAACCTAGATTGTTAGAAATTGCTATGAGGAAACTGAAAGTAAAATAAGACTTGCTTTGTATTACTGAAAGTAAATAAGACTTGGTTGCATTATGTAGCTAAACTACCACTCACCTTAGCTGATAGACTTTCAGGGATTGTCCCATCCAGTGTCCGAAGAGTAGTGGAGAAGAGACTGCGTACAAAGAGAGGGCAAAAGTAGAACGGGCACGCGTTAATCCACTACACGGCCATGCACCGCCACCGCAGAGAGTCCAGAAAAATCTTCACGAAAACATCACAGAAATTAGTTGGTTGACTTAAAAAGGTAAAAGTTGCGGAAAACTAAGGAACAACATCTCGGGATCACTGGAAGCTGTGGAGCTCTTGCTACCTGGTCATGTAGAGGATTGGATTTTCTGGAGGTCCTTGAATCGATTGCGGACAAGAATGGGCAGGTACTACACAAATCTGGTGAAATGGGGTTTAATTGATCCTACCAACGTTAAGCCTGAATGTGGTGACGATCGCACCATGACACATAAGCTCCAGTGCCCATTGTGTCCATAATCGTGCAGCGAAAATGATCTGTTTCGAGCAGCACCGACTGCTCTTGATGTTGCGATTTAGTGGGCGATATCGGTTTAAAGTGGTTAACTTGAAACAACCTTTAGGTGTGTGTTTGATGTTTGTGATTGGAGAATAATAATAATATACGATTCACTTGAATCAGTTTTGAAAGAAGCACCTGGATTTACAGACAGGGGTTTGATTGAACTCAAGTACTTTCAAATGAGACTGTAATGACATATACTTTGCGCCATCGTGCTTGATTAGCACTAGCTTACATAAAAGTCTGTGTCAATTATCAGCGAAAAATCGACTTCACCGTCACGACTGGAAAATATCGAGAAGAATCAACCACTCCCAGTTGCTAGCTTACGAATGGACGCGATCGGACGGATGAATTAATGAGGCCTTAAGTATTTTTTTTTTCTTTAGGCGGGTAGTGCGCGGTGGTCATTGCTGATGCAACGCCCGTAATGATGCAGGCCGACATAATCGACAGACGCGGTTCGATTATCGCCGATCGAGATCAGCCGGCGGTCGAGATACGGGCATCGATAGCTGCGCAGCACATAAATCGGACTGTCAGCAGCGGGGGCACTCGGCTCGCTTTTTCCTTTTCTATTGTCAGCTGTGAGAGAAGTGTGACGTGCGTAATGCAAACATGCATTAAGAGGGGAGCGGACCTGGCATGCGAATCACGCTGTGGTATTAAACGGCTGGTGCCTGCCGTTATAGGAGGCCGCCTGTAAGCATAACAATGCTACGTCTGTTGATACCTTCATTAACATCTCGCCAGCTAATAACATGACTCCTCCAAACTAAGCTTCATTCTGCCAACACGAAGTGCCTCGCACACACAACGGAAAGCGTAAAAAGACTACATCTAAAAGACAGTTCAACCTAATTAAGATTCTCATCATATCACCGGCCACTTGACTCAAGCATTCATTTTATTTCTTTTTTCTAATAACACCAAAAATATTTATAATACGCATTTCTTGTCATTAGAAGATGCTAAATTAAAAATTTAATGACTTTATTGTTGACTATTTTTCCGTAGTTTCTCCTTAAAGGTTTTTACAGGTATTAACAACTGTTTGGTAATAAATTGTTTATTTTCATTTGGGCTTCGCCCTTGTGGCGTGAGGCATCATCTATGGCTGTAAAAATATTCGTATTGTTATTGTAAATTATTTCTGTAATTAGGATGTATTTGGGAAACTATAAACGACTAGTGTAAGCCCGTGATTGTTTTTTGCGGGTCTAGAATAGTTCCAGTCTATACGATGAAAGATTATGACAGGTTGATCTGACTGGCCAAATATAAGCTTGACCTGTGTTTCACCCTTTGGATGAATAAAATCTCTTGAGCTTGAAGAACGCAGAAGCGTTAATAGAAGTAGGTATTAAACACGGACAGGAACGATCGCGTTATCGTGTAACTGTTTCAATGGTCATCATAGTATCTGTAACGACCAGAGAACCTAATACACATTCCATATTATGAACTCCGCAGAAATAAGTTGCCAGAGCAGTCGATTCGGTGTCACATTTGGTTTGATGTCCACTTAAAATAACCTAATAACTCACATACAGCGAACATGAATAAAGACCAATAACGAAAGTAGTCAGTAAAATGTCTAAAAAACAAATAAACCGTAATGCATAAATTTTGGTCAAGCAACAGCATTAGTGAAACTTATAATTAGAACTGAAATTTATCCTAAGCCGAAATGACAATTGGCATTCGTGGTTACAGCAGAGTAATTTAATTTTTTTTAAGTTGCTTTAATTAGTAACATGTTACTGAAAAGCCACAAAATGTATTAACATTTTTTTAAACTATGAAACGCTATGAAAAGCACACTTAATGAATGTATTATACCAATTAATTTTGTAGCATTTTGTTAGTTATTAAATTGTAGACATAACCACGAATTCCTTCTAATGGTGTCTCTGGTCTCTGTTTTGTGAGCGAAGACTGAAACGTAACACCGTTCTCCAGCCAATAGCTATCGAGGTGAGTTGGTTACCTTACGAAATTATATAGTAGAGATGTCTACAGATTATGTAATTGCGCTTCAGTAACTGAAACACATGTGAGAATAAATAATTTGGAACAAAACGTTAGCAGACGCTATCTAATTGCAGTTTTAGTATTTGGAGGCCTTTGTTTTTATTACATCAACAAAAACAGTTGTTAAAAAACTCATAAATTGGATAATATTTAGAATAATTCAGTTTCTTGCTTGTATTTTGGATGTTTCATTATTTTTCGTAAATTCTTTGCACTTTTATTAAACGGGAAAAATTTAACAAAGTTACAGAAAATGTTAGAGCTAAAGTTGAAATATTTTCAGTAAAAAGCAGAAATAATGTTAGGTACTATTGTTATCTTTAGAAATATCCACTTATTTTACCGTACATATAAAGCATACCATCTCCATATAATTCTGAAAGATCTGTTTTCGGATATTTGTCAGCGTTGCTGCCGCCATGCATTTTGTGTCCTCTCCTCTCCTGAAATTCTTACCATACTAGAACAGCTGTACTACAGTATTCTGAAAAGAAAGTTTAAGAATCTGTTAGGGACCATATATAGATATTCTTGATATATGTATAGAGGGACATTCTATGGGGATAATCTAAATAATTACAACTTTCCTTAATTTTCAATGTTATACTACAAGTTTTATATCTTCTACTGACATTATTGCTCCACTATGGTACTCAACACTTAGGACCGAGACCGGTGATTGACCGATGACGCTCGATCCGGACATGCGGGAGGACAAGGATTCAAATACCGGTACAGATTTTGGTTTTCCGTGATTTCTCCAAATCATTCGAGGGGAATGTCGGGATGACTCCTTCAAACAGTATGTACGATTTCCTTCCACTTCCTAGTCCCCAATCCTCTCCCCCCCCCCCCCCCCCCGTAATCATCTCGATATCAACGAAACGTAAAGCATTACGAAACAAACAACCCTTAAATTAGCTGGCGTAGTTGGCGTTCTGGGCTTGTTATAGAGGCATGATGGCTAGCTCCTACTTTAAATTATTAGATGATTGTAATTACTATTGTTTAATGTGTTATGTACAGGCCTCCCCTTCCGAAAGACATCAAACGACCGCCAAATTTAACATCCGACGGAACAATCACCATCAACAGTGTTTTTGCTCTCTCTCGAAATGCACTGCGAAGAGCTACAAATCTGGTGATTAGAAATCATGCGCGATCACTTGTACATTTCTGGCCACGTGCAGCTTGAACGAGCTAAAACAATTAAGTTGCAAGTATGATTAGCTTGACGAAACTGCTGGCATTACTGACATTTCAGCGAGTTTTACTTTCTTTTGGAAATACAGCGTGAAGCAAGCCAGAAATTCTTTGGGAGTGCTGAACTGGCTGGTGCGATTTTCTTAGTCCGAGATGCACATGATGGTCAGGACGCACGGTGTTCCCCGACGGCTCGCGGACGTCGCGTCTCGTCAGTTGGCCGGCCTGGACTCCGCCGCGGGCCGCCGATCAGTATCGAACGGTATCGCTGGCGATAAATCGCCGCCACGGTGACCTGCAGGTTGTTGGCACGGCCGACTGACGCTCGTTGCTATGCAAATTGCATCGGAGTCATCACATCACGCTGCTGCAGGTGCAATCAGCCACGATAAGGGGTTGCATCTCATCTCAAGGCTGCTATACCGTCTCCATCCCGATTAGAGATCGGCTGTTGGAACGTTTTGTTGGACAAATGATGAGCACACGATCTTACAGGCATGTGGAATTTTAACATTTGTAGTATTTTTTCTTGTTTGGAAAAATAGCTGAGATGTTAGACTGCGAAGCGTGCGGCGGAGGTTGTAATTCCAGCAGGCCGAGGATTTTTTCCCGCAGGAAGACTTTTGGAACGGAATCCTAGTTCTACTCGGTCCGGCGAAGAAACAAAATCAGTCAATCCGCACTGCTGAGTGAATCGGGAGGAGTGGGTCGTGAAACAACATTATCTGCACTCTGGTGCCAAAGTCATAGCAAGGTATACGTTGCTCAAATTCTCAGTCGCCGATACAGAAAGTAGGGTAGTCACGGACGGCGGGTAGACCCGGACAATTAAAGTTCTTACAAACCAAACACGCTGCGTCGGTAAAACTTTATTGTAAATATTTCACCCTGTAGTGTAGAAACAAATGCAACAGAGCTGCGGCTTGGGCGCCCAGTGAGTTTCACACTAGAGTGTGTTTTGTTCCTGGCAGAAGTTTTTCGTCGCTCCTATCAAAATTCGTAGGAGATTATTGAACATGAAGCGTCAAATAAAAGCATAATAACGCGTGCTCCAAAAACCCAGAAGGATGAGATTTTAACATCTTCGCCATATAAAAAATGTGGAGTGGGCGGGCAAAAAAAGTAAAGGTAGTAAAAAGGGGGAAGCGAAAAAATAAATAGGTAAACGCGCTATAAAGACGTTTAATACAAAGAAAAATATTCAAAATAATTCCGGAGAAAATCAAGTAAAACACAGCGAATGCACCGTAAGTGGATAAATTTTTGAAGAAAACTAGATTCAGTGCAGTAGCAAAGACAGGACCCATGAAGATTATGTGTATATAGTATTCTTCAGATATCCATTATTATTGTGATTTCTCTGAAGCCAAAAAACGGTAAGGCCACCGTTTATTACTATGTACGGGAATACCTGACAACTTTGGGGTCGCCAAAAGATTAAGGCGAAGGGTTTTCAATTTAATTCGTTGAAAAAAAAAGTTATGATCACTAACTTCTAATTGATATGACTGCAGAGGTTCCCAGTTAAATTTTAAGGTTAAAATAAAGACAGAAAACGTGTTTCTTTTATTTTTATTTGCAATTAATTTTAAATGCCCGGGGCTACCCAAACTTCACCTATATTTCACTTACATCTTCGTGACTTTTTTTCAATCGACAGGAATTTTGTGAAGAAAGTTGAGATCTTTGAAGACGAATATTGGGCCTTTTCATGCTAACTAAAACCCGGTGGAATGGTTTCACCATGTCGGACCTTGGTAGGTGAGCGGTAACGCTCTGGCCTAGAGCTCCGGATGACGCGGGCTCAAATCTCGGTTCGGCCATCGAGATTTCTATATTCCTCGGTTTCGCGATTTCACTCCAGGCAAATTTTGGGATGTTTCCTTCAAAAGGCAGTTCCTTGACCCCATATCCTCTCTTAGCTAAACAATGGACTCTGGTTTCAACGTCAGTCTCAGCGTATCAACCCTACTGAATGCTGGGATGAACACCAACTCGGAAATTATTTACTACACAAACAGGATGTTAGGAAATATATCTGCCCTAATCTTTGGTGTTTCGCAGATATCAACGTACAGGACTTAAGGAAAAGCAAGTGAATAAAAACTGAATGAGGAAATGTAATGTCCGTCTCAAATATCATTCCAATCCTACGAGTTAGAATACAGTAATCGGCGACTAGCGTTACTTTAACCGTATTAGTTAAGGCACTTCACAATGCTAATCTGGGTTTTTGTCATTAAGCTTCCCTCAGTCACTTCTCCTAATTCTGCTCGAACAGACTATCCACCAACCCATGTACGCATATTAACATCATCGGCACGTGTCAGAGCTTTTTACCTTCACAGTTGCTTCTTTTCTTGTGTGTGCTAGTATACCTCCTTTGTTAGAAAATTACACACTCAGTTAGAGTAAGCATGGCGAACACAACATTTTGCATATGAATTTTCATGGTACCAGTCACTTCTTTCTTACCTACAGAACGCTCATGCGAACAATAGTAATAATCGGGCACCTAAGGTTGTTCTATTAACTAGATGACAGAATTACAAGTAACTACGCATTCCACTTTATTTGTTAATAACAAATCATACTATGTCTGAGATGCAGGATGCGTTACTCCATATGGAAATCACAGTCAAAATTGGGATTTGAAACTAATTGCTCCGAAAAACCAATAAGAGACGTTACAACTGAGCCTTTGTTTTTACGTTTCAATAACTGCAGAATACATATCGCGGGGCGATTTGAGCCACTGTCGTGTGTTGCTTCAATGAGAGCGGATTAAAATTTCGGCCCCAGCATGCTGAAAATAGTGATAACCTTCTTAAAGGATATCATGTTATCCAAAATTATCGTCATGAACTATACGATATCAAAACAGAAATAACATGAGAAGAGCCCAGCTGAAACTTACACGGTTTGCTTCACAATTCTTTCTTCCCCAAGCAAATGTCGACAAGACGTAAAATTTGTATAATAAATTAATAAAGCAAATGATACTTCGGAGAAAAAAATACAGGTTCACTGCAGGAGTAACGTCGCCTGCCCGCAGAGCATAGCCTAAAGATACAGATATACTTGCTACTACGTTGCACAAAAGCATACTATTATTGAGCAATTAATACCTGCTGGCATATATGTCGAACGCGTTGCTAATATCGAACATCTTATATCTGCATGCTGACAAATAACACGACGGTCGATTTTTGTGTGTGCTACCTAAGGCGGGGTTACGAGAGGGAATAATCATAAAGAAGTGTGTACGTGTTTGCTATGAACATTCTAGAACCGCGGCAGGTGCATACGTTCCACTTTGCGCCAAAATGTTTCGCTGGGAGATAAAAAAACATTAAAATTTGTAACTCTTTATCGAAGCTACGAGTGCCCCTGGAATCTACGGTCAACACAGTACAAACACAATTTTGCAAGAAATTATTCATATAAAGATTTTATAACAAACATGAACGACCTGACTCTGCCTGTAAAAAATAAATTAGAAACGTGAGGTCTGTTCATCGCTCTTAAACAAAAACATGAACAATCTGAAGCGATCCGCAGTGGCATACCCATCCATACCATGGTTTAAAGATATGCATTATTTCACTGCAGACACAGGCAACTACCGGGAAACTATTGATTCCGATTTGGTGAGTTTTTATACAGCTGTAACAGAAAGACTGTTTAAATACTGAGGGAGGTAAACGTAATCATGATACTGTACATATGGGTACGTTACTTTTTGCAAGCCGAGTTGACCAAAATGGATGGAGGTTAAGAAAGTACATTTTTTTCTAGATTATCAATCACGAACCCAAATCGTCCTAAACCTTCTTTTTTTTCTTTCGTGTTGACAGCAGATTTTGGATCATTGCAATGCAAGCAATAAGATGATTTTGTTTACTTCTGTGCGGATAGGCGCTTGGTTTTCCATGTTTTCCACTACACTGCAATTGGAGTGTTTGGTTTGATCATGGCTAGCTAAAGAAAATGTATTAAGTTAAATAATATGCTTGTTTTAAGCATGCTCATTGGCATGTTTTGTTACCAGTATGTCTATCTGTACCCTTAGTCATTTCGGCGAGTTTAATGACGTGTGGAGCACAGAAAAATTAAATTAGTTCATTTCAAAATTCCTAAATTCATTTTCGGATTAATGGAGCGCATGAATTCAACAAGAATAAGTTGAACAATCCTGCGTAAACAAGAATAATTTTTTGACCTTATTCGTCGGCACCAAGCCCTGAGTATGTTCCTTGTTAGTTTTTTGACAGTATTGGTTCCTAGTCTTCAACACAAGTTTTGGTAGTTTGTTTTGTGGCTCGTTTTCGATGTTTCTCGCGTATAGATTTTTACTAGTCACCATTATGGTACCCAGGGGCGTATCCAGGATTTTGTTTTTTGGGGGGGGGGGCTTGAGCGGACTTTGGTTTGGGGGGGGGCTTGGCTTGAGTGAATTTTGGTTCAGAAGGCTTGCCTTCAGTGGATTTTGGCTTTGGGGGGGGGGGGGCTTGAGTCGGGAAAAAAGGTAGTATTTATAGCCTCCTCGGGCCTCAAATCCGTAGAGCTAAAAAAATAAAAAAAGGTCTCAAAACTAGAATGTCGGGGGTGGACCAAGATACTTTTGGGGGGGCTTGAGCCCCCTAGCCCCCCCCCCCTGGATCCGCCCCTGATGGTACCATTTACCATTTCCTACTGCAAATTTCCAGAGTCTTAGACTAGCACGTATTAAATTGAGTATATACATTCTCATTTAAAAACATTGTTACCATAAAAGCTAAGGTGTGGGAAAAGAACTTTAATAGAATTTTGAAGGTGCATGGGAAGAAAATTTATCGTCGTCTCTATTTAGGAAATGCGTCAACACCCAACGGAACTAATTTCTGAAGACGATGGAAAATAAAGTTTACAGTGTCACCATGAGCTACGGTAACAGTTTAATCATATTTTTATTTCATTATTTTCGTTATTTTATTATTATTTTGAAGATTATTAATACAGTGGTGTTCTTTCGATGGTTTGGAAGTATTAATAGAGTTTCACAAAAAAAACTAGTCTCGTGTTGTTTCGTAAATATTCATCAAACAATCCTGCTTTCACAGTACCAGAATGTACTACACGAAAGACAAGAGACTGCTTCCCAGGTGCTATTATGCTCCTAGCCGCACAGACATAATTATCTGAAATTAAATTACATTCTTCATTTGTCTAAGTACACGTTGTTATCCGAAGTTTCCCCATGTGTTCGTACTACCTCATAGTACAGTTCCACGTGTTTTTAAACCAATTATTCTTGATCATTGCACCACGTAAGTCATTCACCGCAAACCTTTTTGGGGACAATAGAGAGATCCTAACTACTTCCACACATCCTCTAGAACCATACAACAAGGATGTTCATTACCCGTGCGAGCAACAGGTTGCAAGCGAGTCGTCTTTTATCCTTACGACTGTCAGCGTCGTGGTTATAAACAAGACGTCTGGTGGAGGGCGGACTGGTTGATTAGTCGACCTGCCTGTCAGTCGTCAGCCTTGATCACAGTCCACTGATGTACGACTCGGCGCGGGTGGCAAGGACGATGGTGACAGCACAGGCAACTCCGCAGCCGAAGCTGATACACGGACGACGGCACTTTTTCTGAAATTTGATAGGAACCCAATACTGTTTACCAAAATGTGTAAGAGTTAGAAAACAGTATTTGCTCGGACAAATACTTCACCGACTTGATGTCTTTGATGATACAAATATGTTACCGTAGGTCACGACATTCAGAGAAAAATATTAATACATGAACGAGGTTTTACTTCTCGTATGTGAACAAAACTTCCTCTAGAAACTATAATAATGATTCTCTAGATAAAATTTTGTGTCATCATACATCATTATTACAGCCACCTGTACGCACTGCTTTAGCTCATCCCTGATTGGTCGTTTATTACGTCAGTCCTATCGATGATTGGCTGCTTTAGGGATGTGTTTTCAGGTTCTTTAATACGAGAGGTTTTCAAAAGCACATTCCGCCGGTAAACTTCGTCAGTGTTCCTTGAATTTCTTTCGCCTGTAAAATGTTAGAAATCTGGATGAATGTTTTTCAAGGAATTGGCAGTTGTAAAAAAGTGAACAGTGGGAAAGTTTTTAAACGGACTGGAATAAGTACATAAGTAAATTATCAAGAAAGGTGTTATTAATAATGTTATATAGAAAGTGTAAATCAAAAACCGCAACATAAGAGTGGTATTTTTTTTTTTTTTTCCTGGTTCGATCAAAAGTTAGCTTGCTTTAGAATTAAAGTGGCCAATTACTACCAAGAAACTTGTTTTTACTTCAGATGGTGGCAAAACCAATATCATTTAAAATTATAAATTTTCGAAACCCACACTCTCCAGTTCGATATCAGTTGATATCTGAACTTCTAATCCAAAGAATTAGAATTCCCAAAATACAAAATCTGTATTAACCAAAACTCCGAATTTTTTCATTGATGTTTAGTTAGCTTCAGTTTACGTGTAAATGACCTTATGAAAACACGTAAGTGAGTTTAGGGGATTGTGCATGAAGTTGCAAACGATAAAAAATGCCAAAGAATAATTTGATGATGAAATTGTATATTAAGTCTTATCATTGATGTAGTCTTCTCGGGAGACTACATCAATTCTCAGCGCCGAGAAAAAATTCGTTATGTAAGTTTTATCATTGTGATTCTCGTTAACTTGGGGGCTAGAGTGCTAGATCCACATGGCGAGGGTCGCTCCTTCGAGTCCAACTGATTGCATGGATGTTTTGCATAAGTGTTGTATTTGTCCTGTTTCATCCTACAACTGAATAATCAGATAAGAACTGGAAGACGCATTAATATATGCATATAAAATCACATGTATCATAACATCATGTAAAATACATTGAAGAATGCTTGCTGAATGTCTATTAGGCAGACACACACACACACACACACACACACACACACACACACATATATATATATATATATATATATATATATATATATATATATATCATCGGCGTGTGTATGCAGTATGAAACCTAACGTTAGCTGTCGAACATGTTTGGACCCTTAGAACCACCTGTTGCCTGGTCGACCGATCTATTTCTTTGGCCTGAAACTCGGCCGTAGCTCCTAAGCGCGACGCCGGCTATCATCCAAACCGGCTGAGCGGGACGGACGAAGGCGTTTGTTTATGGGTGCCGCCGTTTACGACCCGCCTCGATATACCCATAAGTGGCGCGTATTTTACGGCGCAGCAGGAAGCAACAGGAGCAACTGTAAATTAAGATGGCGTCCAGTCCTGTCGTTGCGACACTTTAAGTTCTGACAGGCACTTCAGCGAGTCGTAGTCAGTTATACTGAACATACACTCAAGACTACCTGGGATATAATAACTTAATTATTGAAGACTTTCACTATTTGCATTGCATGTTAAAGTAAAGCAGCGGCGTAGTTACTTACCTGGCAACTCCCTGGCTTTAAGTCGTTCGTATGGCTCTTGTAGTGCTTTCAACTAATTTTCCATAGAAATAACTCTGCAGGATGGTTCACTACGTTAAGGCGATGCTGTGCTAAACGTAGTGAAATGATGGCTTCATGGTTCAACATGTGTTTTGTTTAAAGATTGATTCCGTGGTTATTTGAGAAAGAAATATTTCTTTCATGGAGTTTCTTAATATATAATAATAATCGTAATGACTTGGTGACAAGGTTTCTATTGGTTGCGCATTCCGCCTCTGACGTAGCTATCTTGAAACTCGACAATCCTACAGGATACAGGATACATACAGTATTAACATTGAATCCGAACAACGGAAGTGCACTGGTGTATTTCACATTACACAGCAAGCTATGCCAGAAGTGAAGGACCTTTCAAAAACCCCGCCGAGACGAGGATTCGAACCGAGGTCCTCCCGACCCGCAATCAGACACCTTAACCACTGAGCCACCACACCGCTCTAGTTTGTTAATGACAAAACATCCTTCTCAATTTCCCGCATACAGCAACAAGTAGTATGTAGGCTACAGTGTTCACCGATTGGAACAGATCTCCATAATTTCGTCTGATCAATCTCAGCTGGTACGAAAACATTTAGCTGTCTATTATACACATCTTCCTTTCCAAATTCCATGGAAACATTCTCAGTACCCACATAATATATTTATATATATGCGAGAATCTCACTAAACTTTACATACGTTGCTAACCATTTCACGAAAGACTATATAAGTTGTTTTTATGGAATCAAATTTAACAAAAATGGAAGAAGACAAATTTCTACATTTTTTCTTATGGCTTACGCCCCATCGACATCATTAGAGGCAAGTACAGGGAAGGAATTCGGCCATAGCTCTTTAAAGGAGCCATCCCAGTATTCGACTGGAGTGTTTTGAGGAAACTGTGGAAAACTCAAATCTAGATGGCCGGAAGAGGATTCGAAGCCGCACCCTCCCGAATGCGAGGCCAGAGCGATTTCTACATTCTTCTAGCCTGCGAAATTTACAACAATTTTCCGCCCAACGTTTCAGTGACAGACTGAAACAATGATTTCTGCGACAGAAGTACTCGACAGTTATTTTCCGTGTGATCATCGAATAGACGGCTTGATGAATAAAAGGTATGGGGTACACCTAGCTCTCTGTAGTTGGCGCCTGTGGTTCTGGAGGACGTTAGTTAAATCAATCGTCCGGACTTATAGATATCCATTTTGTATGGTTTTTTTTAAAATCACTCCAGGCGAATATAAGTCACTGCCAGTTACCTAACCGTTCTTTCCCGCAAGCCGTTAAGCCATAGCGAAAAGGAAAGAAAATCTGACCTATCTGGGATCGCCAGTTGGTTTTCTCCTCTTCTCCGTTTCCGCGTAGTTTATAGGTGTGAATGAGCAATGGTAAAGTTTAGTTCACTACCTGACAGTTTAGTACTAGTACTAATGCCACGTGTTCGATCACCCATAGAAAGAAAACAAATATTTGTGCCGGGTGAAGTGTAATTATTTGTATAAAGAACAATAATCAAAACAAAATTGAGCAGTACAGACTACCGAATTTGTTATCAGCTTATGACCATGCAATAACCACTTTGTAACATACAGAGGTATAATATCTGGTAAAATAAAGGCCTTAGAGATCCCTACTGTTTATTCGGTCAGTCTGAAAGTACCATGCAAAATATTACCAATTGATTGTTTTTGTTTTAACCCTCTGATTGAAACAATTCAATAACACTTATTTGTTTGTTTTTGCATATGTACTGATACACAAAGTTATAAGAACGCCATAGCTACAATGTTTATTTCAACTGTGAAATAACAACGCTTGAATCATTTGAGCACCTGGTAACATTAGACAGGGAATGGTAGGTGAACGGTAACGCTCTGGCCAAATATTGGAGAGGGCGCTTGTTCGAATTTAAAAAAATAAAAATAAAATCATTTCATGTTCATCGCCAATTTGGAGCTGGTCTTCCCATAATTTGATTGGCATCATGGTTTGATGGTTTGATCTTTATGTGCCCGATGGAGTAACTTACAGTAATTAACCGACCATGTTTTGTTTTCCGGGATGGTTACTTCAAGAGACTATGGTCAAATTCCCTCCAAGTCCTCTTCCGGCTATAATGATTTCAACGTAGACGAGCTATAAAGTAATAGGTAACAAAATAATTACTTTGTTTAGTGAGGCGGTATAAGGTATTAAATGCACGACAAAATTAATCGAGACACAGATTATTGATTTCCTAGTGAGATTATATTTCAAAAGTTAAGTAAATTTTTGCTAATAGTTAAACCCTATCCGTCTCAATGATCATTTTCCATTTTACTTTAAACAAAACCGTCACAAATATTTTACGTTTGTGTTCGTATAGTTTTGCTGTTTTCTCCAGCTATAATGTCGGAGAACTATGGTAATTGGACGAAGTATCTATTTAAGACTGCAAGAAAGCTTCGCGTTTTTTGTCGTATAAGTCTGTATTACACACAAATGTAAGGAATGCTGGTTCAAACATCGTGTGCGACGTACCGACCGCTGTTATTACGATTTATTTCTAGGCGAATGCTGGAATGGTCCCAACCTGCACCATATTGGAACAATATTTGTCATCTTACAGAACTCTGCTTACAGTGTTTGAAGACAGATGAAGACATCGCGCTCCCTCATCCCCTAGAAACACTCGTAGACAGTGAGGAAATAACGTTGGACCTCTCCGTAAATAGGAGAAGCCATATCCAAAAGAGACAAAAGGGTTTTTAGAAATAAAATGCAGTACTGGTTATTTTGCGTAGCGAGTTTTACGTATAAATTATTTTTTGTTTTTATTGGTTCTAGGGAAAAGGCTGCTTTATAACTCTGTCTAATAACTCAGGGCAAAGCTTGAAAAATTACAGCGGATTCCATTTTCACGGTTGTAGCCGTGCATTATATTTTTCGTAGTGGGTGAATGTTTTTCCAGACAAATGCCGTGATAGTTCCTTCAAAAGGCAATAGCCAATTTCCTCTGTTCTTTGTCCCGATATCCATCTCATCTCCAATGACCCTGAGGTCGACGTGGAGTAAACTATAAAATAAAAAAAAGTTTTCGAATTCAAAATCAAATGCCACTAGTTACCGTACAGATTTGGTGTTCGTTATCTGTATAGTTGTGTTTCGTTATGACTATTCATAAAAACTATTAGAGTGCGCGAAAATGTTAAAGAGGTTTCTCTTTCACCCGGTATCAGAATTTCTACGTTTGTGAATAACACTTACTCATTTCCTCTGTCAATAGAGACGTAAGACTGGAAGAGTCAAAGAATGGGAAGAAATTCTGTTTAAGTCTTTCGGAGGAACCTGGATTGATTTCAGGAAGCCGGGAAAATTTAAACCTGGATGCCAAGACGGTGATTTGAACCTCAGTCCTCCCGAACGCCAGCCCCAAGCGTTGGGACTTTTAGGATCCCCAAACAAGTGTTTAATTATTTTTCCCATGCCATATAGGGCCTGCCGTACTGGAAAATATTGTAATTACGTCTAAAATTAATTTACTAATTTACTGCAGCGCATGCAGTTGGAAACTGGTATCGTACACTCGTGGTTGGTTCATCGTCAGAGCACATCTGGTGTACTCCTTCTTGTTATGGTTTAAATTAATTTTACGGTGCATAAATAATTAAAAATCTATTACTAATGATGCAAATTACTGATAGGAGGGATCGGGATGTTACTTTGTGCATTAACAACACCATTGTTTCTACGTTTGATATTAACTTACATTTAATATAAAAGCAATGTTTATCAGCATTATCATCATTAATGCTATGTGAACAATGAAAAAATACTCATGACATTGAATAATGAATTTTTATTACAAATGTTCTTGGGGTTTTCTATCTATCTTTTGATTTTCCTCAGCGGGGCAATGAGATTTTCTCGAGCGTGACACTGTTTTGACCAATATGGCAGTCATTTGCGCCGATCACAATATCGGCGTGGTTACCACTTAGAAGAAAGCGTCGGCTGCTCTACTTGCAGTTGGCAGACGCGATGATTATTACATTTTATGCTTGTCGTTGGAGTCCGCCACTCCAATGTCTCCACTCGGCTCCCGACGTGGAACACCAGTTAAACAAACACCACAACAGCATTATTCTACGTCGGAACACGAGTCTCATAAAACCATTTAGCATGATTTTATGTCTTTCGTGGTCAGCATTCGCCAAAATTTGTTCATTGTGTCTCTTGGAAACTCTTGGCACTCGGTCTAAATAGTTTTACAACCCTCGGTGTCAGAATTTTTACACATACACACAGGCAACGCAAGGTGGCCCATGGTCCTCACGCTTTACAGACGGCTTTCTTTAACGTTCGGGTATTAAAATATAATACGTGAATTTATATTGTCCATCGTAACAATATCCTTTAAATCTATTATTTCCGCGTTGCAGTTGGTGCATTAATTTGTCATAATATTACAGATATGTTCAGTTTCATTGTTCATAATAATCAGGTTTATGTGAAAGTTTGATAAATGGCAATTCGATAAGAATAATTGGAACGATTCAAAGTTTCGTTTAACTCGAGAAAATACAACAATGATAAATCATAATAAGTAACACTTTGTACATACATGTACCCTAAGCGCAAAAGATTCAGGAACATCGAAAATTTATAGATTATATTGTCGAACATGAAATTTACCAAAATGAAGTTTTCTATCATTGGAAATTTCCTTCGTACTAAGCCTTTTTCTCGTAGTGTCAATAAACAACAACAGACCATAGTTTTAATTAATCAGATTATTACAATTTATGGGCGGCTGCGTAGCTCAGACGGTAGAGCGTCTGACTACTGTCCGAATGACTAGGACTCGATCACCGACGAAGTCGAGGATTTTTCCTGGAAGCTGAACGTCCGGAACCCCCCTTCCCCCCCCTCCCCCCGCCCACTCAGCCTGCTATCAAATGAATACCGTGGGGGAAACTCAGCGGGAAAGTAAAGAAAAAGGGTCGGACCGTGTCGCCGACCACGGAACGTCCACTCTAGTGTCTACAGACAGGAAATAGGAATTCGTGGCTCTTTCTCCTCTAATCCTACGGGATTACGGCTTTACAGCTGGGAAAACCCACTGCCTTTACCTTTAATCTCTATTCCAATTTATGATAGCGACATTTGTCCTATCCGGTTATGCAGTCGTCGTCACCGCCATGGAGAGAGTTGGGAGGGTTTCCCCTTTCGTATCCCGGTATGTGAAGTGTTACTGTTAGGGTGGGTTACTATGATGTGTTTGTGTTTAGAGTAGTGTGTTGTTTGCGTTGTGAATTAATGAAATATAGGGGAAGGAAGAGGTTGACACCCGGTGCGGCTCGTTCAGGCCTACTCTTCCAAACGACACCTGATTTCCCTGTCGTACTTGATGAAAATTTCTTCCGAACAGGCTAACGCCACGCCAGGCGCCGCACATCATGGTGCTGTAAAGATCTGAGTCAATGTGGCTGCAATTCGAATTCATCTGATTTCGTAAATGTACGCAGCTAAGTAACTTTTAGGAGTAGTTAACAGAGAAAAAGTTTTGTAATGCATCGAGTGATTGATTTCTTTTTAATAATTCTTAGTAAGTAAAAAAAAAAAAAAAAAAAAAAAAAAAAAAAAAAAAAAAAAAAAAAAAAAAAAAAAAAAACACTGTCTGCGTAAAGGGGGGGGAGTTTGCAAAACTTCCCGTGCATGCTGAGTGATGTCACCACTAACAAGAGTTCCACGCATCACGTGAATTGGGCGCGTCATGTAAGTTAGGCGTGTCACGTGATATAGCACAGCTAGTATCGTGAGAGGGTGGACAAAAATAAAGAAAAGTGGCATCAGGTTTGTGGTGTGTTAATGTGGTTTTGTTTTTTCCATTTCATGATGGGGAGGGACGCAGTGTGAAGAGCTGTTGACATTGTGTGGAATCGACAAAAGTGTCGATCGTAGTGTCACGATGACACACCTCCATCAAGTGCATGTTTAATTACCTTTGAGAGATGATTCTATCATCGCCAGCAGCTTAACATTTGACTCGAATTGCAGCTAGCTGTCCACCGAAACAATAACGATACGACAAACCAATAAACTGGTCGCTATAAATGTAGTGTTGTGAGCCCGATATCGATCTGAGAACCTATGCTTCCGAAAAGAGATTGAATTTAATTTTCTTTGTATTAAATATGATCAAATGTTTTTGAAATTTCTTTGTAAGTAAATCTGAGACTTGTGTAAATGTAGACGCAGGTGTTTTGTAATTATACAAAACAAAACCAACTCCTTCCCTTGATCAATTATTTAAATAAGTATATAATTTTAATATTAAATTATGTAAAGTTATAATGATAATCCAAATTAATGAATAAAAGGAGTGTAAAAGAAAAGTTCTGAATAAACTCTATAGGAAAGAACGCACGTATTTGATTCTTTTGGTGCTTGCATTTCGTTAAATAGATAATAACAAACGGTATCTTGTCTGAATTCGGATATTAATATGTGAGTTAGTTTTTTTTTTCCACAAAAATGCGTTTTGAAGAGTTACAATTATTCACTGACATAATTTGAAGATTAATGTAAAATAAAAATGTCATTTATTTACCAGGGGTTTTTTTAACGATATTTTAACAGAGAAAATGATAAACTAACTGTTAAATTATTTCTTACATTGCTAAAATGTATCATAAAGATGAAACTACACTTATATAAAAAATCCGAATGGAACCATTTCTTTTCTCATAGAACATTAATTTAACATACTGTTTAAAACTTAACATCTAGCGGCTTAATATGCTGACAGTGGGCTTTATGCAGTTAATAACATTCAGCAGTCAGTAATATTCAGGACTGCCTGACCGACGCAAGAGCATAAAATACTTTGTTACTTGCAGCGCAGTTTTATACCCCATAGAGAGAGAACTCGTATGTTGGAGAATTCGTTTCAGTAATTCCAACGTATTCAGATAAGATGCTTGCCTGGTACGTGGGGGACTATAAAATGCCCTAACAAGCCCATTTATTATGACGCAGCTCGCTTCACTGTTAGAGCCGGTGTCTAGTATCTACATCACACCACACCATTCGCGAGCTGTATAGCGGTGAGCGCTATGCGTTATCGGCACCCGGTAAGTGTTGCACGGACTCATCTGGTATCAGGATTCGTCAATCGTTCACTTTGGAAACGGGGAACGGTTATACCAATAACAGTAGTTAATAACAGTGCTACAAGATTCAGTGAGTCATAACATAACGTTCAGATGAATGTCTCCGTATCTTTGAATTACAGAGCATTCTTCTTTCTATCTTAATACCGTCTTTTTTTTAAATATTGTCTAAGCTGATACATCAAAATACATGATGCGTAAGCTAACTGCTTTGTACTGTTTAAAGTGTTGTTAAGCCAGCCTCTTGGTCGATGTGGCTTTTATCGATACTAACGCACGTAGCTCGACAGGGAGTTGATAGGTTCGAGCCCCATTAATGGAAGAACTTTTCACACTTCAGCACACATTGTCCAATAAGTAGATTGTGTGTCAGAGAGCTGGGTCAAAATCTAAATCACTCAGCTTTGTTTATGAAGTGAGGACATTCTACACTGTCGACGGTGTCGGTTTGATATGTTAACCTTGGCGACTTCTAGACAGTCTTCCGAAAGCGTAACCTGAATGGGTCTGTAGGGTCCATGCTCTACCTTCAATGGCATATCACATAACACGTAATACATTCAGGCAAACGCACGCACGAAGGCACAGAAACGCGCAGGCACACAAACATGCACAAACCAGTGATATTTACGCGAACAGAAACCCCTAATAACACTAACCCTAATGAACAGAGCAAAATTTCCTCGGCATGTTATTTTCCGACGCCTGAGAGATCGTGGATGATTATTGTGTTGGCTGTAGGAATAAGAAAAAAAGTCTCGTTCACGTACGATGTAGGTAAACTGCAAGCTTCCAATTTTCGACAGACGTCACCATTATTTATATCATTACATCTACACACAACCTGCATTTTTACCTTGTGCCGCCATGTTGGACACTGGGAATGACAGTGGACCTAGGTTCAGATCTCACGTCTTGATTACACTTTGGAGTTAGTTTTTAGTAACCTCCAAGTGTATGCTGGAACGGTCCCTAATGACGACATTACTAACTACATAATTCAGAAACAAAATATTAATTGTTACACATAAAATAGTTGAAAAATAGTAAGCTGTGATACGTCGAAAGAAAAGGTAAAACAATGTTCGGGTAACTGCAAGAGCAAAGAAGAAAAAAATTCTTTCAAAAACGGAAGATTTTCTTTAGTAACTGCGATAGTAATATGTAATAGTATATGTTGCTAACACGGCTTTAAGTACTGATGAAACCCTCTGTGATGTGTGTGATTGTGATGGGTTAACCGGTTTACTAGTCCCTACGGCGCTGTGCAGTACAAGTTCGCCCTCTTCCACTGTCGTTGTCATGATGGGGCTCCCCATTTGTTCACCGATCTCAATGCTTTTCGGAAATGGCTCTGCCTGACTTCTGATGTGCTTTTTCTGTTACCGTAACGTGTGTTTCTGACGCGGATTTTGTTAATCACACAAAAATTTGTGAATAGTATTCTAACAAAACACTGTAACCATGTACAACAATAATCCTCGGAACGTCCAGGCCCCATTCTTCTACATCTATGCCAACCTGTGTTCTGCTGACCGTGTCAGCTAAAGCTGTATTCCTTTGTATAAAACATTTGTTCGGGTCCAATTTTATAGATGAATGATGGCAAGAAAATTACAGTTTTATGCAGTTTTTTAAATATTTATTTCGTGCTGAACGCAATACACAGATCCAAAAGCTCAAAACAGTACATCTTATTATATATTCTCGCACCAATGGCAACTTTTTTATCTGCTCGAAGAAGCTTCTTCTAGATAACCGATCGGTCACATCAGCACCCTGTCGTCTCCCTCATCCCACAGCCCTCTCTCTTCCTGTCAGCACGTAACTTATAACTTAATTCTTTTAATATTTGCCAAGCCATCTTAAGAATGTAAATTCCACTATTTAGAACTGTCTAACTTCAGTCAAGACAGTCCACTTTATTGGCTACACAAAATTACACCACAGACCCTCGCTGTAGGGAAGTTCACTGTCTGTCAAGCGACTGGACAGGTCATCGGACCACACAAAGCCCGTAGTCATTATTTCACAAGGGCAAACAGAGAGAACAGTCATGGTTCCTCATAACCCGTTAGTATTTTTTAAATAATATCATTACAGAACGCAATTGTTCACCGAGAGTGATGGCAGACCAGTAACACTCTGGCCTAGCATTCAGTTTCGAATCTCCGTCCGGGCATCCAGATTTGGGTTTTCCATGGTTTTCCCAAATCACTCCAGGTGAGTGCTGGGATGCTTCCTTCAAAAGGCATTGACCGAATTTCTTTCCGTTCCTTTCCTCCAATCCTTTACCGCTTCTAATGGCCCCAAAGCTTATAGCCACAGTAAAATAAGTATTTATCCACGTTACACAGTTTCGAAGAAGACGAGACTTAAACGTGATAGAGTCACAGGATCTCGCTGTCGCAGAGATGATGATGCAGGTTTCAGAAGGTCCCCTGTGTTCTTGGAAAACGAGAACCGCCATTATGTGGAAAACGGAAACGAAGCGGGGTCGTTGAGATTCGTTAGGAAACCGAGATAGTTGTTTGTATGATGGGCGAGATAGCAGTAAAATTTCGGTCGCACCCTGATAGGTGCCACAATTTACGACACTGACCGTCGTGCTAGCACGTGGAATCCGGAACGAAACCGCTCGTATCGGAGCTGTTTACGGCGCTGGCCGACAGGGGCAGTGCTGCGGTCATAAATGAAGACATTCGTACGGCGAGGAGGAGTGTTGCGTCACAGCAGGTGCCACAGCCAGGATCAAGACACATCTGTTGGACACGAAGATTCTTAAAGTCAACCTCTTTTGAAGAGTCTAAACATGACGTCGACGGAATAACGCCGTATCCTTTTCTCTCGACTTGCTTATTTCTTACATTCTGACTGATATATAAATACTTATGGTATTAATCTCAACTGTGTAAGTTCGTAAGCAACAAGATACCTGACCAAATACTTCTTTTTTATTGTTTTTTGTGGCTTTACATCTCGTCGATGTCGAGGTTATTAAAGTCGAGAAAAGTCTGGGAGCAGGAACGGAAAAGAATTTGAAAATGTCTATTTGAATGCATGCTTGAATAGCGAATTTAATAGTCGTTTTTCTTATGTTTCAGATTTTTCATATTTGTTTTGTATTTCAGCTAAGTCCTCAGATATTCTGTATAAGGTAGGGTTGTACAGTACATCTCGAAGCTACGCCTAGCTCTATACGCTGCAATTCACAAGTCGGTGGAAGGCCGAAGGTGATTTCTACCAAATTGTTCACACGTTTATGTGATCTAATCCCTAATGGTACCATCAAAGACTGATTATATTCAAGAATCAGTACAGCACCTTATTTACATGATCTAATTCCACTAGACTACTAAAAGAATGCTGATATTTGTTCGATATGTTATGGATAAATTCGAGAGAAAAATATGCCACCTTTCTGCCAGATAATACCAACTTTATTTTTTTTTTTTTTTTTTTTTTTTTTTTTGCTGTCGTCAGTTATTCGACTGGTTTGATGCAATCCTCCATCCCTTCCTATCCTGTGCTAACCTCTTCATTTCTAAATACCCCCTACAACCCACGTCCTCAATTATCTGCTTCATATATTCTATTCTCTGTCTTCCTCTACAGTTCTTACCTTCGACTGTTCCCTCCACTAACAAATTAACCAATCCAGCATGTCTCAAAATATGACCTACCAGCCTGTCTCTTCTTCCTGTAAGCTTCTTCCATAAACTTCTTTTCTCACCCATCATTTCTAAAACTCGTTCATTTCTTACTTTGTTTGTCCACTTAATTTTCAGCATTCTTCTGTAGCACCACATTTCAAATGCTTCAAGCTTTTTTCTTTCCGGTATTCCTAAAGTCCATGTTTCGCTACCGTAAAGTGCTGTGCTCCACACATAGAGTTTTAAAAAGTTCTTTCTAATTCCTGGATCAATATTTGAAACTAAAAGGTTTCTCTTTTTCATGAAGGCTCTTTGTGCTAGTGCTATTCTGCGTTTAACATCATTCCTGCTTCGGCCATCGGTTGTAATTTTGCTTCCCAAGTAACAGAACTCACTCACTTCTCCTATTGCATCCTATCCTATTTTTATGTTTAATCTGCTAGTATTGGTATCATTTCTACTACATTTCATCACTTTTGTCTTACTTTGATTTATATTCAGTCCAAAATCTTCCTTCAGTATTTTGTTCATGCCATTCAATAACTTCTCAATATCCTCAGCCCTCTCTGCTAACAAGACAATGTCATCAGCAAACCGTAGCATAGCAACCTAGCCTCCGTATTTACTCAGTCTCAGTTTTCTAAGGGTTGTTCCAAACGGTCACTAAACACGCGACCATTGTATACTCATTCTACAATCCCGCTCGCCAATCTCCTGCTATGTGGATCGCACCTACCAATGATGTAATCTTGACGAGGTCACACAAGATTTTTTATCTCCTCTGAGTATAAGTTGCAGTTTAGAATTCGGTATGTAAATCGCAATACAGAATTAGCGTTCTCTACGATCGACGCCATATGCTGGCCCCAGTACGAAATAGTTCAGGGAATCAGCCTTCATAGGGATCGTAGGTGAGCGATATCTTTATTTTTAAATAGCTCATTAACTTTCTCTTTTTGCAACATAAGTTGTATTTAGAATTTTATAGCCCGCCAGAGTCATTAAATCTGAGAGAAAATCGCGGAGTAGAAAGGAAAATGAATTTGGTAATTACTTTTTGGAGGAACTAGTCTTACAATCCCTTGAAGTGACTTCGCAAAACTATAGAAAACCGAAATCTGAATCGCCGTAACAGAAATCGAATCCACGTCCTCCCGAATGTCAAGTAGTTTTATCTCTAAACAATTATCTAACTTTTTGCTCCTCTATAAATAACAAGGGCTTCAACGAATAATCTTTAATCGGTATTATCGTTGAATCAAAGGTCGTTTATTAAGATTAAAAAAAATATGGTAGCCCTAATGGTTTGCGTGACATGAGATGTAATATCAAGTTATTCGTGTTCGTCCAACGTGACGATAAACTGGTACAATCCTCCTATGTTTTTTTTTATTATTATTATTATTTTTAACTGCTTTACGTCTCTTTTTAACATCGAGGTCTTTAGAGACGGGAAAGGATGGGGGGCAAGGATGGGGGCAAGGAATGGGAAGGAATACGGCCATGGCCTTTTTGAAGGAAGCATCCCGGCATTTGCCTGGAGTGATTTGGGGAAACCATGGAAAACCCAAATCTGGATGCCCGGACGGGGATTCGAACCGCCGTCCTCCCAAATGCGAGGCGAGAACGCTAACCGTTACACCGCCCCGCTCGGTCCCTCCTATGAAATGGCTTATCCGCTTGCAAATTTACTCGTTAAGGTGGTACTAAATGAAACATTCACAGAACTTGTAGTGTGTTTTAGAGAACTTGTTTTTCCTAAGTGCATGACCTCAACGACTTGTTGATGATGAAATTTAACATAAACAGAAAGTCTTGATGGATATAGTAACAATTAGGGAATGTTCATCAGAACAAGTAAAAGTTACTAACGTACACAAAGAATTTTAACCGATACTGTCCTTAAATTTATTCCAGAAGTGGAGATGTCCAGTCACTGATTCCGGCTTAACAATTGCTATAAAGCGTAACAAAATAGGGCCAGTTTTGTTTGATGTAAGCAGATTTTTTATAAGCACTTTCTCGTTTCTGTAAAATGTTTCTGACTGAAAATCCCATTTGCGATTACACATTTTACTTGATTTTTATTTAAAATTCGTGATTAGCAGATAGACACAGAGAAGTATGGGTTTCCTGCACCAACTAATGAACATATACTGACAAGATTTTGATTTGATTTTCTCTTACAGCATACTAAGAAGCGTATTATAAACATCCAAATCAAGACTGTATAACTTATATGCTGCCAAAAATATAATCAACGTATTACACAAAAGAAAGTGATTATGGGTTGATACACAGGATCCTATATAGTTTTCGTTTCGTTGGTTTCTGACCTCTAGTAAGAATGCGGAACATTCTGTCATTCTGTAAAAGAAAATATGGGACATTTCATAAACCGCATAGCTCAGAGTTGTAGCGGTATGTGCCGGTGGGGAGGTAAGGGTGAAAACCTTTTACTTCTTTTTATAATTCAAAGAAACCCTAGGCTGCTAATTTATTGGGTACTCATAATGGCGTACAGGCGAGGCTTATTTATCGTTAATATTGACACATTGAAATATGATAAAAAGAACTATGCAAAGCCTCTTCTTACAATTGCCAATATATCAACAAATAAACAAAGCATTAAAACACAACCACTTTTAAAATTATTCTTGAAACAAACTCCCAATGTCAACTGGCAAGCAAAAAAGCTTCACACTTGATTTGTTTAAATGAAAGTTCCCTTCACAATGATCGGGAACCATAAATCATATACAGTATTGACATTAACTGTATCCGATCTCAAATGCCGGGCGCCAGGATAATTTAAATTATCCACCAAGTGTGGCTTTAAGAAAGTCTGCCCCAGCTAGCTCAATATTTGGGGGTGCGAGAACTCCTAATCATTCAGTGGCCGTTACAGGGCTGTACTCAATGACCGAATAAAAGTACCACACTGCACTGTAGAATTATTACCGTGACGGCGATGTATTTCCCGCGACGGCGGAATTACTATAGCCCCTTCGCTATAGCGGACAATGCACCACGTCCGTCAGCAAGCGTACTGGATGCGTGCACAGCGACCTCACTGTACAAGACACGCTTATTGACCCTCAGGTTCGATGCCAAGACGGAGCGATCTCCAGCTTCGGAAGATCCGCTCCTTCCAGTCTGAAGGCTCGGAGTCAAGTCCCCTCCAGCGTCCGCCGGAAAAAGCCTCCCGTCGCTCGTGGTTTACATAGAGCAAAAATACACCGGCATTACAAAATGCAAAGGAAAGTCTCTCTCGATTGGTCCTGCCATTTTCAAGCTCCTCCTTCCGGCTGTCACGATAGGCGAACATTGTCTTTCTCGATTCGTGCGAACTCGGGATAGCCTCGGACTTATTCGTCACCTGTGACCTCCAAACTGCCCGTCCCAAGACCTGGTGTTTGGATACGATCATTCACCCCGGTGTACAGTTTCCCCGGAGCCAAGGGATTATTCGCTTGACCAAATGCGTGAGAAAGGGTAACTGGTGTCCATTGTCCCTGGCAGCCGCCGGCCTGTCGCAACAATCTGGCGCGTCTAGCTCAGGTCCCACAAATACTGACAATCCTCTCCCTAAACTTCCTTTCTTATTCCTTTCATATATAAAAATATACAAAATATTAAATATAAAAATGTACGGAATGACCCATATTTGGTCATTCTGTTACAGAGTAAAATGTATTGAGAGAAACACTGTGCGCAAAAGGCAGAAAAAACTAGGCTAAGCTAATTGTTTTTATTAGTCGGTATGAGCGTATCGTTTTACGTAGATAGTATTCAGCATAAATATAAATATTAATCACAATTAAATATAACGTCGTTTTCAATTCAGAGATTCTCTTTATTTACAGGATTATATCTCCTGTTCCTCTTATTGTTTTTATTAATAAAGAACAGAACTTAGGCCTACTTGTTTTTTGCACTCTAATCAACACAACATGCTAACTTCTTATTTCTTAACTAGCATTCACCCGTTGCTTCGCACACGCTGGTCTTGGCGTGTACAGAAATACTCTGAGATTTTTTAGTTTAGTATCATATATTAACGTGGAGAAGCAAAAAAAATATAGATTTCATTTAAAGATTTTTCTTTCTTTTAGCTACTACCTTAGATTCAGTTTTCATACTAAAGTTCGAAAATTTTTGCTATACTTTTATTTTAACACAATATAATATATGAAAATTAAGAAATTCAAGCTTCATGAAACATTATTACTAACGGTCCAATAAGGACGTACCGAGTATCAGTTGACCTCTTGGTCAGAAATTTAAGACACATTTTCCGGAGGATAGAAACTGCCTATTAATGCAAAAAACAAACGTACCTTAGACATAAAGGTGACACGAAAGTTACCGTCTGCGATAGGTTTGATAGTACATTCAACGGCCATTTATAAAAATAGCTTTGTCGCCAACGATAGGATTTACAACAACGAATCTAAGATTGCTGGCCAGTTTTCGTATGCCATATATATATAGTACATTCTCATGCCGTAGATAGTAAAATGTATTTTTTGCTTGTAACTTCTACGTATCCACCCGAAATTCTAGCCATCTTTCTTCATCGTAACTCAAAATCGAAATGGTTAGATTGAAATACGGCCTGGAACAGAAAAAAATATGTCGGCATTGCGACACGGAAATATAGGCTGGACATGCACAGCGGTTGGTTTTTTTTTTTTTTTGTGATTACACTTCACCACTAACATTGCATTCAATCAGCAGCTTATTAATTATTAACAATAACTGAATGCATCATGTCTTTTGTTGTTCCAAGAACATTCTTGTTCAGGGTGCATTTCGACTTGACCACAATCTATACTGACATAGCCGCTTCAAAATCAAGTGATGCAGATACACCTAAATGCATATAATGCATCGCTAAATACATTTTTTGTAAGGATGGATTTCAGGATTCAAAGTACGCCCAGTATAAATTATAAGAATTAATTTCAAAATATAACTTCAGTTTGAACTGCAAGAGCGCTAAAACACGCGGAATAATACATTGCTGTATTGCCATGTAGAGTTTATTCTTGTGGTTAGATTGAAATGCGGCCTGGAGCAGATTAAATACGTCACCAAAGGCACAATGAACTGTACATAAAACTGATTTTGACTTGCGATATCTCTAGAACTACCGCTAAACGATATAATTGTTTATCACTATCAAATTGCGGCGATACGGTAAAGTGAAAACCCTGTACTATCTATATTACGCAAAAAAATACTTACCATAAATATTACACTTCTGTTACTCTTATTGAAGAGTTGATATACTATGTAGTGGTTTGAGTAACGATTTTGTTGAGAGACGTAAAGCAGTTAAAAAAAAAGAGAACGATTTGTTTTTAATTATACTTATCAAAATACATGAAACCGGGAATATATGACGAAAGACAAATAAAATATAAACAATCCAGAGATCAGTATATTAGTCTGTGGCTTTTTTTTAGTTTTTTGTTCAATGAGTGAACATCTCAGTTACAGTGTAATCCGTATCTCTTAATTTTATGTCTAGAAATGTATTTAATTATATCCTCCATTCCTCGGTACATATAAGTCATTAGCTATTTCCGCAGATTTTGATACGGACCATTAGCTCTAAAAATTTTGAAACCCCGTCCAAAATGCTGCCGTAGTTTTTGCGGGGCTCCCGTTCAAATAAAGAGACACACGCATAGTGTTGCAAACTGAAAAAAAACAAAATGTTTTTTTTCAACTTTTTGAAAAAAAACATGAAAAAAAACCTAGCACCCGTGTTTTTTTTCTAAATTTTGTTTTTTTTCAGAAATAATATATTTCATAAATTATAGTTTTATTTAAGGAACTTCCATTTTACAAGTGTGTTTTAAGTCTTACTGAATCATATAATGTCTAACATAATGATTCATAAGTGTATCTATATAGGTAACATAATTTTATTCATCCTCTATGTCAGTACCACATTCACTAGTATCAGTAATACCAACACTAGTTCGGTCGGTGTCGGAATTTTCTGTCTCTTCTTCTGTCTCCTCTAACTTCAGAAATAGTTAAATTTTCTTTTACTGGTTGTTCTTATATTGTACGCAAAAGATTTTCAGATTGAAATTTTAAATTGTGAGCAAAGTACACACTGTGCATAAAGACTGCGCCAATAGTTCTGTATTACGGTCTTTTAAGTTTGAATTAAAATCGATTATCATACAAAATAGGAGCATTATTTCCTTTCAATCGTTTGTTTACACCAACGGTTGCAAGGAAACGATTCATAATTAGGGACCGTGCACAAATTACGTGGCTCGGTCCAGAGGGAGGAGGGGTTAGCTGGAAGGCTACTCTGGGCTACGTAAGGAGAGGGGGGGGGGGGGTTCCGAGACAGGCCACGTAACTTTCCTTTCGTAACATTTTTCACAGTTAAAATGAGGAACTGATCTCACAACAGCATGTGAGTATTTATTTCCCTCAGTTAATTAAACCCGTATGTAATTTACAATAGTCTGACAAGAGAAAATAGTACAAAATGTCTTCTGGAATCAAAACGGAAGAAAGCTATATGCTTCGTGAACGGGGGGGGGGGGGGGGAGGCAAAAGCCACGTAGGGCTACGTGGGGGTTCACAGGAGGCCAAAATGAAGCTATGTGGTTTATGCACGCTCCCTTACTGACAATTTAATGAGTCAGTACCACTATACTCTGAGAGTTAACAAGTATACGAATATAAGGAAAGTCCAATAAGGCAAAAAACCGTGGATAAATTTTAAATTCCTAATTTTTTCAAAGATCTATAGTTAATTTTTTAGGGCTGGCAGCACTATTTCAAATAGCAAGTATCAATCCAAACAATGGGGAATGGGGATTCCTTCTCGCGCAACCTAGTCTCTTCGGGAAATCCCCGTTCTTAAAGAAAATTTCAGTCAATTTAGTCAATATTTCAATTTTTTTTTCCTACTGAACCAGAAAAATATAGTAGATTTTAAACTAAGATAAGTACTTAGAATAAACTCTAAAACAGTCATTTTAAACGATAACTGCCTTACAAATTTGAGATTTAGTAGTTGTGAAAAAAAACGTGTTCCTGAAAAAAAACATGTTTTTTTTCAATGTTTTTTTTCAAGCCAGAAAAAAAACCGTTTTTTTACAACACTACACACGCAGCTTGCTTACAGATTTATAATAGTATAGATATAATAATCCTCCAGCGATCTTCTCGCCAACGACCTCCTCTTGTCTTTCAGAGATAATCTACCACCACAGATATAAGTCACTTAATAATACGCTGACTTCGAATAACTTGAATATAAATTACTGTGGGTCAAATATTATTATTTGTTTGCCCTGGAGTGATGGATTGTGACTAGGAGAGTCCGCAGCTGTGCAGTGTGGGGGCGCGGCGGAGTGCTGCATTCCGCGGTCTGCCGCCGACACGACTCACTGAGCAGCACCGCTTCTTGTGGCACACACCTGCAACACACAGACACGAATTATGCGTTACTCTCTCACGTAATCCAGATTCACAAAATATTGACTTCACGATTCATATCAGAAGCTAACACCCTGCTTGAACAGTGCCTTATCTACATCGGATGCCCCATTTCTCTGCGTGTAACACAGTCGCCATCATTTGTGAAGCAAATATGTACAAACGCCAGATTATGGAAGCATTAGAGGTCAATCTGCAGGATGATACATTCCTGCGCACCACAATATTGTGAACACGTATGGATTATCAAAAAGATCTCCCCCCACCTCTCCAATCTCATTTGCCCTCAAGAGTGATGTCCACATTTAGAAGATGGTTTTCGTTTGCCTCTGAATTGTGATAATGAGTTTAAGCTTCATAACATTACGATGTCTCAGCACAGCTAATGGATATAAGTAAATGATTGCCATCGTTTTTGATAGGAATAAACATCACGATACTCTTTTATTAACGAGAATATGGAGTATGTCTTAAGTGGTTGAATTTCTTTTTTTAAACTCTGTTGCAATCCCAAGTTCAGTCATCCTTGCATACACTTCCAGAATCAATTCCATCAATTCAGGAGATTCTCAAGAAAGGCCCTTAATGTAAATCACAAAATATTTTTATATTGTTCTCTGGGACCGAGTGTGGTGGTGTAATGGTTAGCGTTCTCGCCTCGCATTTGGGAGGAAGCCGGTTCGAATCCCCGTCCTGGCATCCAGATTTGGGTTTTCCATGGTTTCCAAAATCACTCCAAGCAAATGCCGGGAGGCTTCCTTCAAAATGCCGTGGCCGAATTCCTTCCCATTCCTTGCCCCCATCCTTTCCCGTCCCTAAAGACCTCGCTGTTAAGAAACTTTTAGGAGTTACAATAATAATAATAATAATAATAAAACATTCTCAGGTTCTTCCGCAACACCTCAACTGTCGGCTTAGAGGACCATCCTCAGGGCTGTGATCGAAAAAATGTATTTCCATCACTCCCGATCAGTCCAACATTCCTCTTACTTCCATTATTTTCCAAGTTATCTGCCTTTCGTTGATACTCTTCTTAACTCGTTTCAGCGATCTGACACACTATATATTTCCTGCATTTTCACTGGCAATATCTCCTTCCCAGTTCTGCTTAAATTTCATTCCAATGTCAACATTCATTTCCCTGTTTTCTAATTTTCCCTTGTTTTATGACTTAGAAGCTTGATAACTCTTACATACTGTATCTTATCGCCTGCTATTCTCGAATGTTTTGTAGGTGTTTGGGTGAGGAGACAGAGTGGTTATCGTCCGAGGTTTCCTGATATCCTGACTGACGTCGAAGTTATCTCCTGACAGCCGCACTTTTACCTGGAAAATAATTGCATAACATCTACGATATGGCCAGACAGATCGTCCAAAAGTTCTCTAGACAAATATATTGAACTTGTGTGAATTATGAAGAATGTAATCAGTTGATGTAACTTGTAAGTTAATATTCTTTATTGTTCCACATGTTTACACGCAACTAACATATACTTTCAGCATTCATTCAACATTATTTACAGACAATCTCGAAGCACAATTTGTCCGCTATATTCTCATCTTTTTCCTACGGACTTCTCTTCATCTGTCCCACCGAGCGTGGTGGGTGAATGGTTAACGTTCTGGCCTAGCATTCTGGAGGATGCGGGTTCGAATCCCCGTCCGGGCATCTAGATGTGGGTTTTCCATGGTTTCCTCAAATCACTTCAGCCGAAAGCCGAGATGCTTCTTTCAAAAATGCCATCTCCGAATACCTTCCTGTTCCTTGTCCCCAGTCCCATCCCGCCTCTAATGACCTTAGCTGTCGAAGAGGCATAAAGCCATAAGTAAAAAAAAAATAATTATAATTCATCTGTTCATCAAAGAAGTTTTTTTAACACACTACTATTGCTCTTCCATACTAAATATTATCTTTTTCCTTTATGAAGGAAAATAAATTAATCTAAGAAAACTAATTAAACCCAATAGAAATCTTAAACAATAAACTTATTACCTTTAAATATTTATATAGAAACAGTAAAACTGAAAAAATAAAAACATAAAATATAAGGGACTATGTTTCCTTAGAAACTCAGTTTGTATTGCTATGTAAGAATTGCTGCTAGTAAGAAGAAGGAAATATCGTAGAGTTCTGCGATGATGTCTCAACTGTCATAAAGGCTATTGAGTGCCTAAGCTTCCGAGTCCCACAACTGAAATCTAATATCGTTATGTGGATCAATGTTACAGTTACCAGATTACAGAATAATCAGTAGACTTCTAAAATTACCTCGACTGATGTAATAACTATAATGTTTGTTCTTTTTATTATGTTTGAGAAACGTAACAGGGAATTTGAATATCTTCAGTGCATTTTACGTTAACTTTCAAGTCAGAAGAAACCGATTTCGATCACATAATCCTATAGCGATGCCTTCTTAAGGCTGCCTTTCCTACGTAGATGGTTGTGAGAGTTTCAAGACTGGTAAACGTTCAGTCTCACTATTAATCGATCGTTTTCTTGCTTGGCGAACATTCGTGACACTTCCTTTTAACAGCGCTCTGTTTCCTTACATTGGAGCCAAATAATCAGCAGTATCATTATACCATCACAGAAGTAGGCACAGCAGGCATTAACCACGAAAACATTTGTGAAACTTGAAATCCGTACCTGACTTTTATTTGAACAAAAACCTAGGAACTGATAATTACACTAGTACGAAATACATGATTACAGTGGCTGTATGCAGTTATCTCATAATTATAGACCATATGGTCAGTTTGTTACCTGTTGCTACCTAGCAATTTGTTGACCCCTCTTTTACCTTGTTGACAGCCTGCCTTAATTAGACGAATAAGATTATATTGTCCTGAAGTAAATATAGTGATGAATGCTGATATGGGAGATGTATCACAACATTCTTTTGCTGGAAGTAATGGAGTGCCTGGGAGTAAATTACTAAGAAATATGGTGACACTTACGTACAAATATACGACATGAATGCTCCCAGTGGCTACCACGAAACAACCCACACTTTATAAAATCGTATTTATTATTTGTATATTTTACTTGCGGCAAATGTGGTTAGTCATTTTCGATTCGAGTCGATTTTTATACCATGCTCTTATTACCATTTTATGCAGCATCACCTATCAGACAAAATCATTGTTTACGATTTCTGCGGCGAGAGCTTTAATTCGTATTGCAATCGAAAACGACCTTTATTCTTATTCTGAAACTGGCAGTGCAACACAACATGACTTCCAAATGTTTTCAGCTATCTGTGACATCTCTAATCTAATGGCTCACTGCAATATCTTTCTATGTGCGCGTAAATTGAAGTAATAATTGCTGTTGCCCTATAAATTATAAATATTGGAATCCTACCGAGGCCTCTATTCACATGATAATTCTTTTCAAACAATAGGACTACTGTTAAATGAATGGGCGCCAGGATCATGTGACTTAACCTCTTGCAATTTTTTTTCTTTGGAGTTATCTGAAATCATTGGTGTGTGTTAATAATCCCCGAAACATCCGCAAGTTAAAGGTGGATATTCGACGCGTTGTTGGCGATATGTAAATGGAGTCATTGCGAATTTCACGGACAGCATGCCAGCGCTGTAGGGGGGAGGAGGGGGAGCATTTTCCTGACATTATATTCCATACATGAAATGGGAATGTTTAGGGAACATGTATTTCGTTTCTGTATTTAAACAAAATTAAGTTCATAATTTTATATAACAAAGCTGTAAACCATTTTGTAACATCCTTTATGTCTTTTTGGAAGAGTGGTTCGTCACCAACACCATCACCAACAACATCATCATAAACAACAGTTTGCAGCTACTGACTGGGTCTGCCTCTCCATATCCTCCTTTGTGGCCATCACCTTCCCCACACCCCACCTGTCTTTTGTAGACATTCCTCCAATCCTCTCCGAACTTCCATTCAGTAGTTTACAATTCATCTTAATTTCGTGGATTGTTTTTTCGGTCTTCTCTGATCCTCCATTCTCTTTACCTGCCCATACCTTCTTAGTCTGGCCTTCTCCATGATTTCCTGTAGGAGTTCCTCTTTTGTGGTGTGCGTGACGTTTCGTTTCTTATCGTGTCAATTCTAGTAACACCCATCCTACCTCTTAGAAATTTTATCCTACTTCCTTGTATCCTTTGGAAGAGTAAGAATCGGTGAGATGCAGGAGGAAAACATTCCATGACACTTAGTTTTTCAGGAAACGAAAAAAACTTTATGAAAGGGAAACGGTAAGCGGGAGAGAAAAAGTTACTATTGGTGGTTTGTAGTACTAATTGAGGTTAATATTTTCCACTTGTTCAATATCATGTAATGTTCCCCATAAACTGGTAATTAACATCCAAAGAGCAAGGAATGTTTTCCTTTTGCATCTCACTGATTGTTGAATGAGGTATGGTTCAAATATTTCAATTAATTTGAAGGTTATTCCAAGGTAAATACTTGTGCACATAAAGATAGGTAAAGAGCAGAAATCACAATACACATTTAAATAATAAACAAAGAAAAGAGAGTGATTAAGTTTGAATAGTGTCTCCCTCTTAGACTGTCCTCAAGCATTTAGTCAAGTTCTTCTGCGTCACTTTCCGCAGACCATTGAAATATTGTGTTGTAGAATTCTTTATGTTCATGTAGGATATTCTGCATTATATTGGCCACAAGCATAATCTTTTTCTGGTCAACTGGAACTTTACGTTCGTAGGCACGGTCAGCTGGTAGCATCAGGTCATCACGATATTTGTAAAGTTGAAAAATATCACTTTTCAATCCATTTATGAATTTGAAAGCTTCAACAAACCCTTTCTGATCTATTAGAAAACATAAAAAGTATTTTGAATACTGTATAAAAGCATCTTAATGAGTATCAGAATACGCATTCAATGAAAACATTATATCTGATTTGTTAGTGATAAGTAATAATCAGCGATCACGTTCCTTAGAAGAAAATTGGTGGATGTTTCGCAAGGCTTCTCAACATGTTATTCCCAAAATGATTGAAATCTTAGATTTGGTGGATTCCTCAGATACAAGAGACCTTTCTCTCATTTTCTGCGCTCTGTAGTGTTCGTCTGAGCGGGTATATCCATGCAGGTGCCAGTCACGGGCCATGCGTTAACAACCTCTGCTGTAACTGGCCAAGTGCGGTTAATAACCACACCGCTGTCACCGTTAAGGTTGTACGGACGCCTGACCATTTTCTAGAATATAATTACTCTCCGTGGTTGCCATTTCTGTTCTCCGACTCCTCTGGTGTCTCGTCAAACAATCCACGCGCCCAGTGTCCGCACTGCGTTGCCTTGTCACGAACTTCATTTATTTTTGTTTCTATAGTCTATTTCACTTCCCTACAAAATTTCACTAACTATACGCATAGTTTACCCTGTGTATACTTGCAAGTAATCTTATTCGAGGCAGTAGTTCTTATCCTAATTGCAGCAGCGGTTTCCGATATTTACCGTGTCACGTCTCAAATGCAGATGACATAATGACATAATGCTGTATAAAGGAATCAAAACGATAGAGGATTGTAAACAGTTGCAGGGTGATCTGGACAGGATATCTAATTGGGTTGGTAAACATGGAATGAAGATAAATGCAAAGAAGAGTCAGCTTATTAGATACACAAATAAAAAACAAAAGATTAATTATGAAGATAAGGTGGGGAAAGAAATGCTTGCTGAAGACTTGAAATGTAAATATCTTGGAATTACTTTTGATAACAAACTTAACTGGGCAGGACACATAGGACAGGTGGTAGAAAAAGGTTTCAAAGTGATGAAGGGATGTACGAGAGAAGTCAAGGAATTGGGTTTCAAAACTTTGGTCAGACCATTACTCGAATATGGTAGTGTAGTATGGGACCCTCATTTTACGTATCAAATACAGGAGTTGGAGAGGGAGCAAAAAAGGGCTGCTAGATTTGTTTCTGGAAATTATCGCAGAATGCAATCAGTGACGGATATGATAAAGGAATGGGATTCATTGCAAGACAGGAGGAGGATGAGGAGGGTTATGGGAGTATACAGGGCATATACTGGCGATGAGGCATGGAAAGATATTGCAATAGGTATGAAAAGTAGTGCATGGAAGGAAAAACATGACCATGACCACAAGCTGGCACTCGATTTCAGGCACAAGGGTGTGGGAAGATTCTTTTTTTTAGGTAAGGGTGTCAGGGATTGGAATGAGTTACCAAGAGAAATGATGAATAATTTACCGAAAACTTTGTAGAGAGCAAATGTAGGTAGGTGCAGGATAGGGGGAAGATGGGTGTGTAGGGAAATTGCCACCGGAGTCTGTGCTCCATTGCAATTAAATTAAATTAAATTAAATTAAATTAAATTAAATGGTGCAGATGTTAAATTCCCTCGTGGGTTGACGCCCCTAACTGGCATCCCTTGTATTAATGAGAAGAAGGAGTAGTCACTGGAAAGTGTATGCGATACTCCATCCGTTCTCAAATGTGGCCTCAAAAACTGATAAATATGACCTAAAAATTAAAAAATATGACCTAAAAATTACGAAATATGACCAACCCTTTTAAATTTACTATCATCAAAATATGCTCAAACAAACATCACTTATTGTATCTAGTAGTGTAGGTTTCACGTAGACACCATAATTTGCTTCCATGCATTCACGGCACCATTGGAAAATCAGATTTTAAATCATTTTGTTGAAGTCACTTTAATTTCACATAATTTAAAGAAGAGAACTCTTTCTTGTGTATTAAAACACTCCTCTCCAAATTCTCTCACAAAACTCTGTTACTTCGCACTTTCAGAAAATCTTGTTTTCGGTATGTAGGTCGGTACCCACTGATCCACTGCAGATTTAGCAATGACTGAGGATTATTTTCAAAAGTATTTCATTGAGACATTTATTGACGCGGATCGACACAGGCATGCTGCTGCTGCATTGTCGAGATTATAAGGCGGACGGAACATTAACGCTTAACTTTAATTCTTGACTGGTGAATTCTGACCAACTCAGTGACAATTAGTTCGGTTTTTCCTCCGATGTATAATAAGAGTACAGTTTATGAATAATTATCTTAATTTCTTCTCATCTAGTGAATTCACTGTACTAATAAAAAAAATCCAGATTTTTCCTCAAAATATGACCATAAATATTATCGTAATATGACCAAAAGTGGGAAAATGGCCTAAATTTGCTATATAAAATGCATTTAAATACAATCTGTCAAATGTAACATATCACATATAAAAACAAATTCACAGGCACTGACGCCCCACACCATAAGGGCGAAACGCGTATGGAAATAAAGAAAACAGTAACATCAACAGTTGTTCCAGACGGAATTTTGATTTATAATCTATTATCCAACAGCTGCGGAAGATGGCCTACAACCAGATTTTCAACAATCAGAAACGTTCAATCAGTGCTTAATTCAGCATTACAATTCAAAAAAATGCAGGGAAAAAATATGACTTATCCCAAAATTCCGAACCCTAGCAATCAGTGTGGGTGCGTGTACTATATACACAAGGACCCAAGTTCTTGCAGGAACAGAAGCTCGTTCTCCAATTGTTTCATGAAGACGTATTCTACGATCTGAGAAACTGGCGATATATCGTTTCCCACTCCAAGTTTTCGAATAAATTATACCTATACTGGAGGAAAGTATCTTAATAGGATAGTACATCAACTCCGCCGAAACCTACAATCTGTTAACGACTCGCTATTTGTAACTGATTATTGTGACCGCTTCTTACGTTAGAACATTCACCAGTAACACAATGCAAAGCTTGCTTGAATTCACTTCGAATTTGTTAATAATTTCTGCAGAATGTGGATCTGTACCACACAAAAAATATAGCAGTGTAAGCAATTTTACAGGTTAAAGATTTTTTTCTTATGGGTTTACGACTTGTCGATGTCGAGGTCATTAGAGGCGGCATGTGACTGCTTACGAGGAACGGGAAGGAATTCGGCCATGGCATTTTGAATGAAGCATCCCGCCATTCGCATGGAGTGATTTGGGGAAACCATGGAAAACCCAAATCTGGATGGCCGGACGGAGATTCGAACCGGCATCCAATCGAATGCGAGGCCGGAGCATAACCGCTCACCCACCACTCTCGGTGAGGCTAAAGAATTCAGCTGTCTCGTCGTGTAATAGAAACTGTGGTTTTCCGCAACAAATTAGCTGCTTTTGACCTTTCAGAGTTCTTGGAGTACGTCAAGCCATTCTGCCTCGAGTATCGGAGTATTTTCTGTCCATGTTCGTGGAAAATTTCTTCATGTAGGCACTTGACTAACTTTCTTTCCTGCACATCCGCGATAGCACCAGAATTTCCATGGAGCCACTAGACGAAGAAATATTCAACAGTACAGCATTAAAAATTCAGTTTGAATGTCATGCAGAGGAACTTCACCATCTCCTACAGTACAGTCATAAAGCTCTTACATCTATCCATACTATTATAGATCTGTAACCGATCTGCGTCTGTCTGAGATCTGAACAAGTATCACGCAGAAGGTTCAGTATCAAGATGCTTAGGAGCTTCGCATTTTAAAATCTTATGGTTTAGCTTAAAAACTGCGGAACATTTTATGACTTTGCTTGGCTGGGAAACGGAGCAAGGAATTATAAACATTTAGAGATGGGGCTGATAGGCACCACAGATCGCTCTGTATTTATGATGGGCAGTACTTTCGGAGATACAGAAGATGACGCGACCAGCCTTTGGTTTCTGATTTATTTTTTGTCTTCGTTTATTTGTTTTTTCAGTTTACTGAAATATAATTCATCAAAATAAAAGGAATACGCTAATAAAACTTAAATAATAATATTTGATTTACCGTAAACATCTTTGCGCTTTAAGAAACACTCACCAAAGATCACACTACTACTCTCTGCATTTTGTTGATACAGTTTTTTGACTTTAGTCATTAATTTTTCAGTTTTCTGAAACGAAACAAATTAAAATAAACGGAATATGTTAATCAAATCACTACATTCTAGATTAAAACTTCAATAATCATAACGAAATTGTGATATTTAATTTGCGGTAAACATCTCAGTGACTAATATCGATATTAAAATCTCTCAGCGTGTTGTCGTTAATCAAACCGATGCATCATACATTAACTCTTCAATCTGTGAAACGAAATTGTGATGTTCAATTTACTGTAAGTATCTTCGTGCTTAATATTGGTATTAAAATCTGATAGCGTTTTTCTGTTTTATTCGTGATTTGTTCCGTTTCAGCATTTAAAATTGTGATTTTTTAATTAACTGTTGCGAAAATGATACTTTCCGTTATGGCCTCAGGTATTATCCAAACCAAGTTTATGCATAATGGTATTATCCCACAACTCTGCATGGATTAGGATAACACTAACATTCAATAATTACTACTACATTTTGTTATGGATGATTTTTCACACAATTTTAATATCTCATATTTCATTAATTATATTACGTTAAAATGTAAATCGTACAAAAAAACCAAACTTTCTAACTTCAGTATGAAAACCGTACCTAAGGTAACAACTTAAAGAAAGAAAAGTTTTAGATGACTTTGTTTCTCCACGTTACTATTTGGTATTAACAAAAATGGTTACACCATTTCTATATCTAGTGGTCGGTAAGAAAGAAGACGTGTCGTTGGATATGTATATCTAGTAAAAACTGACAAGCACCAATCACCACATTCCCGTTGACTCCTAACATCATGTGTCCATACTTGTCACTGTTCCTAAAACTCATGCCACCGGATAAAGTTAGCTTGCTTGTATGCCAAATTTGCGAATTTTAGGACATCTTTTCAAATAAATATCTACTGAAAAGTTATAATTGATAAACTCATGCACTTTTTTTTGTCGAAAGAGTTTAGCAAAACTATTGTAGTACATCCAACGCTACCTGCAGGCACTATCTTCCGCTCAATCGTAAGAGCGTTCACGAAAATATTTGGCCACCTCCCGAGAAATTTATGAATAACACAAGAAAATATAATATAACAACCTTCACTCTAAAGGTGTCACTGTTATGTATGTGAGGTTCCTTGTAGTTTGGGTCAAGAACCCTTAGAAGGACCAATACAAAACACGAAGCACTACTATCGGAGGAAATTACACATTATATGTTTTTTTTAGATGGTCAAAAGCCGGCTTAGCTCAACATACCGGGAATACAGATAAAGCTGTTCTGTTCGAGAATAAGAGCTGTCTCATCCAGAAGCAGGACGAATCGAAACCTTGGGGGGTAGAGGATCTTTCATGAATCGTTTGGAACCCACACGTACCGTCACGTCTTGCCCTCCACCAATTCAGTTTTAACGATGACATGGGTGCAGTAGATCAAAATGTGATAAGGATCAGAAGAATCGCATGAAATACTATACCTTGCTATTTTCCTTTGTTCGACTAGAGCTCTGCTTTTAATACTATGGCGGATCGTCGTCAGCTGACAGCACCAGCTTAGCTGTAAGCTGTGGACCACCGCAACAGCTCTTTGAAAGAGGCAGTACGATAAAATTTTGCATTCACTATTTATACAGTTACGAATTCATCTGTAAGTGATTTTGAAATAAGGACTTTTGTAACTGACGAGCTCTTGCAATGTGTGTTAAATACAATTCGAGGTCCGTCCCAAAAGCAGCCGACCTTCCTTCACATTTCCTCGCTGGTATTATTCTGCGTTATTGGGCTAGAGCGTTCGTCGTATTAGTTTCGAGTGTTTTTTGTCGTCGAATCAGTGTCCTTTGAGCGGCATTTTTAATCTTGGGAACAGCCAAAAGTCGCAGAGAGCTACGTCAGGACTCTACGGAGGCTGACGAAGCTGTACGACTTGGTGCTTTGTTAAATATTGCTGCACGAGGTTCGATGCATGCGCTGACGCGTTATCGTGATGAAGAAGCCTGCCACCGCTTGACCAAAGCTGATGCCGTTTTCTTCTAACTGCGTCACGCAATCTTTTCATGACATCGAGATGATATTCTTTGTTGATCGTCTGACCTTTAGGAGTATATTCGTGGTGCACAACACCCTCATAATAATATTAATAATACAAACAATCAGCAACGAGTTGGCATTGCTCCGATTATGTCGCACTTTTTTAGGTCGTGGCTCCGACACCTTCCACTGCGAAGACTGTCGTTTTGTTTTGGGATCATAATACTAAACCAAGATTCATCACCAGTTATGATATTTTTAAGTAGATTTTCATTATTATTGACCATTTACAAATTGTCCTGAGCGATTTCAAAGCGAAGGCTTTTCTGCTCCACCGTTAGCAATTTTGGAATGAATTTCGCACACATGCGAACCATTTGGAAATTTTCAGTTAAAATCTTCCGCACACTAGTTTTCTGTATTCCAAGATCACATTCTAGTTCTCGCATAGTTAATAGATGATATTCATTGATCGCAAGTCGCACACGTTCGATATTATCTGGTGTTTTTGTCGTCGAAGGCCATCCAGAGAGTGGGTTACTATCACCATATGTGCGGCGGCCATCTTTGAACCGCTTATACCAATCTTTTATTTGTGTTTTGCTTATACATTCGTCCCCAAATGCCGTCTTCATCATTTCGATGGTCCCCGTACAACTCTTTTCGATTTTAAAGCAAAACCTAATACAAATTCGTTGCTCCGAACGTTCCGTCATTTTTTACGATAGCAAAATGCGAAGAACGTAGAAAACACTTTGTAAACAATCGCACACTGCAAGTTAGAGATGGGTCGTTCGCGAGTGAACCAGTTCTTTAAAACAGTTCTTTTGAAAGAGTGAGTGAGCAGTCGCTCACTAAAAACGAACGGTAGTTCTTCTTGAAGGCCGTAATGACGGTGGTTTGTCGGTCTCGATTGATCTCAACTTCAATCGTGTGTGCGCCAACGATAAATCGGTTTCGGCTTTGCCACTCTCGCCCGCGGCCCTACCCATGTTTATTCTTAGTTCCACGCCGTTATTATATTATTTATTTATTTATTTATTGGCTTTGGGTTTCATGACCATACAGCCAAACCATGTATACTTTTCCTTTTTGGACTTACAGATGTGGCTCTAAAACCATACAGAGTTGTCTTTACAAGTGAGCATATACAATTACAGACTTTAATACATATTACATGACAAGTTTGTATCTATGATTCTTCTGCCATACCATACTGCCTTAGACAAGATTCACATTTGCTTATAGATATACAATTTATATATATTAATTCTACAATCCAGTTTACATGTTCCATATTAGGTTTAGTAAAGGGAAAATTTGCAAATTAATGTCAGAAATCACTCTATCCTGGAATACCCATCTTGTAAGGGATTCATGCTTTTCAGATGTAATATAAATACTACATGGCTTAGGTTTATAACATAGCATATACTATTACCAGATTTCAATACTTATTACCTAACCAGTTAATGGTTCTACCTTAACATACTGTCTTGGACATAATTCTGTTCCACGCCGTTCATTGCTTATACACTCCGTTCTGAAAAACTAATAAATCCCGAAGATCGAGAAGAGCTAGTTCGTTCGTGACGTTCTCCGTTTCCAATGCCCAGCGCGGAAAGAGCTAGTTCGTTCACGACGTTCTCCGATCGCAAGCGCTCGGCACGGAAAGAGCTAGTTGGTTCGCGTCGTTCTCCGATCCCAAGCACTCACCATAGCGCGGAGCAGTGGCTCTGGGGAGCTAGTTCTTTCGAATCTGCTTCTCTTTGTGTATTCCTGCTACAAGCGGGCCTTGCGAAAGATTATTTTCAAATGCTCGTCAAATTCGCACTGAAAAATGAAGTAGGCTGCTGAATGGCCAAATAAGTAAAATTTTATTTGTGAACAGTAACTTTCATTTCATTTAAAGCAAAAACTTCTTTTGAAATTTAAATTAATGTAAAAATAACTATCCTCAAACTATCCCTCAAATATTCCCAGCAATTCGAACAATATTTCATTGACGCTTTGAAAGGGCCTTTACTGCGTGAAAGTAATCCTGTAGTATTTAAGAAACAAAAATGTTTCAAAATAAATACAAAAATAAATGAAAATAACCGATGTCGGATTAACCTAAGAAATCAGTCTAAATCTAAATAAAAAGAACAGATTCTACACTCAAAATAGATATAACTGCTCTTTTTGTTTAAACTGAGCTAGTGAACTGGTGAACCGATGAAAAGAACTAGTTCTTTTCATAGAGGGATCAAATGAGCACCGCTCTTTTTAGTGAGTCACTTTGCCCACCTCTACTGCAAGTGAACTAAGGCTTCCCGGCGACAACTGCGGCATCTAGGGAGTTCGTGAAGCTTTTCTGTTGACACTCATACCCAGCTTATGGCGCTAAAATTGTCAAGAGCGAAGATATGAAGATACTTTTGGGACACACTAATTAAATGAGATCATTACACCTTCCAGATCTGTTCACCAATATGTCTCCCAGACAATAAACTGCTCTCATCTGTACCGTACGGGCTACCACATAACCGCTTGTTGACCCCTCTATCTTTCTAGCTACAAGCAAATTGACTTCTCTTTTGTATCTTGTAACTTATTCCTAACAGACCCTGCTACCATTAGTACGGCCAACAAGCTATTGATGGTTGAAGTAGCACACTGACACAAGGCGTCCGGGGTCAACTCCCCAGGGCCAGCGCCTTACATAAGTGTACGTCAGTAAAACAGAGACTGGGTCCTCACTAACGTTACAGCTCTTCATCAGGAGTGACGTCGACTCCGGCTGCAGAAGGCTATATGAACAATATATAACTCATCTTACGGCGTTTCAGGACTTGACGAAATACAAGTAACTGAAATCCGTACTTATCGGAACCTCAGAGCAGACCGTTGAAAACTAATCGTGAAGGTTTTGAGTTATTTCTGTCCCGTGAAACGGATAGATCTGACCGAGCGTGGTGGGTGAGTGGTTAACACTCTAGCCTCGCATTCGGGAGGACGGCGGTTCGAATCCCCGTCCGGACATCCAGATTTGGGTTTTCCATGGTTTCCCCAGATCACTCAAGGTGAATGCCAGGATGCTTCCTTCAAAATGCCATCGCCGAATTCCTTCCCGTTCCTTGTCCCCAGTCCCATCCCGCCTCTAACAACCTCGATGTCGACAAGGCGTAAAGCAATAAGTAAAAAATAAATAAAAGGATAGATCTGTAACAGTTGCCTATACAGTCATGAAATAGTGCCTAAGACATTTCTGAGGATGGTCGGTAAGAGAGCTTTAGCATTTGTGAACGGACGCCTTATACTGCGGCAACAAGTAGAAGTGATCATCCCTAATCAGCTGACGTTGCGCAACTATGAACCAGAATATTCTGCATGTAAATGTTTATTCCTTCCCACACCAGTTTGAATTTTCATTAACATTCGTCTTGAGGCAATGAGGGGCTGACTCGAGATCCGCTGAAAGCAAAATTTGCATACTGGAAAGTATTTTGCTACGAGCAGATTGCAATGTTTTTATAACGTACGTAATCCCTTTTTTATCAGCCTTTCCTACTTGTTATTCATCCTCCGACTGCTGAAGTGCTACAGCGTAATTATAGTGTTTAACTATCTTTTTTGGACCTGTCCCTCTTTACAGCGACGAACGGTCAAGGACTGACTTGCTTCTGAAAGGGTTTCCCGCGAATTGGTCGCTATCTAAATATAGTGAATTTCATTTTAGTATATAAAGCGACATTCAAGAGATACTTCCAGAGTAATGCGAGGACAAGGGACACAGCTTAACGGAATGACCGACCATATAACGGGTCCGAGAATCACTTTAGACAGTACCTCTTTCTCATTCAACCGAAGAGGAGAAAAAAAAATTGAGCTTGCAGTTCTTCATCCTGTTGAAATGGAACTTTTGATTTAGTTTTATTTCATTTAAGTGTCGCATGCAATTCATTAGAAATAAAAATAACTTGAATTAAGTGCTGAGTAATCATTTTCCGACCCATTCAGCAACCGCCGCGTTGTCACGATTGCCGTAACAAACATTTTTGTGTTCCTGCTTTGCTTTAAATGCTTAATAAACCACATACTCTAGAATATCCTGTGAGTCGTAGCCGTTATAATCCTGAATTTTAATAAACTGCGCTAATAACCCATAATTTTCAAGTTTTTCTCCGTTTGTAAGACATTTCTCTATCCTAACACTTAAAATAATTCAACCATCGCCAGAATTTCTCTTGCTTGACACATACTCCTAATTTTTCCGTTCCTTAGCATGTCTTTTTCTATCTAACATATTAAACTAGTAAGATATGCACGAATCTACTAGCAATATACGTCTCCACCAGAGGAAATGACTATTTCAGTTTGCAACCACTGATTTTTAAACACTTATAACTTTTTCTTTTTCAGAAAAGTGATCTGCATCTTCAAAGTATCTTGCTATAAAGAGCGATACTGCAGCCAACTTAGGTAATTCATTGGTTATTAAATAACTTACGTCTGTCAGTTTTTCATACTGTTGTGATAGTCATTTTTTTATTTACAGGGTGTCCAGGAATGAAAGGATAATCCTGCAACCGCAGATAGGTCACATCATGTTCTACTATATGACAAAATATTATTTTAGTAAAAGCCTCACCATTTTCGAGATATTGATTCTTTAAAATATTTTTTCGAAACATGTGACTTTTTTCAGTTTGTTCCATACGATTTCCACAAATTGAGGCTTTTTGAACTCTATTTTTTTTATTTACCCAAAGATATTTGAGTCATCTAAAACAATGTTCTTTTTTTCTTAATAAGTAAAAACAAACCTTATAAAAAATCTTAAATGGTATCATTATTTTATACTTCTTTCAAAATGATTGTTTTATGGTGGTTCAATCTACTAAAGACATCATTATGCATTTTAAACATGTAGTATAGAAATGATGATAACGATTTTTTTTTAAAATTTAATATCTGGATGTTATTAATCATTTTCTCAATTGCTGATAATACAGGGCGTTCGCTGGGAAACGCAACCCACTGTTAGCGCTACAAGGAAGAAACTGCTCCCGGCGAGCGAGCGCTCATCTTCCGGCATTGTTCGACCGTCGGCCGCGGACTATTTCATAATAATTACGCTTCATAAACTTGTATGTGCTAAGCATTTAAATGTGACGTAATTCATTAGCTTACCTTATAAAAGATGATGGAAGTGTTGACCCTCTTGTGAAATGCACATTTCACATCTTCTGAACATATTTCGAGACACACGCTGCCCTAACTGACTTAATGATTTTTTGGGTGACTGTTCTAGTCGAAAAGCGATATCGTCAATTTTCTCCTCTGTGAGAATACGGTTGACCAACAGTCTCTTTGTGTTAAAAAATGAACCCGTTTCTCTTACTTTTTTAACCAGACGCAGAATTGTTGATTTAGCTGGAAGTAAACCGCCAGGAAATTCGCGACGAAATTTACTGCGACACTTTTTAAACGACTTCTTCTTCACATATGTATCGTAGAGAAATATTCTTTGTTGCAAACTGTAACGTACCATAATTTTACTCACACTCAAACACGGTACAGATTAATAAGAGTATGAAGCCCCAAACCAGCCAAACCGCAAAGAAACGTTTATTCACAACACTGATTAATAAGAGACTGAAGTCACAAACTATCTACAATGCAAAGAAACCGTTCTTAACAATGTAAGGGTCACTGCACTGCACTGTTGGGGCAGCGGAGGTGTTAAACAGTGCGGTGATTCACGGTGCCTGTGGCGGATCTGCTGGCCCACTGACCGAGCAAGTTGCCGACGGCAACAGACTGGGAGGGTAGCGTTTTCCGGCGAACGCCCTGTATTAATAAATAAATTACGCCAAAGATTTGGCTTAATTTATTTATTAAAAAAATTTATTAACGTTTTAAGAAGAAAAAAAATTGTTTTAGATTACTCAAACATTCCTGAGTAAAGTAAAAAAAAGACTTCAAAAAGTGTTAATTTGTAGAACTGGCATGGAATAAACTGAACAAAGTCACATGTTTAAAAAAAAATTAAAAAATCAATATCTCGAAGATGGTGAGACTTTTACTAAAATAAAATTTTGTCATGTAGTAGGACATGAGGTGGCCTATCTGTGGTTGCAGGATCATCCTTTCAATCCTTGACACCCTGTGTACTTACGTTATTAATCGAATAATAAGTTCTTTCACTACACAGAATTTAGAGTAATAAATAAAATATTTATTTCGAAAATGAAATACCAAAACCTCTTACCACAACAGTGTGGGAGTCAGTGAAGAAACATAGAAAACTACTGCATGAAAAATATAAAATGTTCGGTCTATGCTATTCCTATGCCGTTATACCGAATGTAATGCGGCGTCCAAGTATTCACGAATTCGATAGTAATATATGAACTTCGAAATAGCAATAGCTATGTGTGTGCCCAAATTCAGACCAGATATACGAGTAGGATTAATTCTCGGTTCGCCCTTATTGTACCATTGCCAAATTATCCATATTAATAGGTTTTCACATGACTGTTCTCCATGGTCTTCTATCTTCTGTCCGTTTTCTTTGATGTTATCTGTAATGTTGCACCTCCTTCTTCCTCCTCCCACAAACTAGTCTTTTCAAGGCGTCTGTTAGCAAACACTCCCCTTTCAGTAAGTGTCCCATCCAGTTCTTCTTTATTTCTTTTATGACCTGGAGTCCACTGACCAACAGTTTCCAGCACTTCGACATTTCTCATTTTATCTATCCAGCTTAGCCCCTCCATTCACCTCCACGTCCACATCCAAATCTTAAACCCTTCTAACCGTTTTTCATCTTCTCGCCTTGATGTCCACGTCTCTGCCCCATAAAGAGCAGCACTCCATACAAAACATCTGCCAAGTCTTTTCCTGAGTGCTTTGTCTACTTTCCCAATTAATAGTCGCCTCTTCCTATTAAACACTTCCTTTGCTACGATAATGTGAGTTTTTACCTCTTAGCGGCATCTCGAGTCTTCAGTTATGTTACTTCCGAAATATTTGAAGGATCTTACTTGGCTGATATCAGCAAGTCCTATCTCAATATTTATCACTTTTCTTTCTTTACCATCACCAGACTTGTAGTTTTTGCTACACTTATTTTCATTCCAAACTCTTCACAATCTTTATCTAAATCTTTCAGCATTTTGTTTAGAGTTTGTTCTCTTTCTGGCAACAAGACCATATCATCAGAAAATCGTGTACACTCTACTCTTTTACCACCAATACGCACTCCTCTTTTTCTTTCCAAGCATTTTCAATAAATTCTTCTAGGTATAAATAGGGTGAATAAAATCTCTTGTGCTTGAAGAACTCAGAAGTATTAATAGACTTAGGTATTAAACACGGACAGGAACGATTGTGCTATCGGATAATTGTTTCAAAGGTCGTAGACTCGAACTTGCTTAAATAAAAACTTGACTTGTACTTGATCCTTAAAGATCCCTCTGCAAAATTTAAAAAATTCTTGTTTGCTTCGAAAGAATCACTTTTTTTTTGAGGCTGGGCAAACACTCATAATCTAGTCATTGGTCATAGTGTTTGTAACGCCCAGAGAACTTAATACAGATTCCATATTATTAAACAGTTGAGCAAGTGCGAAGAAATGAATTGCCAGAATAGTTGATTCGGAAACATATTTGGTCTGATGTCCTCTTTAAATAACCTAATAACTCACGAACAGCGAACATGAAAAAAGATCATTAACGAAAGTGGTCAGTAAAATACGTAAAAATCAAATAAACTATAATGTACGAACTTTGGTCAAGCAACAACATTAGTGAAAGATTTAATTAAACTGAAATATAGCCTAGGCCGGAATGACAATTGTCATTCGTGATTACAGCAGAGGCCATGAGTGATTTAATTTTTATAAAGTTTATTTATGTTCCTGAAAAGCAGATCCACGTTTTTCAGCCATAAAATTTATCGATATTTTTTTAACTATGAAATGCTACGAAAAGCAAACATAATTAATGAAAACAAACATTACATCGAATTTCTTCTAATGATATCTCTGGTCGCTGTTATTTTGCGAGCGAAGGCTGACACGTGACACTGTTCACCAGCCAATAGCTATCGAGGTGAGTGAGAGAGTGAGTGCGTGAGTTTAGGATAATATATATTAGATTAGTACCATCCTATAATTATATCACTAAGCATAAACTTTTGTTAGGATTACAGCTGTGGTCACAGTTAAAAATACCATTTCTATTACAGCTAACTTAAAAAAATTACATTTTTGAATGCTGATACGCAATAAAACAGAAAAATACTATCAGGTTTTAATATCGATATTAAGCACAAAGACGTAAATCAGACAGTAAATCAAAAATAATAATTTCTTATGCTTATGGAAGTGTTAATATATGGTGTAGTGGTTTTATTATCGACAATATGCTATCACTATCAGATATTAATACTAACATTAGGCCCAAAATTATTTACAGTCACAAACAAATATGTTACTCTTATTGAAATGTTAATATACTATGTAGTGGTTTGTTAAACGTATTTCGTTTATTTTAATTTACTACATTTCAGACAACCGAAGAAATAAATAACCAAAGTAAAACAATAATATAAAAAAATCAGCCTTAATCTTATGTCAGTATCTCTTCAAACGTATATATTGTATATTAACAATAAATTAAACATTATTTATACTTCCTCCGTTTAATTCACATATTCCGTTTATTTTAATGTAGGACATTAAACTGAAGAATTAAACAACTGAATTCAAAAAAGAAAAGAAATAATCCAAATAGTAATAGTGTGATACTTTGTCAGAATCTATTGAAAGGAGTACCCATCTCAGAGTGATGTGTGGCGCATATTTATCTCATGTCGAAATGATTATAATTTCGCACTCCATCCCTCGGTATAAATAAGTTGTAAGCTATTATCTTTCGTAGATTTTAATCTGGACCATAAGCTCTGAAAATCTGTTAACAACACTCTAACTGTTGCGGTAGTTTTTACGTGATGCCATTTCGAACCCTCAGACAGACTTAGCTCGCTTGCAGACTTATAATCCTACCGATTTACAATAGTAAACCTACAGATTTACAACGCCAATCTTCACCAGGGTCAGTTTTAATGATAGTCCATTTGGGTATTGTTGTCCTAAGACATTTCCTCCCTCAGTCATTTTTACTTTTATTATTATTATTAGTCATCACTTAACTTTCGATTGGTCGCCTCGTTGCAGTTTCTGGTTCTTATCGCTCTGTCAGCACCAATAGTCTGTTGTGTTTGACAGCGGTTGTTTCCTATTGGGCGAACGTACTGATCAGTGGGTTGGCAGAGCGTAGTTTTGGAATACCCAAACTAGAGTTTTCCTCAGATGTGGGTGGGTGATTTTCCTCGCATTAATGTGCCACATTTTCCACTGTCTCCGTCAACGTTTTTCGCTGAATTGTTTCTAATTCCTTGTCGCTAATTCTGTCTCGTATCTTATGACCTCATAATCGACGATTGATAAAGCCCGAATGAAAAAAAAAATAATCACTGGAGTAAAAAATGTATGTTCACATGTTAGTTGAAAAATTCGATAAGAAACTACGTCGACTGTCTCGCATACAATCCTATCAGACAAAACCTTCGTATCAAGTCTCGACACTGTCGAATGACTTGTTGTTAACGGTCACAAAATACGAACCGAGAAAAATAATAATAATAATAATAAAAAGTAGAGTGAGACGTATTCATGTTAACACTTGCGGTAGTAAATCCGACTTCTGTCTACCCTCAATATGATAATACCTTATCACAAAGATATTTTCAATGTTAAGGAAAAACCTAGCTCCAGAGTTGGTATCGCGGTGCGGTCGGTAACTGTTACGTGCTCTACTTTGTTCGTGGCTAGGAAGTTGAAAGTCGAGCCATGACTGAGGGTGAATACGCGGCGAATTGAAACTCTGTCGCGACGTAATAAGATTTGACAATTTTACTGTTCACTTCACAGATAAAGTCTATTAAGGCGTATAGGTTTATTCATGCCTAAAGTTGTCATATTTTTAACGCAGATTTTTGAATATGTAGCTTTTGACATTTCGTTACTGCAGTGAATTGTATTTCATATTTTAAGATTTAAATTGTGTGAAGCCAACGATGAGGATTTGCCATAGATATTTGGTCTTATAAACAAAGCAACCCTTGCTGTTCGTGATATCCACTGCAAGCCTTAGTAACTGCTATTTGTGTAGAAACATATATATATTTCTTTTAAAATAGTTTATGTGTACCATCTACGGTTAGCTCAATCGAGTGTCGGAGCAGTTGACCAATTGCCAATGTGTGTCAGCTCAGTGGTTAATACGTCTCACTCGAAATCGAAAGGTCCCCGGTTCGAATCCCTGTTTCGGCGTGGAGTTTCAATCGACCCTAACCACACTTTCACATCTGACACCACTTGCTGTGTGATATGAAGTACGTTAGAATTCTTCTGTGTTTAAGACTGTGTGTCTCTTATACTCAGTAGGATAACTGGGTTAGCTTGGTTAGCCACGACAGAGGTGCATACGTAGCATATAGAAACCGTCAGTCAGCTACCGAATCCTTCGGGGATGTCACGACCAATAATGCCATACGAAATTACTGTTATTAATTTTCAAAGTGTTTGCCATTGCTCTTGTTATTAAATGAATTACAAAAAAGAAAAATTCCTTGAAAATTTATGGATCTAAATCCTTTTCACTTAACCTCAAACTCAGAAAATATAATACTGTAGTCCGAGCATCAGAGTGCTTGAACGTGGTTACAAAGGTACAACTCAGAAAACTGGAATTAAAGGAACGTAAGAACTTCAGAAAAATCAAGGGTTCTGTCAAAGAAGAAGGAAAATACAGACTCAGGCATAATAAGGACCTATACCAACGACTGGAAAGCATTACAAGAGCAATGATGGACAGTCATAGACTCACCTCCAAAATCTTTAACACAGTCTCTAGAAGGAAATCGACTAACGCAAAATGGATAAGGCTAGTCAAAAAACATCTCATGCAACTGGAAATTGGCCCCAATGACATTTACAACAGGGAAAAGTACAGAACGTTGATTGAAGCAGCAGATTCTTTCCAGACACTAACTGCGCCCCGAATCAGGGGTGAAATGGACCCAGGAAAGCAAGGACAACCAAAGTGCAAATATGAAAGAATATTTGGCCAAAAAGAAAGCTCACCAGAATTAAGAAAAAGTGGTCCATAGAGGCCAAAACGAAAAGAAGAAAAAGAAGAAAAAAATCCTTGAAACATAATTTCTAAGTTAATAGGATGTTTGGATACATGAAAAGAAGATAATCTAGAACCAGGGGTGGCCAACCCGCGGCCCGCATGCGGCTCGCTCTGAATATTTTTCCGGCCAGCGAGATTCATCACACTATTACAAAATATATTTATTTCATAATGGCCCATAAGCTGTGGACAACTCAGTGGGAGCAGTCATCAGTAGCCAATAAAAATCTAGTTGAGGACCCCTCAGTAAGGTTACAAGGTTTCGAACTCCCTAGGCGGCAGTGGAGAATCATCATCCGAATTCGAACAGGACAAGGCAGATGCGCCTACTTATTATACAAATGGGGCTGGGTAGATTCTGCAAATTGTGACTGTGGAGCCACCTTACAGACAATCAATCACATCGTTTCTGACTGTCCTCTTCGGGCCTACAAGGGAACAATGGCGGAAATCCATGATGCGTCGATCAGTGCAGTTGACTGGATTAAAACATTAGATCTCGAGATATGAAATTGTACAAGCTTGTGATATGTACATTTCCTATTGTGTACCTCATAAATAATCATACGATAAATAAATAAATAATGGCCAAAGTAGTGAAAACCAATTTATTAAAACAATGTATTACTTGTGCATCCATATTTTCAAAATTTACTACATTTATATTTATATATATTTTATATTTCATTTTTAGTGTTATATATTTCTGTAATATGTGCGTTTGGTATCACTATTATTATTATATTATCTATGTTTACATGTAAGAATAATAGTAAACACAATAATAATAACTCATTATGTTTCAATTTTTCACTCCAAAAAATGCCTATAGTAGGTCTAAATCCAATGTGAAGATATGTAATTTTATATGCGGCCCGCGGAGTTATTATGCATTTCCAAAGTGGCTGCAAGATCATTTAGGTTGGCCATCCCTGATCTAGAATATGGTACTGCCACGATGAAATATGCCAGATAAAGAGGAAAAAACGATTAAGAGCACAATCGCACCTAACGGTGATGACACCGGCAATATTCTATAAACAGCGAAACAAAGTAGACTTGATTCAAACGAACGAGAAAGAGTATTCGAAGGAGCTACTACAATTGAATTTCCGCCGGCAAATGTACGTTTCTTTGCTAAGTATTAGATACTCCCTGCTTCGAAAGATGCATTTGTCCACAAACAAAATTAAAATTCCTTTTTACTATTTTCCCCAAAACATATATTTTGAAAATCATTTATGAGGTGTTCTGGGAAGTTATTACCCTCGAACATACATTATTTTACGACTTATTCGGTGTTGCAAAGACAAAGAAATTTGCAGAATGTTTTCGCAAACCCACATTTGTTGATGAGTGATGAAGAACAAATTTCGTTTAATTTCTAGTGTCGCAGTAAGGAGGCCGGCAACCTTGCTAAACGGCCTCATATTTGTTACAGATTTTTAGTAATTATTTAAACTTTAAATTTTTTTTCTAAGTGTATAAAAGTTTTTCAATCTTAATATTAGTCTACTAGAATCATTTTTTCTCTCTACTATGCTTAATTTAATGTTAATCTGAAGCAGGACAGCAAACAAAACGCTTAAATGTATCTATACCTCTTCAGATAAAAGGTTGTTTAGCTGAGAACAATGTTTATGAACGAAAACATGCAATTAGTAATACGTTTATTACGATATTTTATAGCTAGCGGACTGTGAGATGTCGCAGTGTGGGGCTGCTCGTCTTGTCCGGACGGTCATTAAGGCGAGCAGATTAATACGCTGATCGCAACACGCCCACAAATTGCCCGTGATTTATGTACCACGCACACAACTCCGCTGTTCCGCTCGCTTTTTTCCCCTGTTATTGGGGCCAGTGACTTCATAACTCGTACGCCGACCATCATGGTACACATTATAATTTTTCGCAGTTTTTTTTATGATTAATCGCTAATCGATTATTGGGTGGACACGTTGTCCATTCCTCCGCTAGGAAACTAACCGAGATCCGACTCCTTGCTAACTGTTTATCGTACTTCTTGGAATTATTTTTTTTCTTTACATTTGAGATACATGTAATTTGTATACTTGTTTGCTGACATCAGGCGGTTCAGTAGTTGAGGTAAATACACATAAATAATGTTCGTTAAGGACCAGGTAAGAAATAATCAAGTGATATAAACTTTGTCGTAATAGTGTTCACTAACTGTATTATGTAAATACATACATAATTTCGAATTTATCGAAGAATATGCGAAAAAGAATTAAATTTCGAGTGCAATGAAATACTTCTTCCGCCAACCTATTTAGGTCGCAATGACCGGAGGGATAAGATTAGCGAAATAAGATGCCGTACTGATGCTTTTATGTTTCCTTCTTTCCTCGCGCTATTCGGGATTGGAATGCGCGGGTTTAGGATAGGTGCTTAGCACCCTCTGCCACCCACAACGTTTGTGATTTGCAGAGTATGGATGTAGATGTAGAATAATGTCAGATAGCATTGCCATCTGCAGGACCATTTTCTTTACTGTTACGCCACACCTGCATTACTTTTCGGTTTTACGTAGATCACAAAGACCCGGCGAAAATTATCTTGTAGTGTTAAAGTAGTATAAATATTAACTATTTCAGATTGGTATTGAGAGTCTGGAATTGTATATTTTTTATTTTTTGGAAGCTGTAGAAAAGTCTATTCCTCTTTTTAAATTGTGTATGATGTATTCATCCCCAGATTTTGTAGATAAGTAGGTCAACACGGTAACTTTTTTTTTTAAAAAAAACTGCTTAACGTCTCTTAACAGCGAGGTCTTTAGAGACGGGAAAGGATGGAGGGCAAGGAATGGGAAGGAATTCGGCCATGGCCTTTTGAAAGAAGAATCCCGGCATTTGCCTGGAGTGATTTGGGAAACCATGGAAAACCCAAAATTGGATGCCCGGACGGGGATTCGAACCACCATCCTCCCGAAAACGTGGTAACTAAAGTGCGGCTTGAAAAGACAAAAGTTGTAGTACTGTTGCGTCTATCTATTAATATAATAAGAAAGCTGTCATGTATGACGTCACCTGTCACAGCATGACGTCAATCTGTGACGTCGCGCAATGACGTCACGCTTTGCATCATTATTCTTGGTAACGGACGTTATTTAATAACATTTCAAAGCATCCGCGAATAAATTAACTGACAGAACATTGAAATAAAAGTATGTATTGCGTTTAAATCGACATATCAATCATTAGATGCTTATATTTACGTAATATTCTTTTGATATATGGAAGTATTCCTTAAATTCTTTGTCCACAGATATGTAAGATAAAAGCTTTGTGTTTCGAGCATCAATGTATCTAATGTTTTGGTTAGATTGTTACTAGCATGGGTCAGAATTACAACTGGCATTTGACGTTACGGCAGAGGGCATGAATAATTTAGTTTTTTTAAAAAAATAATTTTAACTGTGTCCTATTATTGAAATTATTAATTCGTTTAAACGGAAATAGTTGTACACTGATCCAAATCTGTGCATCCGACACTACACTTGAAACAAATATTACGTTTATATGATTTATTTTAATCCTTTGCTTCCACTGTGTAATATTACTGAGCCTATTATTTCAGAAACTGTGTCAGCCATTCAGACGTTTTGATATCAGTCTGAATAACGGATAACAAAAAAGAAATGTGTAAAAAACCTTTAACATTTTTGATCAAATTTGTATCGCGATGCATTATTGCCACTAAAACGTGTTGCTGGTCATGTATTAACATGTGTGAGATAGAAGTATTGTTCTCCTGGCGGCAAGTTTATCGTAGTATCTGGTTAGGTTGAAAAGCAACCTGGACCTGGATGGAAACTGAAACCTTTTCCTACAGCGCAAGGTTTGTATTGAGTTTAAATTGGCATATTAATTATCAGGTTTTTTTATACTAAAATCATTACATGGTTTGAATGAAAGAAGTTCCAAATTGATCGCGATATATGTGGCATAAAACACAATTAAATATTACTTGGTATAGCGTAAGTTGTTAAGATTTATTTTTAGCATCCTTCGTTTTCACTTGGGTCATTATTTCAGCCGGTGTAAGCTGTCTCAGCTGTTAAGATATCAATCTTCATCACAGGTATTAAGAAAGAAAGGTGTCAGAATCTGAAGATTTGGGACCAAGTATGTTTCGCGATGCATGATGACACTGACATGCGATACAGGGAATGTATTAATTCGCGCGAGATTAAGTTTTGTTTTTCTATCAGCAATATTAGATGAGATTGTGGTTAGGCTGAAATGCAGCCTGGACGAAGTTGACAGCTGAAGCTTTATGCTGCAGCAAAAGGGACGATGAATTACAATGAGCTTTATTTTATAACAATTCTATTTAGTTAAGCAACTGCAGAGAAATAAATTACCATAACACTCAGTTAAACCCGTCATTTTTGACGGGCTTTGGGGCTAGTATGGTAAGAAACTGGATGCGATACCCTGATGTCATTCGGCCATAGAAAGCTACTACAGTTCTCCTGATATAAAAGGTGTTTACTTGATCATGTTACAGAATTTCAGGGTTGTTGGGGAAAGTAGAATGCGTTAGTTAGAAATAAAAGAAATTCTTCCCCAGTAATGGGAGAGTCGCAGGATATAATTCAAATTTGATTTGGGTTTCGTGTTACAGTGGTATGTGCATCTTAACAAACTTTATTTATAGATGAAATAATGTTATTTGTCTGTAACACTTTCACAAGCTGCGAATACATTTACAACGCTTATTTAGCTTGGCGTCCCTTTGTTTCAATGACAACGATGCAATTTCTTGGGTTTACCATTCGGGATAACACGAATTCAAATCCCCGTCCAGATTTTAGCTTTCCCTAGTTTTCAGAAACCATTTAAAGGCCATAGCCGGTTTCCTTCCAGTTCCTTTTCTTCAATCTTCTCCCGCCTGTGATGACTTCGATGTCGACCAGGCGTAAGGCAATAAAAAACATAAAAAAGAAGAAAAAGACAAAAGTATTCACAAGCATAATATTAAATGTAGGCTGGGTTCAATCATGCTCAAACCAGTTCAAGTTGCAACCGCAAACTTCAGTCTAAACACTTTTTTTTTAAATCTGTTTTATTTTGCTTGGGCTTTACGCCTCGTCGACAGCGAGGTCATTAGAGGCGGGATGGGATTGGGGCAAGGAACGGGGAGGAATTCGGCAATGGCCTTTTTGAAGGAAGCATCCCGGCATTCACCTGGAGTGATTTGAGGAAACCATGGAAAACCCAAATCTGGATGCCCGGACGGGGATTCGAACCGGAGTCCTCCCGAATGCGAGGCCAGAACGTTAACCGTTCACCCACCACGCTCGGTTTAAATCTGTTTAACGTCTCTCTAACAGCGAGGTATTTAGAGACGGGAAAGGATGGGGGGGGGGGAGCAAGGAATGGGAAGAAATTCGGCCATGGCCTTTTGAAGGAAGATCCCGGCATTTGCCTGGAGTGATTTGGGAAACCATGGAAAACCCAAATCTGGATGCCCAGACGGGGATTCGAACCGCCGTCCTCCAGAATGCAATGCCAGAACGCTAGCCGTTACACCACCACTCTCGGTCTCTAAACACTTGGACGTTATATTAGGACTGACCTTGTCAGATACTAATCGCATTATCTTCATTACATCACTGATGTTTAAAGCTCTCACCGACCACGTTGTATTAGTAGATTATTTTTCTTCCCCAACCCCAAATAATTATGGCCACGTGTTGGTGTGATTGACTACCCTTGCGTTATACCGCCTGCAATCTACGAAAAAAGGCTTTGTGTTGTAACTTGCTGCTGAAGCGTTTTTTTTATATTAATATATTTGCCCATCTCCATCAATACTGATACTTTGTATTATCATCATACGTAGTATCACCATACGTAGTGTCCGTTAGATTACCTTATATGTCCACCAACAATCACCTTTGCTTCTGCTTCCTATTGAATCTGAATTAGAAATTACACTAAAATTTCGTTTTCTTACATTCAGTGTGTCATACACTGACATGATATCACAGTTTGCAACAGATTTCGGTAATTGTTTGTAGTGTGTTGATACACTGCATGGAAAATATTTGCGAGAAGCTGTATCCGTAACTCGCACAGGGAGACGGTGCGAACAAAGGTAACGGTAACTGTCAGTCTGCGTTCCGGATTGTGACCTTGGGCCGGGTAGCCCTCAGTGGAGGAATAAAGCGTGGCCGCTAGGGTGCCGCGGTGGGGCATACTGTGAATTGCGAGCTGTGTGGTGAGCGCGTGGCCAGCCAGCAGAGATGTACCACGACTAACGCCGTTGCGGCCAGTGGTTTTTCCTGTGTTCCATGTCGTTATCCGAGTGGATGGCCAGCAAAAAATGGGATCATCACATCGAACGACTGCAAAATGGTAGCGTCGCCGATATGGTGATCACCGCAAATCGTTATCGTATCGATCAACCCAGTGTCATCCTACAGAAAATCTCATTGCCCCGCTGAGCCTAGTAAACAGACATAAATAAAACCTGAGAAATTGTGTAAAATGAACTCATTGTTGGATTTCAAGATTTTTTTTAACTGTGTCATACTATAGTTAATAACATTTGGTGAAGAATAATTTCGCTTAATCTACTACCGTGCGATTGCGTTGTGTTTCCTTTTAGCAATTTTTTAGATTTTCGGTATTAAAATTTGTAGCAAATGGACAAAATTTGGTTGCTCCCTGTTTAACCTGACCTCTTTGCCCGCGTTGTGGTTATCTAGCGTGTCTACCAGAGTTAACGAGGAAGAGGTTGTAGTAAATTTGCCGGGCGAGCTTGAAGAAATTAACGAGCAGAAACCGGCGGTTGTGATGGCGATCCTGGTGATGGCTATCAGGCTGATGGGCGCGCCAGATGGCCGCGGATCAGCCGTCCAGGTAGGAAGGCATCCACAGCGCGGTAATTAAAATCGGCTGCGGCGGCAGCGGCCCCTGGGCGTAACAGAGAGACGCGCAACTGCACCGTCACTAACCGAAATACTGGCACAGAATATATTGTTTCAAATCAATTAGGCGAATGTAATGTCAAAAGCAATAAACAGCAAACCAGATCCGCACAGGTGGAGCAAATATAGAAACCTATTATCTAACTGATGAACATACAAATTCTCACGGTACCAACTGTCACAGATTTCTGTTTCTGGACCGTCCATAAACTACGTGACTCGGTCTAGGGGGAGGAGGGGGCAGGAGAATCGGGAAGCGGCGGGGGTGTTGCCGTGCCAAGACACGTAGCTTTTAATTCATATTACTTGTCACAGTTTAAATAAAGAACAAAATAGACAACAGCATGTGGATATTTATTTCCCTCATTTAATTATTTCCGTACGTGATTTGAAATGCTATATACTGAGAGAGCTGCGCATGCGTGTGACTTGAAATCATAGCGCTAGGTTTCACGTGGCCGGAGCATTTGAACTAACCGACTCGCAACAGCGCATAACGATTAGAAATCATTAGACATGCCGTACGTAGACTCAAATTCACTTACAGATATCACGCGGGATTTTCCAGTGACAGTTCGTATTGTTTTGATGGTTAGATATAAAGCCGATTAATTAGGATCACCCGCTTGTGACCACCCCACTCGTTGAACAAATAATTCTAATTTTGTTCTGTTTCGTGTGGATTCAAGTACATCTTTAATTATAATATTCACCGAAATGTTATTTGAAATGTAAAGTGTGTTATGATGTGGCGTTATGCAATAAACTTACCGAGCGTGGTGGGTGAACGGTTAACGTTCTGGCTTCGCATTCGGGAGGACGTGGGTTCGAATCCCCGTCCGGGCATCAAGATTTGGGTTTTCTATGGTTTCCCCAAATCACTCCAGGCGAATGCCGGGATGCTTCCTTTAAAAAAGCCATGGCCGAATACCATCCCGTTCCTTGTCCCCATTCCGCCTCTAACGACCTCAGCCGTCGACGAGGCGTAAAGCCCTAGTAAAAAAATGCAATAAACTTCATGAGGCTTATCGAGAATGTTTCTCCAACGAATTTTCACTATCCAATGAGCTATAGAAGTCTCTTAGGCAGTTCAAAGAATCAGTCCCTGGTAATGTAGAAAGAAATGTGACAGAACTGTAACAAAAGAAAACAAAAATGCAGCTCTTCTTAATGTTTTACGCGTCAGGTACAGTTCGTTTTATTCTACCAATTAATGTACAATAATAAATGATAAAAGGAGAATGTTCCTAGGTATATCTCAAGAAGGAAAGGATCCCTTACTGCACCTGAGAAAGAGGATTTCCCAGTAATTCATCATTTACAAGAGTGAATAGCGTCAACATTACGTTTTGAAGATTTATGATTATAAAAAAGTATGTAGAGCAAATGTTGATTGTGCTCATTATATATGCAATAATCTTAAAGATAGTCTGTTAAAAGAAAACAGTGTAAAATGTCTTTTAGAATTAATGGAGAAAAAAGTTACGTGGCACACGAATAGGAGGTCGAGACAAAAACTACGTGGGGGGAGGTAGGGGGGAGCGAGGAGGAAGGGATGTTCAAGAGAGGTGAAAAAATTGATCCACGTAGTTTATGGACGCTCCTTTTACGGAAAGTTCTGTAAAAGATCCCTCTGAATCACTGGAATATAAATGCTCTGCTAAACATATACCAGGCACCAGTAATAATAGATATTCCATTAAATCACCATAAAATCTCCTCCCCCTTGCTACACTACCATTCAAACTATACAAATCGTCTCGATTCTTTTGATTCTTTTTAGTTCTGTACGTGATAGGTTCTCACTTCTTTACCTCACATGTGGGCACACTTCAACGATAAACCAATAGGAGTTACATCTACTGTTCATTATTGAGAATCAATTCCGATATGCTCCTAAATACGTAGGTCTGACTTGTAAATCTTATATTCCAATCGGTTGAGCTATGGTAGGAAAGCCTTTTTGACGTTCAGTTAGTCTCGCAATGACATTCGTTTAATGAGTAGCTAGGTGAGCTTATTATTATTACATATGTAGTTAACTTCTGTGTCAGAAATAGTTAATAAGGTGGAAATGTAAGAAACGCTCCTTTTTCTCAAGTTTGGTTCCATTCACTCTCTTAGCGCATTAATAGTCCAGCTTTACTTGTAAATGAAATCAACTTGTCGTTATGCGTTTGAACATTATTATATATGATATGCTACATGAATCTGAATGTTCAAAGGTTGAAGATGTGTTTATAAAACTGATTTCCCATAGCAAATTTCGAGAAATTGGTTGGAAAGTTTATTAATAATAGCCAAAAAAATCCTTTAATTGGTTTTTAGTTGCGTTGACTATATCTGCATAAAGTTAAAAACTCTTCCTGGAGAAAACTTTCCACTACAAAATTTCTGTCTTATGTGGAGCGTTTAAGTGTTGGAAGACACAAAAGATGAATCGCCCATGCCCTGCCATCACATATTCGGATATTGCTGTTGATAAAAAGTATAGCAAATCGTGAAAAATAAGATAACCAGCATTCAGCAACACCGCGTAATGATGACATATTTTTCCAGAATCTGTAAGCAAGTTTTAAGCACTAAAAGGACTGTGTGCTACAGGTAAAGTAGCTAATATTCTTTAATCGGAACAGTTATTAATCATAAACACAAAGAAATCCCAGTTTGCAAACAATGCAAACGACCAAGAAGTCATGTGGTTCAATATTTAAAATAATATATTAAAAAAAAAAACTTTTGTGATAGTGATACAAGGCCAAAAAAACTGGTATTAGTATCGTATGATCATTTTTTTAAAGAAATAATGAATTTCAGTACAATTTTCACGGATGAGCAGCTAGATGCCAACGTGCTTTCGCGATACAATCCGATTACGAAGATTACATTTCAGTATTACGCCGAGAAATTCACCAAATAGCTTAGTAAAAACTAAAAATTTTCCGCTATGTATGTGACAGCTTTGGTGCTTACTGGTCTGTTAAACAAGATAAAACGTGACAGGAGCACTGATATCTTTCAATAAAAATAGAACATGAATGACAACGCCGGTTTTTCGAGTAGTTCTAACGAATAACAAAACGTGTGCATCACGGTGATCTAGACAGATCTACGCATATTTTATATGCGGATTAAAGGAAGAGACGACTTTATTGCTATCCTATTAGTGTACTGAGAATGGATGGTGAGAGATAACGTTCTGTCCTCGCATTCGGGAGGACGCGGATTCAAATCCCCATCCGGCCATCTAGATTTGGATTTTCCACGATTTCCACAAATCACTCCAGACGAATGGCGGGATGGTATCTTAAAACAGGCTATGACTGAATTCATCCTCGTTCCTTGCCTCTAGTCCTTTCCCGCTTCTAATTACCTCGACGTCGATGAGGTATAAAAATGTTAAGAAGCTAGTTCCCTACTTCTGTCTGAATTGTATAGCCTGTTCACAAAGCAGCCATCAGTGGCCTTATAGTTCAGGTTGTGCCGAGGTAGCAAGCAAGAAAGGCCCGTGTGGCGGAGGCACGTAGATGTCACCGTTGGGATTCCAGCGGCAGTGGCTGCGGCGGCGAGGCGGCAGGCTGGCTTCCGGGCAGGCGCCACAAGAAGTTCACCTGCGATTGCTCGCTGGGCTGGGCGGGGCGGGCCGATGACCAGAGCGGACAACGCCCCGCGCTGACCTCGGCCGCACCACGTGGCACCACATAGCTCACTACAGTAAAGACGGGCCCTGCAAAGTACTCCAGGCCCCATTTGACGAACTACGAAATTAACGGACGTTTCAAAAATACTAAAAATTTCTCTTAGTTACTCCACCTCTATAGCACCATGTCAGATGAGAAGGAAGTGCCGAAACACATCTTACTGCACCAGACTTTGAGTAATTCAATGATATTTGCACTAACATTATAAATGAAAACTAACTCTGTCTCTCTGTCTGTTTGTTAAGTTTTACGGCTAAACCGATCTTGAATAAATTTGACAAGAAAATACTCTGTATGATTACAAAGGACATAGGATAGTTTCTTTCGGGAAAGATAACATATTTTGTCACGAAATTTCGAAAACTAACCGAAAGCACACAGACGGACGGATAGCGTGTGTAAGTCTGTGTAATGTTGTATCGGTCACTCAGGCATTGTTTCTCTCGCCTTTGCGATAACAATCAATGAAGCTCAGACACAGGTACAGACACTGAAATTAGCAGGGGTATACTTAGAAAAGTAGTGTTTTCTCTATGGGGAGTGTATACGTAGCTACTTAATGGGTTCCCAAACTACCTTGAAACCTGGTTACGAAAGCTTTCGCGGTCACTGTATGAGGTTTTTTTTTTTTTTTTTTTTAAATAGTAAGTTTAAATAGTTTAAATATATTGACGCGGCTCCACCCGGAGAACCAAGATAATACATTGAAACCGGTGAAATCGTGAATCACAGATCCCCTGGAATTTTTTTTACTTCACGAACCAAATCTTCAGAAGTCAGAGGACTTCGGTCTAGTTGTGGCTCATTTCCCGTCCCTGAATATTCTCACCAACTTTCAAACTTTAGCAAATTACAACAAACAAACAAAAAATGTAGTGCATTGGCTTAAGATATCCCAAGAAAGCGATATAATTTTAAACCACAAATAAATATCTGCAGGAGGTAATGTTAACCCTCCCCCCTTTCCTTAGTTTGTTACTGTTTTTAAACACTTTGTAAATTGGTTTTCTTCATGAGACAGATTCAACCAGAATCGTATGGTAATGGATTCCCCGTCATATTATTCCGACTCCGCGCTTTTTGGGACACCTCTTGTGTAATTTACAGCTTTCTACTATGGAATTCTAGCATTGAACAGCTAATGATGTATAAAAGAAGCGCACCAGTACGAATCGCATTATTTTTTCTTGCCAAGAGTTATTTTGTTGAAAGTACTGCATAATTTTTTAAATAAAGTAGTGAATATAAACTAAATCTCCTGTTGATTACTTTTGTTTTATAAAGATACAAATGAATTTTTATGTAGTTTTTATTTGTCCTGGATTAGTAATTACAAGTGTTATTTTTTTAATAATGTCTGGTTTTTAATAAGAAGAAAAGTACTGTAAATATCATTAAAAATATTTAGTTCCATATTCTACTTACTTTCATCCACTTTTCTACATAATTTCTCTTTTTATTCAAACATTTGTCATACCGTTCAACAAGTTTTCGAATTCCGAAATTAAAGAAATCTGCCGCCTCGAAGAAGCCCAATAGATGACTGCAGTTTTCACTTCGTTGTCGCTGAACAAAACTGACCTGTTAACCTGTGAAATGGTGAATTGTTGGTCCTCTGGGATTTTGTTTACTCCTTCACGAACCAGAAGTCAGAGGGGTTCTCCCTTGGTGGGGCTCGTCACCCTTCCTTGAATATTCTCAGCCTCTTTCAAACTTTACTACCACTCATACTGTTATCACAGTGCACTTCACAAATCTGACGGTGAACTTCTGCTTCTGCCAAGTTTATTGCACTCAAAACTCGAATTACAGATCACAGGTGAATTTTCTTAAACATTACAAAGTTCTACAGCCCAGCACACAGACAGATGATACGGCTGGAAATGGCGTCTAAAGGCACGCAAAGCATGCTGGGGGGAGAACCGCAGGGGCACTGCGGTGATCCGCGTCTTTCTCAAACACGTTCACAAACGAACCTTACTTAAATAAAAATACCCCTTGTGCAATCCATTAAATGAAAAAAAAAAAGAAAAAAACTATAGAACCTTGACGCGTTCCTATATTAAACTTGTGACAAAAGTGTCGTGTTTATTTCTGAAGCCCATCACATGGAGATCTGTACAGAATTTTTTCTTTCGATTTTGAAATAATCGCAGTATTTTATCACTATATTTCCGAAAGAGCTGACTTAACAGAAGTCACGCAGCTAGCACGTTCGTATCCTTAGAAATTTTTAGACTCAGCCGTGTGATGGTCAGTGATTTGGAATTCACGTTGTAATTAATAATTTTGTGGTAGTTTAATACTACGGCCAAACCGCCAATGTCTTACAGCTGCAACAAACGAACTGAAACTTCTGCTTCTAATCAATGTTTTAAACAGATGTTAAATGTGAGTCCATTATTAGCTGCATTTTTTATAATCAAAATACCATCAGAGCACTAAATTAACAAATAAAATTGACATTGTAATGCTAAAACAATTTTCTGTCATCTCAGGTACATTCATTTCACAGCAGCCGACCATAGTAACAAAATAGTTATTCTTTTTCAAAATTGAATTTGTAAACCGTAATTTCCATATAGCAGTAGATTCGTAACTGGATTTCAATGTATTAGCTTTTAAATTTTATCACTGCCATTGACTCTAGAATTTCTGAAATTCAATGTTACCTTTGAGAACTTCAAAACAGGAAATTCATGATGACTATAGCTTTCCGTAATGTTTTTGATCTTGATAACAATAATGACTTCTCTTATCGGGTTTCGCAATCCGTCTAAACCACTGATACCACCAAGTGAGGGAGCCTACAGTAAACACGGAACTCCAACCATGTAGCGTGCTACAGTACTTCTCATTGACAATCTGGCAGTTCAGTGATTCAGGCGTTCCCCTTGAAAATTCATAGTTCCTTGTTCTGATTCCGGAGCGACTAGGAATTTTTACAGGTTTTGCTTTGTTCTTAAGAGTAATATAGAATTTGATATTTATAATATAGGCAAAGAAACAAACGAACCAGACACTCAAGATAGCAGAACCTACGCGTAATGTGTTAAAACTTGATTAGCAGCTGATCTGACGTGATATCGTCACTCAACAAGTAACGACACGGATTCTGATTCCATTCACGGTAGACATACATGTTTATACCCGGCAGCACTGGAATTGGTTCTGCAAATAAGCGAAGTTTGTTATTTGGATTCTAGTTAATTACCAGCAATAAACCGCACTATATTGAATTTCAATTTCCACCTGTGCCTTGAGGACTGCAAATTACTGTCGTCGTTCACTTTTAACATCTCGTAACAACGCATAAGTCTTCACATTTAATGGGAAGTAATTAACTCTGCTTCAAACGTGCTGCTGTTAGTCATTTTCTCCCAGAATGAATACTCGATAAACGACGAGGCTATAAAATACTCTCGTATATTTTGTAATCCAATAACTTACTTTTTTCTTCAAACATCTTCGTGTTCTAACATCTTCCATCATATCAGAACTTTTATTTTATAATTCAACTTGTTAATGAAAATGAAGATACAGCCTTAATATAAGAACAAATAAGAAGGTTTTTAACTTCAAAATCTAGACAAAGGAACCAGCATTACACCGACGAGTACTTCACCAGCTGGTTCTGTTTCAGGAATCTGAAATTCAGCCAAATAGAGAATAATGTTAACTGAATATATATTATGGTCAAGCTTCTGGTTGCCTTATCTGAAAGAGGTGTCGAAACACGGGCAGAACACTCCAAATGGGCAGAACGGAAGACGTAAGAGGTATATGGCAAGGATCATCATAATTTTGCTGGGACATTGTCAAACATTATGCACTGAACATTGAGATACCAATTTATTTATTTATTTGTCGTATGGCTAAGCAACTAATGCAATAAGTATAAATATATACAATGACAAGAACGTTGGTAGCGTTCACATTTCCAGATCTTCCAGCCATTCTATGATGGAACTTGTAGCTCCAAAAACATCTTCAAATGGTCCATCATACTTCCGTAGAGGGCATTCCTTGATAATATGCTCCACACTCTGGGTAGGAGCTCCTCAGTCACATGCAGGAGAATCCAGAAGACCTCACTTATACAACATGGCGTTGCATTTCTCATGGCCTGTACTTAGGCAATTTAGTTTGACCCATTGGTCTCTATTTAGATGGAATCCTGGAAGTCCAGTTGTGGGATCTTTAATATCTGGATATTTTACAGATGCGGAGTTCCAGCTTTGTCGCCATTTTTCCATGACATCAATGTCAAATACATCTTGCCATACCGGATTTCCAGATTTAAGACGAGTGGGGGGTAAGTCATTTAGAACCTCATGGATTGGGAGATCTTGTGGATGATCAGGATGGTGTAGTTTTATCCACTCACGTGCCGATGCTTCTTGGATTCTTATCTCCGGAGGTAGTATTTTGCTGATTAGATGTAACCAGGGTACTGGGGTGGATTTTAGGGTGCCAGTTATTACTCTCATACACTCATTCAGGTGGACGTCGATTTTTCTAGTATGAGTACTACGTTGCCACACTGGAGCACAGTACTCAGCAACAGGATAAACCATGGTGAGAGCGGTTGTTCGAAGTGTGTCCGCATCAGCTCCCCACGAAGAACCAGCTAGCTTCTTCATGATGTTGTTTGGTGTTTTCAGTTTCTTACTTGTGTTTTCGAGGTGTTTTTTGAATGTTAAGGAATGATCTAAGGTGATGCCAAGATACTTAGGATAGAAATTATGTTTCACTCTCTGGTGCAGACGTTCACTTTGAGCTGCTGATGTGCTATTCTATTTGCTCAAGTGGAATGCGCATACTTCTGTTTTCATCGGGTTCGGACAGTCTCCACTTCCTATAACATGCATTCAAGGTTGGAGAGAATGCTCTCACCGTCCTCTAATGTGGAAGTTTGGACGGCGATAGCTAAGTCGTCCGCGTAGCAGAATTTATTTCCGGTTGTTCCTGGCATGTCACTGGTGTACAAATTGAAGAGCAATGGAGCTAGTACTGACCCTTGAGGTAATCCATTTTTTTATTGTAAATGACTTACTTGTGTTATGACCGACGGTGACCTTAAAATATCGGTTGGTCAGCATATTCTTCAGGAGTGATGTTAGTTTCCTGCAGGGTATATATTTTTTAAGTTTAAGTAGCAGTCCATCCAGCCAAACTGTATCATATGCCGCAGTTAGATCGATTAAAGCTACTGATGTTTTTAACTTCTTCTGCAATCCAGCCTCAATATATGATGTCAGTGCTAATATTTGCTCACAACAGCTCCATTTTAGCCTGAAACTTGCCTGATATGTTGGTGGTATGATATTTATTATTCCTTGTATGCGGTTAAGGAAGAGGTGTTCTAGAAGCTTATAGCAAACACTGAGTAGAGCAATAGGTCGATAGCTTGATGCATCATCTGCTGGTTTGCCTGGTTTGAGGATCGTCAAGGTGTAAGCCATCTTGAATTCTGGGGGGATTATCCCAGTGTCCAGGATATCTTGAGCCAAGTTCTTCCCTGCTAGCCGAGATATCTTATAAATTCTGGGAAAATGCCATCTAATCCTGCAGCCTTCCTCATTTTTAGCATTTTGATGGCTTTCTCAACTCCTTCATGATTAAATGGATTAGAAAGTTATTTCTAAGGTTGTTATCCATATCAATCATCAAACCTAGGAACTGTTGGCTTCTTGTGGAACACAATTGTCACTGGAAAATAAGGAAACTATTAAAAGTTGGAGAGTCAAGTAGACGTTTGAGGAGTGAGGGATCAAATCAGCTGAAATTTATAACTTTTTAGCGCCTTCAGAGTGCAAAAGTATATTAAAAGGAGCTTAAAATTCTTTGTTAAGACCTACAGAACTGAACGAAAACTACAGAATAATAATAAAATCCCAAAGATGAATTATAATATGATACTTTCTTGTGAAGGAAAGTTTATACGAGTATGTATTGGACACAGTTCTTTGATTGAAATATGGAGAAACATCTACTATATAATTTCGTAAGGTCACTCATTCACTCACCTCGATAGCTATTGGCTGGAGAACAGTGTCACGTGTCAGCCTTCGCTCGCAAAACAGCGACCAGAGATACCATTAGAAGAAATTCGTGGTTATGTCCACAATTTAATAGCAACTGCTACCAAATTAATTGCCATAATACATACGTTAAGTTTGCGTATCGTAGCGTTTTATAGTTTAAAAAAATATTTATAAACTTCACGTCTGAAAAAACGACGATTTTCTTTTGTGTAACATGTTGCTAATGAAAGTAACATAAAAAAAAAACTTTAAAAAAATTAAGTTACTCACGGTTTCTGCTGTAATCACGAATGTCAATTGTCATTATGACTTAAGACAAATTTCAATTTAATTAAATCTTTCACTAATGTTGTTGCTTGATCAAAATTTATGCTTTACGGTTTATTTGCGTTTTAGGTATTTCACTGACAACTTTCATTAATGGCCTTTCTTCATGTTCGCTGTACGTAAGTCATTAGGTTATTTTAAGTGGACTTCAAACCAAATTTGTGACCTAATCAACTATTCTGGCAATTAATTTGTTTGGAGTTGCCCAACTGTTTAATAATATGGAACGTGTATTAAGTTCTCTGGCCGTTACAAGTACTGTGACCAATGATTACATTATGACTGTTTGCCCCCTCTCAGTAAAAAAAACAACGTGATTCTTTTGAAGCAAACAGGAAATTTTTAAATTTTGCAGAGTGAACTTTAAGGGTCAAATTCAAGTCAAGTTTGTACTTAAACAAGTTCGAGTCTGCGACCATTCAAACAATTATACGATCTTACCTGTCCGTGTTTAATAACTAGGGTTAATAATACTTCTGAGTTCTTCAAGGTCGAGAGATTTTATTCACCCTAAGGGTGAAACACAGGTCAAGTTCATATTTTGTCAGATCAGATCAACCTTTTATAATCTTTGACCCTAAAAACTGAAAATATTCTTGACCCCTGACGATACGCAAAAAACGGTCACGGGCGTGCACTAGTGTATGTAATAAAATTACCAACACGTATGTGTAAGACACCAAAGCAACAACGTATATCCGGGAGACAACGACCCATGAGAGCACACGGCTTCTGGATTAGGCTATGTCAATATGGGAGGCGCAAGATGCGAGGCAAACAGCAAAAGCCTCCGAGGTCGTCTGTAGTGTGTGTTCAAAACGAGAGACACTGCAAGTGAACTCTTTAATATTACGTGTCTTCGGTAACGACGGAAAGAGAATTCGTCATCTCCTTTGTGAGGAATGAATCAAATCATCGCAACTGTTCCAGTTAAATCGGTCATCATGAATTTGGTATATAGCAAATTTTCCTATTTCGTTATCGGTTAATACTTACATACTTTTATATTTCTGTCAAAATCTCTTAACTACTCTCTAGAGATTTTGTTCTACATATTGTACAGAATTGTCGCTGCGTTGTTGGAGCCTTGTGTCTGAGATGATGCTCTAAAGGCCTACAGTTATCCTATAGCATTCAAGTTCCGTCGATTGTTTTCTGTTTGGACTGATTAGAAAACAATAAGCCTGTCCTCTTATCTGTAATTATATAGGGTGGTCCAGCTAAAGTGACAAGTTTTAATACTTCCGCAAAGGTTGCAGATATCGAGATGCGATTTTCGACAGAAACTTGTAGTCTTTAGGAGGAGAGTTAATTAATTGTATTAAATGGTAGCACATATAGTAAAATTAGACATAATCGATAATACAACAAAAACCACTGTAATAATACCACCACACGTTGTGGTCACGGCCTTTTTTTCAAATTTTAGTGCCGTGTTGTATACCTCAAGGTTAAAACTGTGGAGCACCGGTGAGGTAGACTATTCAAGCGTTCCCAGCAACATCGTAACAAAACAATTTACTTGTTGCTGCAATCTTGCGACTATTGTTATGTGTTAATAATTCAGTGATCGGAGTTCAAATTTGCATACTAATCAGATAATAAATAATTTTCTTCAAAGAAAATGGAAAAGTACGTAACTTGTGTTGCACGAAGCTTTTTACACATTCATATTCAATCACTTCAATCGTTACGTAAATACGTGGATATTGAAAAATTCAATTACTCTTCTTCTTCTTCACCACGTTTTCCCAACATTATTAGGGATATTCATTAAACATTCATGCATCGTATCCATTCGAATTTACCGTACGATACATCGGATTGATTCGATATTTGACAAAAAAAATTCTATTCGATGCATAGATTTTTTTTATAAAAACATCGAATCAATAAAAAGGTAACTCTGGCTAATAATGAGAAAAATAATGGAAATAAATGTTAAGATTACTAAATTTGTTGAAGATTAAATTAAATTATTTTAATTTAAAGCAATTGTCATTAACAGGTGGTGACACCTGCGCGCAATTAGCGGGACATAACAACTGTGAAAATGAATTTCTCTTGCGGTTGGCTAACCTTTCCGTATGAGTGAAAGAATAAAATCAATTCGTAGGTTCACTCCTACTGTATGCCGGTGTTTTCTGTGAAACGAAATAAGATATTACCACTCTGAAACAACTAAATGTTACGTGATACTTCTCAATTTTTAGATATAAACCGGATTGGGGCAACATCTGACTGAATATAGTCGCGACTTCTGTTGCATCCGAACGCTTATTTTCGAAGGCTGTTCAAATAGTCAGTCAGCAAAGGAACAAAATGAAAGGAAAACGATTGAGTAAACTTTCGTTTCTGCAAAGTTTGCTTAAACACCATTTTTGTTAAGTGGTAAAAGACTTAAAATTAATACTTTTTGTCAGATTTAGACTTTAGTATTTAATGTCTTGTTTTTTATTGTAATGGTCTGGTATTGTGGTAAAATATTTATGTTAATTTGTAGTCTGTTTCACTCACAAAGCTATATTTCACTCATAAAACACTACTTAATCAACACACAAGATCATAAAATTAATTTTTAATGTTGGGTGAAAGGTAACGCTCTGGACTCGCATTCGGGAGGACGCGGGTTCGCATCCCCGTCCAGGCATCCAGATTTGGGTTTTCCATAGTTTCTCCAAACCACTCCAGGCAAATGCTTCAGAAGGCCTTGTCCGAATTCCTTCCCATTCCTAGCTCCCGGTTCTTTCCCGCCTCTAATGACCTCGACGTCGACGAGGCGTAAAGCCTTAAACAAAAAGCATAAAATTAAACACATCATTACAGCTACAGCACTACACTGCTGGTATGGTGTTACTCTGTGTTTACACGGACCAAACGAAAGCCAATGAACTATCTGTGTTCAACTGGAAATTATCAAACTACAGTCACATTTTCTCTTGGCGATTTTAAAGGAGCAGGTAAGAGATAAATGAAACTACATTTGCCGACGAATATTGTTGGTTTGTATCTGTTGAGCTAAGAAAAACATAAAAGTATTCGATATTGAAAAAACATTGATGTTTTTAAGCGATACATCGAAAAACATTGATGCAGGGTTCCAATGTTTTACATCGAATAAAAACATCGATGTACTTTCTAAGTGTACACCCCTAGTCAAGTGCCTTTGATGAGTTTTATTCATCATTGGCATGGTCAAATTTGAAGCTCTGATTTTACGGCTGTATGTCCTTCCTGCCGCCAAGCATTTTATACCTACTGACAGGAGTACCTACTAATGGAAGCAGTGTTGTTATCTGACTACGAAATGTGTTCCTACGTTCTGTGGTTGTGGAATGTGTAGTTTACGAGGCGGACGTTGGGGACCGTCTGGTGGTTGCGGAGAGCCGGCTAAAGACCACAGTCAGGACGGCCGGTAACGGGGGAAGGGGTATGGAGTCGTACCCGGTCTCGTTTTATCTCCCTATCCAGTGTGCGGTGCCTAGCGCGCTGAGCTGTCCAGTGAGAATTTTATACACTATTTCAGAATAATTAATATTTAACAGAAGTTGTTGCATAAGCGGATTTTAGGGTACAGTTCATACAAACAAAACTGTTATAAAAGAAGTGGAACGCGTGAGAAAACATTTCATTTTGCCACTGAACACGCCAGTTACGGCGTAAACGTGCCCATTGCAATGTCAGACGTTGGCGGTTTCTGTTCAATGGTAAGGGAGCGTGCACAAACTACGCGGCTCGGTCCAAGGGTGGGGTTGGTTGGATGGCTACGCTGGGCTACGTGTGAGGAGGGTGGGTTTCCGAGCCAAGCCACGTAGCTTTTCTTTCATAACATTTTTTACAGTTAAAATGAGGAACAGCATGTGAATATTTATTTCCCTCAGTTAATTATCTCCGTATGTAATTTACATTAGTCTGACAGGAGAAAACAGTTGAAAATGCCTTCTGGAATCAAAAGGAAAAAGAAAGCTATTGGGGGAGGGGGGATAGATAAAGGCAAAAGCCACGTAGGGCTACGTGGGCTGGAGGGAGGGGGGGGGGGTTCACAAGAGGTCAAAATGGAGCTATGTGATTTATAGATGCTCCCTAACCGACACAATGGCATGCGTGCTGCCAATCCAGTTTTCAGCAGAAAGCATCATACCATCGACGCAGAAATATGCACACCAGTTGTAGTGCTCCCACGTAGAGCCAACTCTGTGGACGAAGCTGTTCTGTCGGTTACGGCCATACAGACAAGAGGTGGCCGTAACACGCTGTGGTCACATTTTGTGGTCCAGTACCCACTCGTCGCGGATTTCCGGACCCCCCTTTCCCCCTCTGGTGAGATCTGGTTCCGTTAGACCCCCTCCCTCCAAGAAATCTCCCTCGCAACTTTTTGAGACTTTTTTTTTCAGGTCTCACCCTTCCAAAGCCGGTTAAACCCCCACTTTTCGAAGAAATATCCTCCTAAATTCTACTATCGTGTCATTTGTAGGCCTTTTTTTTAGCTCCACAGTCCAACAAAAATTTCCAAAACCTCACTTGAGATGTCCGTTGGCCCCCCTCCCCCTTGGTGAGATTTGGTGAGATATTGCCGGACCCCCTCCCCCCTATTTCACCTCACTTAATTCATGGACGCCCCCTATCCACTGGTTCCACACACGCATTACTGTCGTACCAGCGAGTCCTGTAAGGAAATTGAAATAGTACTCCTGACATACCATTAAATGTGATGACACAAGGCTGCTACAGAAGGGAGAATCGACAGTGGCCCAGGCGAAGGTTCAAGGCTTTGGAAATTTCAGAGTTTCAACAACTTCAGTGAGGATAGCGAATTAAAACTTCATGACACTTTGCTATGAAATACATTTACAACAATTCTGTAGGAGGCTAGAGCATGACAAATACGATTTAAGTAGCATTACAGGAAAACTCGATCTATTATACATATGCTAACGGCAGTTTATACAATGAAATGAAATGTATAACATACAAAATCCGTAACAGATTTAAGCTCCGGATGCTCAAGTAGAAAATCGTCACGCTCACTGTGAGACCATTGCGACATTTGAAAAGTATTGCTATACCGCTGTTTCATAAACTCAAAGAAGAACTTTGATGTCAGTTTTCTTTAAAATATCAGAGGTATCACTATAATAATCACCTCTCTTAAGAGAGCTAATGCCACTATTTTTTTAAAGAAAGGAAATTCAAATAGATTTGTATTTCAACTACATCTGCACAGGATGAAGATGCACAATTACATACAGTCATTAATGAAAAGAGCGAAAGTAAATCGGACTTAACATTAGACTAACAAAAGGAAACCAAAAATGATAAAATTATAACATAAATTGGTGAAAAAGAAAAATATGCATCGGAACAGAATCAGAACTTAAAACGAAATATGATAATTTAGAATGCTATACTAATAGACCAGAAAAAAAAAAAAGATAAAGGGGTGATATTAAGACTAGCTCGAAAGTGGCCTGATGGTTCCTTGGTTAAGGCACTCTAACTGCAGATCGTAAGGTCCCCGCTTCGAATCCCTGTTCGGCAGGATTTTCATAAGCCATTGTGAAGCACGCCAGAACGCTTTCATGGCTGAAATTCCACTTTTAACCGTTAGTTGCCTTCTGGGTTTAACAATCCTAGTTGTTACTCTGATGTTTGCACATCCACAACAAACTTAAGCCAAACAAAGGCTTAACGTTAGTCCTAGTTATGGCCCAAACGAACAAACACACATACATTAGACTACATTAACATAGCAGTCAAAGAAAACTATCAGTATCAAACCTTATGTATAATTAGAAACTCAGTTGTATCAAAAAAAAGGAAATTAAATGATTTGAAATGTCACAAAATTTCGTGATCATAACATAACGCACCTTGTAAATTATGAGTGAAAAAAATATAAGCTTCAGGAAGATTTTTTCGGTTCAGAGTGAAAAATTTACACCCTAAAAAATAGTTACTAGAAAAGCTGGTGTGGAAAGAGACACTATAAATTTATTTGATTCACATCGTATTGTAACCAGGGTACGACGAACAAACAATCAATTACGGAACCGCAACTGAATCGGCAGAGCATGAGAAGAATCTCTCTACGAGCGTTACTGGAAGTCAAACACTTTGCAAGGGTCTGCCACTGTGAACGACACCTACATTACCGCACTGTTGTCCGAGCTGGTTGCGTGACGTGTTCGAGACGTTAGCTCCTGTACGCTGTGGAGGAATTTCCTCCCATTCTGAATGGAAGAACTTGCTCCGTCCTCCATATCGTCTCGCAGCTCGCGTATGGCCCACTGAACCAAAGGTGTTGGATCCTCGTCCACCAAACAAACAGCAGTTTGCTTTGTACCTGCCCAGTTAACAAGTTTTCCCCTCGATTGTTACCGAGCGGGGCGGTGTAACGGTTAGCGTTCTCGCCTCGCATTCGGGAGGACGGCGGTTCGAATCCCGTCCGGGCATCCAGATTTGGGTTTTCTATGGTTTCACCAAATCACCTCCAGGCAAATGCCTGGATGCTTCCTTCAGAAGGCCATGGCCAAATTCCTTCCCATACCTTGCCCCCCATCCTTTTCCCGTCTCTAAAGACCTCAATGTTAAAAGAGACGTAAAGCAGTTACAAAAAAAAAAAAAAAAATCTATTGTGTATACACCAAGGAGAGGAGTCGCGACAGGCTTTCTCTAATAATCCAGCTGACGATACCACGTAGATTTCCGCACGATTTGTTATCTGCTTGCCATGGTCCAGCCGACTTGGGTCGTCACACGACTCTGGAAATTTTTACGCCTATGTCCCCAAAGCAAGAGGTGAAAAACTGACTCAACGGAGTACCATAATAACATGGCGCCACCTGTGTTTGTGTCATCTCACCTCATTATAACTAAATATTTTTTCCCGAAAATATTCGCAATTTCTTTAAGTGACAACAGTTATGGTGATCAAACAAACGTAACGCTGAGAGTAATTTAAAATGGTGAGCAACCTGAACTGTCCTACAGACGTACGTAGTCAGTGATTCTCGTAGGCAGTACGACCAGTTTCTGTTGTCTGCTATCTTAATAGATGCAGACAACCGCGAGAAACGTCCAGTGGTGGTTATCATGGGCCACTCTTCTAAACAAGCGACATGAGATTTCTGTGCGTTTGGTCCGTCACCACAGTAAGAAACTTAGGAATTTCACACAGAAATTTGTAACCAATATGATAATAACATTTTGCTATTATGTCTTGTTTTCCCTTTCGACAAATATCTGAGTAATGAAGATCATTAGATCGGTTGATCTCCAGCCCACTAATGTATTGACGAACGGCGCTCACAGAACCATCCATGAAAGACCTAGGTAGGTAGAAACTAACGTACATGAACAAAAATGTTTATCGAAAAGATTTTTTAAAAAAAAGTGTTCAGAAGATGTGACGGACTTAAATATAGTGAGAAAAGTTCGCAAGTTACCCAACGATTAGTTTAACAGAGAGAGACAAATGGCTTGATAAGAATAAATTAAGCATTCGTTATGTCAAAGTCTTGTCTATTATATACCTGGCATTCTGGAATTAAAATAAAACTTCACAAATTGTGTTATTAAATGTTATAATAAAACGGATTTAACAGGTTATCCACAAGGATTAATATCCCACGCAAGTACTGCATTGTGTAGATACTCAATGAACTTATGTAAAACAGGATTGACTAATAGATTACAGAAAATTAAGAATGGATTAAAATATTTTTTTAAAAAATCTTAACTCACTTGAACGAATTAAAACAATGCTAAACGAATTATGAAACCAAAATCGTAGAATATTAGTTTCTGTAATCAAGTTCTTTTCCTGGGTAGAGCGATTTATCAGCAATTGTATTGCTTTTGAACAAATAAAAAAAATTTTCAACCCATTATTATTATTAGTTACTCTCCATCATTTAACCACAACTTGGTACCAATTAAGAGACAATTTTACTGTAAACAGGTAGTGGACAACGAGTTGAGGTTTGCTGTGTTGATATGGAGAATTAGTTACTTCGAAATTTGTTTGTAAGGTTAGTCCTAAAATAAACATCTCTTACATCATGTTCTCTGGACATAGGGCAGAAACAGGACTGCAATCACAACGGACTAATATAAGCTTTCTGAAATTTTAATTTCAGTGCCTACCTGATTGTATTTCTGGCATTTGTGTATAATTACAATCGTACTTATTTTTACTGGTTTGTTTTTAATCATGCTACTGAAAAATGTTAAATTTACACGAAATTTGGTAACAACATACATCTATCCAATCGTGGAGGTTTAAGTCATTCAGACATAATGTTTTAGAATTTTAACCCCCGATTTCTCTTAAACGGAGGCCTACCAGGCAGAACTGCTTTAGGGCGAGAAACCAGAGGTGACGTACTATTTCCCAGACTTGCTCGTTCTACGATATTTATTTCCACACTGAAGACCTCTCCTGGTCAGCATGAAGGAATAAAAATAATACAAATTATTGCAATTTTTTTTACAAAAATAATTATTGATGGCACATCTAGAATTGACTTTCAATTAGTATGCTCAGTTTTACATCTACAGGTGCAGCAGTTTTTTTTTCAAAAAGTTTACAATTCGTTTCTTAGTGTAAGGGGTCGCTTCGCTCGCCCTAATAATAGTAATAATAAATATATCTCTCGCCAATCTTATTTAATATAGCCCTGGACAAAGTCATTAGAGAATGGGTGAAAACGAACACTCCAGTAAAACTAGGCAGAAACAGACTAAATATCTCATTCTTGGCCTTCGCAGATGATCTGGCTATTCTGTCAGAAAGTGAACAACAAGCCATTAAACAAATAGAATCCCTGTAAGAATTAGCAAGAAAAATTGGACTAAAATTCTCCTTTGAGGAAAACGGTTTTTCTTGGCACACAAACTGAACATAAAACACTGGACACAAAATATGGAAAAATCAACAGTCACCGAGTTTAAATACTTAGGCGAAATTATCAGTCCAACAGGACTCGAAAAGAAGGCACAGCAAAACAGACTCAACAAATTGAAAAAGGCTTTCGGACAGACCTGCAACATCTACAACAAAAAGAACATAGGAATTCAATAAAAATTAGACACTACATTACAGTCATTAAACCCAACGCTCTATACGCTACAGAAACACTCACACTAAACTCTAAGAGGGACATCGAGAACATCCAAAAAGAAGAACAAAGAATAATCAGGAAAATTATTGAACCAAGCAAAACAGAAAAAGGCTAGAGACTAAAATCAAACAAAACAGTGGAGTCCCACTCAAACATAGCCAACGACATCAGAAAACGCAGACTAAAATTCTACAGTCACATCTACAGGATGCCAGATCACAGATTAACTAATCAGATATTCAAACTCATGCAACCATTAAAATGCCTAATAAGTTGGTTCGATCAAGTAAGACAAGACCTGGAAAAAGCTAAAATCAAGAGCTCAGAAATCCTAGATCGCAAAATCTTCAGACAAAAAATACACGACTGGGTAGTCATGCCAGAAACCAAAGCCAAGAAGACCGGCACAACATGGACAGAAGATAGAACACTTGCCTTCAGTAAACGGATGCGAGAATACTGGAATGGCAAAAGAAACTCAGACAGAAAATGACTATGTTTTGCGTGATCTGTAGAGGTCCATGCGCATAAAATAAATATATCACTCAGCTCCCAAGTGCTGAACGTTTCATTGATGGCTGTAACCTTTTCTTTCACCATTCTTATCCACGTCATATGTTGATTTAAGCGTTTCATGTGTATTTATTTGTATTTGACAAGCAAGTCTTCTACTTAAATTTTATCCGTTAAATTACTTTCGCGGAGCTTAATTTACCCTTTTTTTCTTTTTGTTACGGCTTGTTACAAATGGAAGAGAATAGGCAGCCAGCGACGGTAGGGAATTCATAGATGGTTTATTCGAGTAAATCATCCTAGTATTCACCTGGACTGATTTTGGAAAACTATGGAAACCGAAATCTGATGACCGGGCGAGCATTCGAACCTGCGTTCCCCATAACACCAGGCCTGAGCGTTATCTCTCATCCATGTAACTCGATTTGCCTCAATAACAAACAAAAAAAAAACAAAAAAAACTGTTAGCCCAGTGATGTCTTTTTTTTTTTTTTTTTTTTTTTATTGTATTTACGTCTCTCAACAGCGAGGTCTTTAGAGACGGGAAAGGATGTGGGGCAAGGATGGGGGCAAGGAATGGGAAGGAATTCGGCCATGGCCTTTTGAAGGAAGCATCCCGGCATTTGCCTGGAGTGATTTGGGAAACCATGGAAAACCCAAATCTGGATGCCCGGACGGGGATCGAACCGCCGTCCTCCCGAATGCGAGGCGAGAACGCTATCCGTTACACCGCCACGCTCGGTCAGTGATGTCTCATTTATTCTGGTCATTGACCTGTGTTTCATCGTCTTTCTCATCATCCATAGCAGCATTATCATGTCGGGTAACTGCAAGGTTCTTTTTATGTATTTTCTTTATAGTCCATCCCTAGCAAAAGTCAGTGCTGGTCCAAGTGATCCGGTTGCTATGTGGTTTAAGGCGCTTCAGTACAAAATTCAGAGCCATGAGGTTTGCTTCCCTCAGGTGAAATCCGTGCTTTACATTAATCAGTAGAGCGATCCGCGACAGATGCGATATACAGGGCAAATCAAAATTATGTGGTTACTCGTCTTAACTAACCTTCGGCGTCTCCCAGCCAGAAACGCCATATAGGGTTATTCAAAAATAAAAGCTGGCTTTGCATTTCTATATCTATAAAAGACACAAATAGTGCCACATATCACAGGATAGAGGGAGGTTCAAAGTTATACCGTAAAAATTCGATATGAGAACCATGAGAAAACACCAAAACAGTTTGTTTCTTGCAAAACATCTTCATTTGACTTTCGAAGACGACCAGTCTTTTTCCCTTCGCATTTGAAACCATCTTCTAAGGATTCTTATGCCAATCGTAAATCTGTTTATAGCGACGTGGCACTTTATTGTACTTACATCAACAATGGACTCACTTTTTGCGTACTTTAGCACACAAAACCACTTCTTCTTTGGCCATTTCCAGGTAAACATGCAACTGTGGTATTGGCGGGAGCGATTGGAGCTAATAGGCACGAGTTACAAACTTTTGAACCTTCCTCTATCCAGTGGCGTGTGGCACGTATTTGTACCTTTTATAGCTTGTGAGCAATAAAGCACAATCTGCTCTTTCTTTTTGAATAATCCTACACGTAATTGCTTCATCATTACTTCTAAATGCTTGTCTCATCCTTTGATGCCTCATGATTTTTTTCATGCTCATGCCAATTTTCACATCAATTGTGAATTCAATATTTTATTTCTCTGTCCAACATTCGACCAGCCAACACGGCAACTCAAAGCTATTTGAAGTCTGCTACTTACAAAGTCTGTATCAGTAGCTGGACGTCTCCCACGCCATCCTCTGCACATAAATTCAGGTGTTTCCCGGCTAGGCGGGGTATTCATGGGCCAGTTGGTTTGCTGCCGCTCTCCCTTGGGCCGCAGGTAATTCAGTTTTGCAAACAATGGCTGCGGTGCGGTGCGGTGTTTCACCTGTGTAGCCGGGCAGTGGCGGGCCTGGCTGGCTGTGCCGAGCCGGGCGTGTCGGTAGCAGGTCTCTGTCGGGCGTGGTCGCCTGGCCTTGAACTCCACTGAGAGCCCCGGGCGCCAACAGCCCAGCGCAGACGTGTGTGAGCACCACTCAGCAAGGCGTGCAATAAGAGAAACCAGACGAAGAATGGTTCACAAGTGGTGGCCCATTCATACAGTGTCTGTGTGATACTTCACTAGACATTCGTTCGAATACCGATGATGGACCGAGCGTGGAGGGTGAACGGTTAACGTCCTGGCCTCACATTCGAGAGGACGCGGGTTCGAATCCCCGTCCGGGCATCCAGATTTGGGTTTTCAATGGTTTCCCCAAATCACTCCAGGCGAAAGCAGGGATGCTTCCTTTAAAAGGCCATCGCCGAATTCCTTCCCGTTCCTTGCCCCCAGTCCATTACAGCCTCTAATTACCTCGACGTCGAGCAGGCGTAAAGCCACAAGGTAAAAAAAAAAAAAAAAAAAAAAAAAAAAAAAAAAAAAAAAAAAAAAAAAAAAAAAAAAACCTTGATTCGTTGAGATTGAAGAATGTTATGAACGGTTTAAGCTGTAGTTCTCGTCACAACACAATCATAATGACAGTAACATGAAATTCTGTTCATCTACGTCTACGTATATACTCTACAATTCCCAACATTATAGGTGGCAGAGGGTGTTCAGCACTAAAGCTAATTTCTTTGCTGTACATTCCAATCCCGAATGGTACGAGGGGAATATACAGGGTGTTAAAAAAACGTACGGCCAAACTTTCAGGAAACATTCCTCACACACAAACAAAAAAAATGTGTTATGTGGACATGTGTCCGGAAACGCTTACTTTCCATGTTAGAGCTCATTTTATTACTTCTCTTCAAATCACATTAAACATGGAATGGAAACACACAGCAACAGAACGTACCAGCGTGACTTCAAACACTTTGTTACAGGAAATGTTCAAAATGTCCTCTGTTAGCGAGGATACATGCATCCACCCTCCGTCGCATGGAATCCCTGATGCGCTGATGCAGCCCTGGAGAATGGCGTATTGTATCACAGCCGTCTACAATATGAGCTCTAACATGGAAAGTAAGCGTTTCCGGACACATGTCCACATAACATATTTTCTTTGTTTGTGTGTGAGGAATGTTTCCTGAAAGTTTGGCCGTACCTTTTTGTAACACCCTGTATATATACTGTATAAGTATCAGTGCGGCGGCACCTTATTTCTCGAATCTTATCCTTACTGTCATTGCGACTCTAATAGGTTGATGGACGAAGTATTTCACCCCACTCGTAAGTGGAAGAGGGTGTACGCATGTTTATCAATAAGTTCAATCGAAACGTGCGTCGTCTATCTAGTAGAGTCTCCCAGTCCAATCTACTAATCAATTCCGTGACGGTTTTGTAAGGACTGTAGCAAGCGGTCACGAACGGAGCGGCTCTTCTCTGTACTTTATCTATACTGTTAATCAACCCATTACCAAACGGATCCCAAATGGCAGAAAGGTAGTCCAAATGTGGAAGCACAAGAGATTTGTACGCTATCTCATTGGTTTGTACATTACAATTTTTCAAGATTCAGCCTAGAATTAGCTCTACCTTCCAGCTGTTACTTCATCCCACCTTTTTTAGGACTATAACTTGAGAAACGGCTGCATGATTTCTACGTCCATCTGTTTTTTAATCGAAATGCAATTTTTACTTATAATTATTAGTAGTAGAATACTGTTTTGCCGGGTTGCCTATTGAAATATGGCCGTAAGTATTTTTAATCAAAATTTCAAAAATTATATTTTTTTCGGAAAATTTAGTTCACTTGTTTCTTAACTAAATTATTATTCACTTCAAAGAGAGGCATATAAATAACTTTAAAAGTTTTGGTTGGCTATGTTAAAGTGCAAGTCGGGGTTGCCAGCTGTCAAAGAAATGCAAGAGCCAGAGACAGTTAGCGCACCACACTGCCCAACAGACGGTGTGTTGCGCTAACTATGGCAACCCCGAGTTACAATCACTTTTACATAGCCAACCAAAACTTTTAAAGTTATTTACATCTATCTCTTTGAAATGAAATTATAATTTATTTAAAAAAAAAAAAAACAAGTGAACGAATTTTTTTTTAACCATATGTATTTTGACAGACAACCCGGCAGAACCGTATTCTGTTATTAATAATTATTACACATAAAAGTTGCATTTCGATTAAAAAACAGATGACGTAGAAATCATGTAGCCGGATCTCGATATATTACTGTTACACACGGAAGCCAAGTAAACGGAGTGTTCCAGCATACTTCATATTAGATAAGCGAGCTTTGCTGGAGGTAAAATCATGGTTTAGAAGAATTCCTATCGGATCCAGCGAACCTCCAAACTCCAGTCAAACGGGTTCGAATCCCCACGCGGCAATTCAGATTTAGATTTTCCATGGTTTCTTGAATTCACTCCGGTATGGTTATTTGAACAGACCATACAGATTTTCTTCATGTTGCTACTCCCACTCATTTTCCGCCGTTAATGACCTCAACCTCAACGAGGCGAAAATACACATAAATTTAATTTAATTTTAATTTAATTTAATTGCAATGGAGCACACGCTCCGGTGGCAATTTCCCTACACACCCAACTTCCCCCTATCCTACACTCACCTACATTTGCCCTCTACAAATTTTAACTTTAAATTCTTTTAACGTTTTCGGTAGGTTATTCATCATTCCCCCTGGTAACTCATTCCAATCCCTGGCACCCTTACCTAAAAAAGAAAATCTTCCACACCCTTGTGCCTGAAATCGAGTGCCAGCTTGTGGTCATGGTCATCTTTTCCCTTCCATGCACTACTTTTCATACCTACTGCAATATCTTTCCATGCCTCATCGCCAGTATATGCCCTGTACACTCCCATGACCCTCCTCATCTTCCTTCTGTCTTGCAATGAATCCCATTCCAGCTCCTTTATCATATCTGTCACTGATTGCATTCTGCGATAATTTCCAGAAACAAATCTAGCAGCCCTTCTTTGCACCTTCTCCAACTCCTGTATTTGATACTCAAAATGTGGGTCCCATACTACACTACCATATTCGAGCAATGGTCTTACCAAAGTTTTGTAACCCAATTCCTTTACTTCTCTCGTGCATCCTCTCATCACTCTTTCCAACAAGTGCAGAGTTTTGAAACCTTTTCCTACCACCTGTCCAATGTGTCCTGCCCAGTTAAGCTTGTTATCAAATGTAATGCCAAGATATTTACATTTCAAGTCTTCAGTAAGCAATTCTTTCCCCACCTTATATTCATAATTTACCTTTTGTTTTTTATTTGTGTATCTAATTAGCTGACTCTTCTTTGCATTTATCTTCATCGCATGTTTACCAACCCAACTAGATATCCTGTCCAGATCACCCTGCAACTGTTTACAGTCCTCTATCGTTTTGATCCTTTTATACAGCATTATGTCATCTGCAAACAATCTAATTTCAGATAGTAAACAATCAACACAATTATTCATTAGAATAATGAATAGCAATGGTCCCAATACGCTACCCTGCGGCACTCCCATTTTTACTTCAACTTCCTTTGATACCGCATTTCCCACCCTAACTTTCTGTTTTCTACCTTTTAAAAATTCTTCTACCCAGCAAATCACTTTCTCATCCACTCCAATAGTTTTTTACCTTATTTACTACCATTTTGTGGCTTACTCTGTCAAACGCCTTTGAAAGATCCAGCTAAGAGGTTTTTAGAAAACCTTCGGTTTTATAGTATAGCTAGTACGAAACCTGAATGGGAAATATAGGCTACCCTTTTTCAGTTATCTAACCCAACAGTCCGAAATTCTTGAATAGCTTAACTATGTTAAAAAAAAAAAAATTGACAAAAATTCATTGATATTTCGAATAATAATTTTTATATAATTTTCAATAATTTCGCTTATTTTATGCAGGCTTGATCCCCGACAGTCACCCAGAAAAAAAAAAAAAATTTTTTCCAAAAAGTTTATTATTACTTGGGTGTATTCAGATATTGTGTTGAAACGTATTGTTTGATATCCGCCAAAACACCAAGAAGGATAAAATTAGATTTCTTTCAGATATCTGTCAGTATTATTTCTCCCAGTGCCAAAAGAGACGATGTTATAAAGTTGAACAAAATCTTATCACGAATCGAAAATAATCGCCACCCCTCCGAACTCTTATACAGAAGCAGAGAGCAAGAAACGCTTCGTAACAGAGTTGGAACACTCGATCCGTTTCCGTGGGTTTTTTTTACCGTCATTACCTCCAGTACACAGCTTTTAATCCAACTGTAATGTCTGAGTGCCGGGCTGACATTTTCCTCTGAATAATGTGCAATATTTAAAGTGGATGATAAATTGTAAAAACTCCTATAAGCTTTACTGAATTTATAAACTAATTTCGAGAATATTGGGGCACCGCAAAGAAACATTGGTAATTACTTCAAAACTGCATTGTACATGAAACAAGGATGCGACATGTAAACGATTAGAATTAAGTTAAGATTGTGTATCTGTGAACAGTTCAGGGAAGTCTAAACTGTTTTACTAAGTTAATGAATAAAGAACTGTTTAGGGTACTGCAAAATCAACAGCAGTTGAGACCAGTTTTTATCTTCCTTTGGCATTGATGCGTTTGTCGAGCAGTAGGCCAAAAAGAATCGACTACTTAAAAAAACGAAGAGCGACACTTTTTGTGTATAGCAGTGTCTATCGTTTAGCATCGTCGCAAGGTTTGTTTCAATAGCAAATCAAGCTCAGAATTTCCGGTCTCCCAAATTCAACGTCGTATATTTTTAAGAGAAGAGGATACGTTCAGTATTATGTGGTAAGCTTTCACCAAAATTAGAGTTTTTGGATGATAGCTACTTTAACTTGAAATGTAACAACATCTACACGCATTATTCGCGGAAACTGAACCGTTGGGCGCTTTCTATAAGAATGTCGTACACCAAAACGTGGGGGCGCGAACGCTATTGACTAACATCTGCTGCCTCGGCTGTTAGGAACTGAGAGAGATCTCAACACTATCTCTGAGATGTCATAGTGACAGATATCTCTTCTCCAATATAGTGCTGACGGTATATTCAATGCACGCCTACTTGTTGCAGCAAGTCATGCACCTCCTTTATATATTACTTATTGAACTCTGGATATCTGCTCTATCAGATATCTCCAGGAGTCAGTCGCAATTAACTATAGACTGTCACCCGAACCACGTGGCAACAATTGTTGTCCAAAACCTTTTCTATTAGATTCTACTCTGTAAGCCCTTACTGCTGCTCGTGAACGTGTACTGAGATGTGAGTTTTTAGGTTATCACTGTTGTAGAGCTCGGAAAATTATGTACAATAATATTAATTATTATTATTATTATTATTATTTTGGTAATCAGGAATTTCTTTAGCTGCGTTGTAGATCGCACAAACCTTACTGTATCCAAATTCTTGATGGTTAAAAATTCGGAGTAATGGTAGGCCTCTGGTTTTTCTGAGTACAGTTACCACGGAAGAAATTATTACGCCTAGTTATGAATGTCCGAAAATAGTTCCAGGTCTATCAGCGTTTCGTAATTTCAGGTGCCTAATAATCGGTTAAATGAATGAAGCCTATGAATCAAATCGTTTGTTACTATTCACCGACTGATGTTAGTAAATACGCAGTTCCATCGGGTTGTCTCATTGAGTCTGAATGACATTGCCCATTGTTTAAAAAAGGACTTTGTGGATGTAGAACGCAAACTGTTCTGGTAATAATAGTCAATTTTTGTTAGATCTTATTTTAGGCCGTTTTGATTAAGATTCATCGTTCCATAGTCTTACACAGTAATTCTTACACCCTTCTTGCCCTGCCTTGAGATTACTGTTAATATACTACTAGTTCTTCTATCTTTGAACCGGCGGGAATGACTGGAACGTAAAAGCATGTAAAATTGCGTTTTCATTACAGAAGAACAAGACGTCCTCATTCTATTAAGAAGTTTAGTTGGTACTTCGTAATTGGAAATGCAACCATAAATAGAGAATCCCTATAAATCGATAAATGGTGGTCTGAAGCACCTCTGATAATGACAGCTGTAATATGTATTACCACGCAACTGGTGTTTATGTTTATGTTTATGACACAGCTAACAGTTCCGTTTCTGCAAGCAAAACTCGTGTTTTTATGTTAGGTGTAAGAGGTATGAAGCGACCTCCACGCTTAACTGCTAACTAGTAACCACAGCCATGTTCCACCGCAACACAGAAGTCTGTGTTGCTAACCAGTATTTCCTGTCAATAATCGAAGGCCTAAGCTACTAACCTTCATTAGCAGATTTGCAGGGACGGCGTTAGGGGGGGGGGGGGGTAAGCGGGTCCAAAGTAACCGGGCCCTGCGGGCTGATGGGGGGCCCGATCACCAATTATAGGGGCCCTCAGGCCATGAAGCCAAGAAAAAGGTCGCCCATTTTACCCCGGGCCCGAAATTCGTAGTGCCGGCCCTGCAGATTTGATGTACTTTGCTTTTGGCTTAATGATGGTTTCATGGCTGTTGTTTAAAATAACGTATCATACAAGTTGAGTGCAAAAAAATCATTTGTTGATTTTTAATGTCTCAGTTTGCGTTAGCCAGGAACCTAAAATACGATTTTCTTAGCCAGAAATATAGCAAGAGAGAACCTAAGCCTTTCTCTTACCCGATGAGTAGCAAATACGAACAATTGTACCTTTTTTATATTATAATGCATAAAACATCTATAAATATGTCTGTAAAATACAGTTCCGAAAATACGTTGATTCATTACTTCGTTAATTTCACACGAGAGTTGTCAGATTAAGGTGAAACGTATGACTCTAGTACACGCTGAACTACTGTAGTTTATGTGATACCAATCTTAAGGTTACGTATTCAAATCGAGAACAACGTGAGGTATACATTGGAATATATACACGAAAAATCTAATTATTTCAATATAAGTTCAATATAAAATTTCGTAGAAACATCGACATTATTACAAGATTCTTCTTAAACACTGCTTGTTGTTAAACTTAACATTTCTGTATTGGCCTGGAAAGTACCGGGCGTTGGACGCAAGAGGCAATAATATTATAAAACTATTAAAATTGAAATCAGACGAGAATTTGTTGAGAATATTTGGCTAGAAAAAGAGAAAAGATTTTTAAGACATCCTGTAAATTTACCAACCCATGCACCTTAGAATAAACGAAATCGCCATCTGTCATCTATTCCCGTAACCCTCGTATAATATTGTAAATATCTGTCAGTAAGACGTCGTCAAATAAAACTGTAATTACTGGAGTTGCATCAGCATTCTTGAAGTGAATGCTAATAAGTAAGAGAGATCGGAAACTTAGTCTTAAATTGAATAATAACGTAAATAATTATAAGACACTATATATAAAGTACTATAAAGGTTATTGGGGTGACAATAATTTACCACATAAGTAGAAAATACGAATACTATCTTTAATAATGATGAATAATTTACCGAAAACTTTAAAAGAATTTAAAGATAAAATTTGTAGAGGGCAAATGTAGGTGGGTGCAGGATAGGGGGAAGATGGGTGTGTAGGGAAATTGCCACCGGAGCCTGTGCTCCATTGGAATTAAATTAGATTAAATTAAAATCCCATAGGGCGACCCAAGCAAAGAATGATGATCGTGTTGAACATAAAATTCTTCAGGTGATCCAAAGCATGATGTTACATTAAATGTACTATTTGCCACTGTCTCGTATATTTTGTGCACTGTAAGGTACGGACAGAGCATGGAAGTTGTGTAGTAAGCCAGACAGCCCCTATCGGATACGGCACGTTCTAGTGGCGCCAGCCAAGTCAGCAAGCGGCGGTCCCAGTCAGCAGGCTGACTGCTGCAGGGGGAGTCACCGCTACCTGCCGCCGGCCACCACGCAGACACAGCTTTAAGCACCTTTTTTTCTGGCTGAATCCTGACAAGGTTGACCCTTTTTAGCCTCACATATATTCCTTTGTAAAACAGATATATGTTGACGATGGATACTGGACGAATAGTTGTGTGTGTAATATGTGGAATGAAATACAGACTACCATATTAAAAGCATTAAGGAGTGGGAGTGGTTTGATTTGTTAGTAACGGAGCCAGGGACTGGAATGGGTTATTTAATGTGACATCGGATAGTGCACCGAAAGCTGTGAAGGAAAGTACAAATGCTCATAAGTCATTAGTAGTTATGAAGGGAAATTACCATCGCAGTTCAGGTCCATTGAAATTAATAACGACAGAAAAACATAACTCAGTCGGTGTGCAAGTGGGTTGGTAGTCATACCCTCTTCACTATTTTTTATCACTAGCAGGCGCCACAGTAATGCAAGCCTATTTCACAATGGTAATATTCGCAGCCATTTACCTGTACTTATAATAACGCTGTAACTGGAAAGAAAGTCTGTACAGTTAAAAAAATAATAAGAAACAGCGGCATCGATCATAATCTACAGACATGAACCAACTGTTTTTAAAATTTTTGTCCGCCTGTTAGGATGAACGGAATTCATGAAATACTATGTATTGGGTTTTGATGGGGTATAAAATAATAGACTTTACAGCTCCTGAGCCTGGGTGTAATATAAGATTTTTTCCATTTTAATTTGAAGTCAGAAAGTTGAGAAATTTGAGGTAAAAGTATCCAAAATAAGTATGTTCGATTTTTAGAACGCGATTCACAAGAAAACTACTGGTCGGATTTCATTACTTCTCGGATGCGAAATATTTATTGCCATTTCAGCGGGGGAATTAGCTTACATTTTTATTTTATTTTTCTTGCTACGATTTCTTAATCGTTTACGGTTTAGGGTAGAGACCCGTACATTAACATTTCACTGAACGAAGCAACAGGTAGTATGGCATAGGGCTCCGGGAAAGTGAATGCTCAGACCAAGCAGTGACATACTGTTTTCTTGAAAAAAATGTGGATTACCACAAAATAAAATGCTGAGAGTATTGATGAGCCTCGACATTAGCTTTCCTACCAACTCTACGATCCCGTTATAGTCCACCGAAAAATCATTTATAGATTATTACTGATTTAATTTAATAATTTCATTTGCAATTTATTTGTACACAATGTGAAATGGTTCCATTAAACCTCTTTGACACCTTTCTTTTAATTTTTGATTGTATGTGGCCATATCTTTTGATCTAGTTTGTAAATGCGTGATATATAGAAGTATTGTAAATTCTTATTCGTTCCATTGCACTGAATAACTTCGATATGACAGTTGATTGCACTCTTGTGCACACGCTTGTTTGTGACTTTCGAAGAATAATCTTGCTTAATGGGCGATATAGCTGTATGCATATAAATAATAAAAAAATAAAAAAACTTTTTGCAGGAGATAGAAGTACGGTTCAGCGCGTTTTTAGAGCCATATTAAACGAGAGAAACTGTAGATTAAAAACTAAACCCCAGCATATGAATCTCCAAATTACGGTTTTTTCCCGGTATTTTGTAAAATCACTTTTGTGAATACTTGGAGAGCCCCTACTTATGCTTCAAAATCTACAACCTACAGTATCAAGTTAACATGAACCTGTCACAACGGTGCTCATATGGTGCATAAACTGGAAACAAGCGTTGTGGTTGAGCAGTAACGGCAGGTTGAGGGTTCCTGTCCAGATTTGGGTTTTCCATATTTTCCCGAAATGGATGCCGGTATGGGTCTTTCAAATGGCCATGGCCGAAGTCCTTCCGTTCCTTGCCCCCAGTTCTTTCCCGCCTCTAATAACCTCCACGTCAATGATGCGTAAAGCCAAAGAAAAAAATAGCAGTGGCTGGCTATGAAAGTTGCGCTCCTCTGTTCAGTGGAGAGGACGTTGAGAAGCTGTGTGAGAACAGGTTTGTCAAATCAAAAATAAAAAGTATACTATGTCGGATAACACAATAATGATTTCGTATAGAGATTGCAGAGTTTGTCGTTTTTAATAATAGCAGACTACACGAAATACACATAAGGTCTGATGATATCGTAGTATATTTCGTTAGGCTTTGCGCAGTGTATTGAGTGACTTCAAGCGCACTGAACACTTTATTCAGTGATCTAGGAGGCTGCTGTTTGGTCGTTAGCAGGTGAATCACTGATTCCTCATTTGTGGGTAAGAAATGGTCATCTCCCTTCGCTTCTAAAGCTGTTAATAAGTATTCACTTCTTGCGACTTAAATTAAAACCAGTTAGGTGCATAGCTGGCAATTAAATCAAATGGCCGTTCAGATGTTGAGACACATTTCCCTCGATTTCCGTTTGACATTAAATTTCAATCCAGGGTTTAATGTCCATGCAGGTTACCGTGAAAGTGATCCATAGATCGTAAGATGTTGAAGTTCTTCGCAGTACAGTGAGCAGCAGCTTTGCGTCTCAGATTGTGTGGAGCAGTAATCATTGGCCAACACTGGTAGCCCCAGAAGCTGAGTAGACTTCATCGTCCCAGAGATCAATCACAAAGGACAGTAAAATACAACTTTTTGAAGCATAGGTACTATTCAGCCGGGTGGGAACGCTAAAACTAGTTTCTCAGTAAATAGTAACAGTGTGGCACTGTTGACCGGAGGGTTCGGCCGCCGAGTGACAGAGTTTTCTATTTGCCGCCCACGCACCTCTTGTCGGAGCTACCTTAGCCTAACACGGTAATCCTACAGTTTTACGTGGATTACGAACCACGGAAGCATCCTGGCGAAGTTCATACACACAAAGCAAGCTTTGCCAGTGGTGAAGAAAGGATTAAAGGCCTCTGAAAAGTTCCAGCCAAAAGCGGGACTCGAACCGAGGAACTTGAGATCTCCAGTCTGTCGTCTTAACCACTGAGCCACCAGACCGCTTGGTGTTACAGTAGTCTGTTCTTTCTGCTTAGTGCCGATAGTTTGCAATACTTTCGCTATATCAGAAACCGATAGCAACCCAATAGGACGAGAGATTTCTACACCTGCTTTATCTTAAATTTTCTAGAAACCACTAAATACGACCGTAGTAGTTTTATTTTAGTGACTAACCAATTAGATTTCTTCAAAAGAAAAGTTGCCAGCAAGTATATAATGAGAATTTTTGCTGTAGGTAGTGTTATTTCTACACTGAGTAGAGGATCGTCTTTGCCATCAACTTCTAAGGAGCGGGTCTACTCTCGACAATACTGTTATCAGTAACCGCAGAATTTTACGTACTGTAAGTGGACATTGGTTGTTAAGTGAGTGGTGCGTTATTTCTGTACAGAACAGATGTGTGACCTTAAGAGAAAAGTTCACGTTATTTGTGGGTTTGCCCTTGACAGGGTGTCTGGTGTCCTTGAGCCGGCGACCTCGCAGCTCTGTTTCGGACTCGTTACGATGCAAATGCGATCGCCGCTCCCGTTCTCTCGTTACCAGACCGATCCAGAGGTCCGGTTGCCGCCGGCTGGGATGAGGGCTCCAGAATCTCGATCGATAAACCGCTTCGGCAATTTGCCCACAACGACGGCATGCCGGACCAGGATCAGCGGGGGTCAAGCGAGCTGGCTGCGCTATCCACGGAGCAGTAGTTTAAACAAACTGTAACGAGTCCATCTATATGCGCTACAGAAGCCTGCCAGAACCAGGAAGCAACTAGGGGGCCGTTTGCATAATTGTGCATATCCGTTGTTCCTTCTGAGGCGCTGTTTGTAAGGCGTCAGATCGTGACGAAAGAAACAACAAACCTGAAAAATGGACAACATTGTTTACGCTGCTACTACTACATCAGATGAACAACTTGATTAAATACATTAATGATAATGATAATACTCCTGTTTTACCACTTGGTGGTGGGCGTGAAAAGCAGTAGAACATACGGCAATATTAATGTAATCTGTAGGCACAATGAGTTTAATTTCGCTGAAATACTAGCCTGGAACAGACCTGTAACAATATTGCAGTGAAACGTGAATTTTGCTGCACACTGTAATCTATTATTCGGAAAAAAGTTAATTCTATCCTCTCATACAGTGGTAGTAGTTTGAAGACCTGTAATGTATCTATAAAGGAAACAGCGTATAAAATTCTTGTGCGTCCTCAACTAGAATGTATGAGATCCGTATTGTGAGGGATTGATTAATAGTATCCTCTTTGATAAACGCGTTTTGCCTGCCGACTGGACGTGAACTAAATAGCTCGGTAACCTTCGGCAAGCGATGACGTCCGAAGTGTTAGTTAGGCTGGTTACCACCACAGCGCTGCTTGGCTAGCCAGAACATTTCAAATAATTGGTTTTTTTTTTCGCACTTAAAAGGAAGTGAAACTACGATGCCAGCTAAAACGCAATTGTCTGTCTAGGAAGTAACTACACATAAATACGAAGGGCAGAAATAGAAAATTATAATACGAGGCAAAAATATATGTGAATTAGCTCAAATTTGCATGTTGCTATTTTTTTATTTACTATGGTTAAACAGAAGAATGTTGAAAATTAAGTGGACAGAGAAAGTACGAAATTAACGAGTTTTGGAAATGATGGGTGAGAAAAGAAGTTTACGGTATAAGCCTACAGAAAGAAGAGACAGGCCAGTAGGTCAAATTTTGAGACATTTGGATTGGTTAATTTGGTAGTGGAGGGAACAGTCGAAGGTAAGAACTATAGAGGAAGACAGAGATTAGAATATATAAAGCAGATAATTGAGGACGTGGGTTATAAGGGATATGTAGAGATGACGAGGTTAGCGCAAGATAGGAAGGGATGATGAATTGCATCAAACCAGTAGAAAGACTAATGACCAAAAAAAAAAAAAATTACTTATGGAGAGGAGCATCTGATGTTTACGATCTGTTCTTTATAGCAGTTACTAGAAACGGAGAACAACATAACTTAAGAATTTTTTGAAAAAACCTAACAAAAAGTTTATTAAAAGCTCAGAGAAATTTTACACGAAACGTAACGAATTACAAAACATATCAAACAAATAAATAATCATTATTTGTTTTTTAAATTCTGCTTTTCAAATAAATTTTTCCATACCAGTAAAAATTTCCGTCATTTTGACGAGCTTTGTTGCAGTAATTGCATGCAGTACAAAAAAGGAGATCAGAGATAAAAAACCATTATAATATCAGGCAGAGATAAAACGTTCAATTTCTCACTGTGATTCTGCTTTAACAATTTTGTATTCTGTTTTGCTTTGTAGAAAGGATTTTTTTTTATCACAACTTATATGTGGTTATCGGTATACACCTTAAAAATTAGTCACTAGCCACGTACGTCGCTCGTATAACGGGCTTTACCCTAGTCAGTAATTTACAGAGAAGAGCCGAGCTATTAATGACAGCTTGCCACAGTCCTTGCGAAAGCGTCACGGAAATGCTGCCGGAGTTGGGTTGGAATCTCTGCTAGACAAACGATGAAGTTTCCGCATAAATTTATTAAGTAACATACGAGTAACTTCTGTCATTTACGAACGTAGGGAAATAATTCACCCACCAGCTTACTTACAATAACTGGATGGTTACGATTAGTTAAATTAGGTGCAGTACTGATGCCTTCAAGGATTTTTTCATACCTTGAACAGCAAGGAATTGTAAACCACACACCAAAATCAGTTTTGGGGTAAGACGCCCTCCATCACCCACAGTTTTCTGTGAATTTCGGGGTGTAGATATAGATGTAGAAGAGAAGAAAACGTGTAGTATTATCTCGACAACTACTAGTTAGCTTACTAATTGACCGTGGGAAGCCAAGGAACGAGTGATATGACCAAGGCGTGTTGTAAACTGATCTGGAAGGTGGTCACACCGGTTTCAGTAGATTAATTTCCCTGTATGCGTTTTCATTAGTCAACCGCAATCACTTGAGTAACAGAACCGGAACTTTATCAAACATTGTAGAAATAAATAGCATTTAGTTCACTTATTCAGTCGCCTTTGCTCCTGGCATGTAGTTCGGTACGCAGCAACATATTTCTTGCAACCACGTATTAAACAATTGTACAACGGAAAGATTGACACATTTTTTATTTGCACGACTTGTCGTGGAAAAATGATTATTTTGGATTTTAGAGGTATTTTCGATCAGAAAATACGCGTGTCAACTCAAACGAGTGTTGCCACTAGATATTAAAATAACATTTGCGAAATCAATCAGGTATTTATCCAATCTCAGCTGGACAATATTTGGGTTGGAATAAAACTTCGCTTTCATAGGCGAATATTTAGCAGTCTTACATTGTTACATTATTCCGGTGATTTTCTTTTTACGCTTTGTTTCCACACGGAAGATCGGTCCTTACGGTTCAAGGGTTAAAAGTTATTTCAAACCAAGGCCTACACGATATGGACGGCGGATGCTAATCGTTGACTTACTAAAACATAACGCCTAAGTGTAACAAGTATTTTTTACCTATATTTAACTTGTTTCGGAGGCTTGTGTGCAAATGCGCCAGTGCACATATTTCTTTACGCTAATAAACTCATTTTGCTTACAATTCTATAATCACCCACCAAGTTGAAGCACCTAGATAGTATTCGGGACCAGTCACAGTGTTAAATAGTTTGAGTCAACGTGATGGAAATAATTTTTGTCATTCCTGAGTTGGTTGGAGGGTAGGAGAAGTGATCTGTTGAATGGTGACGTTAAATTTAACGGCCTTGGTTTCTTTCGACAGAGTAGGCCAGAATCAATCATCTACACACATGCATTAACATCCAGAAACGAGATAAAAAGTAATAACTTATCCTTTCTTCGTATCTTTCCTAGTTCGACTACTACGGTATGTCGTCAATTCCGTGCTTAGAATAGATAATTTACCTTTCTTGCTTCTGCTCGTTCTCACCCCCGATTACCATTCTTAAAATTTAATTTTCTAGCTGACATTCAAACATTTGATGAGGAATTTTTATTGTTAAAACATGGTTAATCATCGGAAAAACTATTCAAAATGATTATAATTTAATTACGTAAACGTAAAACAAGAAAAAAACATTTAAAATAGCATTGCCCTACACATAGTCTTGCTACTTACATCTGTGATGATCGGACAAGCAAGCAAACCTTTTCTAAACTGACGAAGGAGTGGACTAGAGGATGAAAGTCACTTATTAGCTTTTGTGTTGATTCATTCTTCATTGTTCCAGACTCCATTAGGTTGGCCCAAAACCGAGATCTAAGCGAAATATTCAACTTCGCTCATACTATAGTGGTGTTCTGGTCTAGTTTGTGTTCTTTAGTCATAAGCTATGGGTATATGTGTTTACATCTTGCCTTGTGAGAATACATCTCCCATTTCTCCACCGCTTGCATCTCTTATAATGATAAACGCCGAATCTAAAGCTGGGCATTACAAACGAATGTTGATACTAATTTAGTTTTTTACAGTTTTAAATGCCTCATCTGCATGAAGGTTCTATTCAAATGGAGTATCTGTTTTAATAACTCATTCGAAGGAAGTGGTTGAAGACCGAAGTCTGGATAGCCGAAAGGGGATTCAAACCCACGTTCTCCCGAAAACCAGGTCAGACTGTAAATGCTCACCCACCTGGCTCAGCAGTTCTTTAAAGTGAACAATATTAAACTTGCTTTGGTGCTTTTTAACATACATGCTGATAAGTCAAAAATTAACAATAGTAAAAGATGTAAAGCAAATGTAAAATTCTTGATCATGTAAGTATTATATACTTATATTTATAGCCTTTTTGGAGTTAGGGGGCTCCCACACATAATAAATCTTTATATCCACAAATCTCTATATTTACAAAAGAGGATATTTGTTTGCTGGTTTGTTTCCTGTATAAAACCAAAGGACTGAAGTTGACATTTCAAATTTTACTCAAAGATCTTTACCAATAGGAAAATTTTATGTCGTGTATGCCACATCTTATACTTTCGTTGAAAAAGAAAATTGAATATTTATGTGATCATAAAAAACGGGAGAAAAACTAAATCAAAGATTATATTAGAACAATACGATCCAGTTAAACAGAAGAAGATTGAAATAAACAGCTACGCATATTAGTATCAGCTAGAAGTTAAATGTCACTGACTCTTAAATTTGTAGGTCAGGTAGCAGCAGTGGAAATAGGTAATTAAACTGGTGTGTGAAGTAACTCACTTTACTCAAAGACAGAAAATAATAATAGAAATAATATTAGAGAGTATACTAATACTAGAGTGACAAAGAAACTAGCAAAGAAACGGGATACTAACGAAATCAATGATAATATCAGTTTCACATTAAAAAAAACAATTAAACGTGTGTGAATTAATCAAAACTCACAGACATAAACAGTTTTAGCGTGTGTAGTAACACTGCAGAGGCTCAGTGATTAAGGCGTCTGAAAGGAGATCGAAAGGTCCGCTGTTCTAATCCCTTTCTAGGCAGCGATTTGTATAGACCCTTAACCGGACTTTTACCTCTTGCACAACTTGATGTGTAATATGAATAACGGAAGAATTTATTTATTTATTTATTTTTTTTTTTTTTTTTGTAACTGCTTTACGTCTCTTTTTAACATCGAGGTCTTTAGAGACGGGAAAGGATGGGGGGCAAGGATGGGGGGCAAGGATGGGGGCAAGGAATGGGAAAGAATTCGGCCATGGCCTTTTGAAGGAAGCATCCCGGCATTTGCCTGGAGTGATTTGGGGAAACCATGGAAAACCCAAATCTGGATGCCCGGACGGGGATTCGAACCGCCGTCCTCCCGAATGCGAGGCGAGAACGCTAACCGTTACACCGCCCCGCTCGGTACGGAAGAAAGCTTCAGTTGTTCGGAATCCAAGTTAAACTGTAAATTTACCCTATAAGATTAACGGGTTTGGTTATAAAAGGAACTGACCACCCTATCTTCAATGACAGGCTAAGTTTACTTCTTTTTGGAGGATTCGGCCAACCTTCTGATTGAATACCAAGCTTAGTTTTTTTTTTTTTCAACACTTAAACTGCAAATAATTTTATAGTGTGTCCTAATATTGCAATCTTGCAATCTCAATTCCACTTCTACGGTGACCTGGCATTTAATGTTCATTCTGAAACGAAGTATTGGTACCGAAAGACCAGTGGAAAAAAATTCTGTCACGCTTTCATAAAGCTTACATTCAGGTTAAAGGTAAGCGAATTCATTTTTGAATTTAATATCAGTAGCTAAAATGTTCACAAATGTTACAAGAAATGCCACCCAAGGAACGCCTGTTATACAGAAAGTCTTTGTGCCACAAAAACAATTTAATTTAATTGAGATTTTAAATTGTTTCAACGTTTTTGGTAAATTGTTCAGCAATTCTCTTGGTGACTTATTCCAATCCCTGACCCCCTTACCTACGAAAGGATATCTTACCCCATCTTTGTGCCTGAAATCGAATGCCAGCTTGTGGTCATGGTCATCTTTTCCCTTCCATGCATTACTTTGAATTCTTACGCCAATATTCTTCCACGCAACAAAAATAAAATGGAACAGGAGAAAGAAGAAATCAAAGACTCAACGGAAAAGGCAGGCATCTCATTGTCATGAGGAAATAGTTGAGTAGTAACAAGCTAAACTTAGATCTTTATGTTAGAAAATTAGGGAAGATAATTTACACTACTTTTTTTTATTATTATTGGTTTACGCCTCGTCGACGGCTAAGGTCATTATAGGCGAGAGGGGACTGGGGACAAGGAACGGGAATGAATTCGGCCATGGCCTTTTTGAAGGAAGCATCCCGGCATTCGCCAGGAGTGATTTGAGGAATCCATGGAAAACCCAAATCTGGATGCCCGGACGAGGATTCGAACCCGCGTCCTCCCGAATGCGAGGCCAGAACGTTACCCGTTCACCCATCACGCTCGGTGATAATTTACAAATCAATGAAAAATAGACCGAGAGCATCTCTGGTCCACTTACACCAAGCTAGTGAAAAAAAAAAAAAACCTTCAGGTGTCAAAGATTCCAATTTACGCGTATTTCGCTTCTGTCACGAGATCCACATCGAGGAAAAAGGATCTGCCACTTAAAAAGGATTGTGAAAAATGGAGCTCTGAATGGGTACTTCACACCAACAAATGAATACTCCGACAACAAGAAGGCCCTCTTCACACTAAATAATTTCGACTTCCTTGCAGGTCGCGTGAGACTGGTAGGATACTCGTAGGATTCGCGTATGATAGTCGTCACCTGGGAGTCGCGCCGTTTGTGCCTCCCCATTACACATTGGAAGTGATTTACTATATAGTCAAATATCCGTCGTGTTGCCTGGGAAATGCGCATGCGAAGAGGCCTAACACGTAAACCGGCTGCTACGCATCTGTAGGATGTTGTACAGAATGTCATGACAGACTTAACACTTTCGCAGCGATCGAAAGGCTGCCGTCAACCCATGTCTTCAGACACATAACCATCCAAGTGGCAGTGAGAACAACAATTTAAATGGTTGCTGCTATTGATGGTTTTTAGAGAAGTTGCAATTTCAAACCAATCGTTGTGATTTAATTTTTATTTCTATTCATAAATCGAAGTCATCTAATCATAGTGAGTTGCAAATTTATGCAAACCTAAAATGTCAAGCATTATGAAGAAGTATATTGTAACAGAAGTTGTTATATATCGTTATATATCGATCGTTATATATGAAGCAGGATTCATTTGTATTGATATTAGCTGCTAATTATCAGCTATTATTTTTGTAATACGCATTATGTTTTAATTATTGGCTATTTGATTTAAAAACTGACGTTTATACTTTCAGACTAGGCATACACAGTTTAGATTTCCATGTAATATTACCTTTACATGCTGTCTGATGTTGGTGTTGCTTTTGACGTTACAGAAACAAAGTGCGATTTTCTTAGTATGAAATTAGATAATTATATCTAATGCAAGAGCATCGAAACGCAGTAGCACTTCTAGACGTTTATTTTTCATTAAAAAATGTAACGTTCCATAAATAAGGCAGTACGGAAAATACGGACAATAAAAGACAAGGATAACTTTTAATTTAAAACGGCAATGCTGGACTGTAATCCGCAACCTTCGTATTGCCTTAGACGCTGCACTGTTATTAACTATTCCACGAGTGTGAAGAGCAGATTCCGCACGATGACAGACGCAGGAAGAGGTTTCTTTACATTATTACTGTGATGGAGTTAGCATTCCAGTGGAAATTTCCCAACACATTTACATTTGCATTTAAAATTATTGCAGTGTTTCAGATACATACAAAGCTAGTTATTACGACAGACAAGTTACCTGGTTTATGTGTTAGGAAATGCTAAATTCGAAATACTGTGACGTTTCACGATCCAGTGAGTTATCTCAACGGAAGAGTTCACTGCCCATTGCAAACGTACAAGGTACAGGTAACATATTTTGTGATCACTAATTAATGGCAAGTGTAATTTTGCTGTGAAATATGGTTCTGTGTATTTCTGAGATCATTTACATTTAAGTAAATCAGTTACCAGTTACAAAGAACAAGAGACTGTATCTCGCATCAAGCAGGCTTGGAATTATTAAAACACAAGCAGAGTAAGTTGGGGTTGATTTACTCGTACACTATTTTTAGTCACCCGATGAAAAACATATATAACAAGGTTTATCAAATTCGCACCAGCCATTTCCAGAATTAAAACAAACTTAGATTCACTCGTACCATACTCGGAAAGAGATGGGATGGGTTTAGTTTATCCCTTAACTATTTTTAATTGTCCGATGAGAAATATGTGTACCAAGTTTCATTAAATTAGCATCAGTTATTTCCGGAATCAAACTAAACGTCAGTTTTCCCGCTGCCTACCTATACAGCGATGATTTGGGGTTAGTTTGCTCCTACAGTATTTTTAATCTGTGAATGAGAAGCTTGTGCACCATGTTACATAAAATTCGCACCAGCCATTTAACGAATTAATGAAACACGACGATTCAAATGCAAAGTACACAGAACGGGATTGGATGAATGCTGTGATACGGAATGTCAGTTTTAATTTTGGTCGAAACTGTCTGCCTAATCACAACATACACTTTTTTTTTTTATTGCTTAACGTCTCTTAACAGCGAGGTCTTATCCACTAATGTTTCTACACGGAACTCAAAAGAAGTATCGTACGCGTTTTAGCACATTCCACATTCATGAATCTGTATCTTTTTGCTCCGTTCATCACGCAGAAAATACAAATTTTGAATGTTTTTTCATAAATAGAAAGCTTGGTGTCCCAGTTAATATCTCGCAAATGCCTTGGGGCGATGGGGCACTCCTTTTCAGCTAATCTGGCATGACCTGAATAACTGCTGAATGGATTTTAAGTGGGTTTTCAAAGTATGAAACATTTGGTATGGCTCTTTATGCTGCTTTATCTGGTGCTGGAATTCAAAATCGTCTCTTTTAGATGCTTTATCTGACTCTGGAACTCTAAATTAAAATCTGTTCTGCCCCTTTAAAGTTGAATATCAAGTATCCCAATTATTTTGCTAAACTGCTTTTATTGATAACACTAAAGGCATAAGAAACAATTTACTTTCATATAAAAAGCAGTAATTGTGCACAGGTTAACTGAAGCTTTGTTGCCTGGAACAACTTCAACGCCAGCAAAGTTTAATAGGTAACTGGTAATTACTATTTCTTGCTGTTCAGTCGTTTAGCAGAAACCACGGGTAAGCATTTAGTAGCTTGAAGTAACAACTCCCACGAATCACTTCCCACTTATATTTATTTTCTCCTGCGCTTTATAATAGTATTACAAAACAAGGCATCATCTCGATCCAAACATACTAAGTACAAACATACACAAATGTTTCAGCGATTAAACATTCCGACAACGACTGGCAAGTAACTGTCAACTAACTGCCAATTAACTCCTCGTCTCTGAAGTCCGTTTATATAGACGCTACAGAAAAATCCAGAATAACACAGAGAAGCCGCTCGATGGTTCTCGAACGGCAAAAATGCAGCCAACCATCAAAATCACATTAAATCATTCACAATCTTCATGAAACACACGGAAAAGAAAATTAACGATATTTACAAATATTTACACATAAAATAATTAGCATAAACCAGTGCAAACAGTTGAGAATTGTCTTCCAAACATCGTGGCTCACATCAATTCTTACAACAACAAACTTTTAATGAATGTTTCATAACTATACTGTCCATCGTAGTTTTACATATCATTTACACCATTTCTCTCCATAAAACAGTGTTAATTCACAAGAAAAATTAGCAATTAATGACATAATATACAAATCCCTCACTAATCAACTTCCAGTCTGCTATACATAGATCTTAAGATAAAATTTCCTGAAAATTCTGTGTCTGAGCGTTCTGGCGTTTTATGTAATTATTCATTTACGTAGTTATCTTTGTATTAAGTACGGCCATTCTATGGGGTTTAATGACTGAATAACCAAAATTTAAGGAAGGAACCTGTAGGCCTATATGTAATATTTTTACGAAGTTTGTAAATTTATTATAGATACGAAGATGTAGTTGGTATTGCATTTTAGATGTTTCTGGCGATATGTTTAGGACTTCATTTACCATTCCAGCAACTCTATACCAACTATTCAGTCATCTGCAAACCTAATTGATTAGTAATAAAATTTAAGTATAGTATGTTGGAAAATGACGGAACAAAAATAGGCCAAATTTCCACCTCTTATTCGTTCCAATACGAAATGACGTACGCACTTTACTGACGTATATGGCGTCATTCGTCTCGGAGGAATCTACAGAGCATCTTTCACATGAGAGTCTGCAAGTGCAAATATTTATTCAAAAAATAAAATAATTAATTTCTTCCACTACACTACACTGATACATTCTTTTCGGTGGATAATTTATTTCATTATAATAAAGGACTTTTTACTGCCGATGTTTTCGACGACTTCCTCGACCATCTTAGAAAACCTTTTGCCGGGCAACGACCCGTCAGGAAATAGTCTTTCAAATACTTCATAACTTTCAGATTTCTTTCATAAAAAACTTAATAATAAAATATCTCTCTAGTCTTCGTTGTACTTCCAACTCATTTATTCTGCATGACTGATACTACTTTCCGCAGTACCGTTTCTTTTTATAAATTTATTTTGGTGTTACAGTCATATCCTGTGATCCACTCCACTGAAAATGTCTTGCGAATTTTAATTGGAGCGGTCTGTCCTTGTTGGAAGTGTATGCGAGTTTTGATGTTTCTATGGATGTCTGTAATGCGTGTATGTGTTCAGCGTAGTGCATTTTTTTTTTTTTTTTTTTTTTTTTTTTTTTTTTTTTTTTTTTTTTTGGTTGTGAATGAATGTATGTAAGATGAGAGAAGGGAAAGGATAAAACCCGGTGCGTGACCGTCTTGGTTTTACCGTCCGGAAAATAAAAACAATTTTTTTTAACTGCTTAGTGTCTCTTAACAGCGAGGTCTTTAGAGACGGGAAAGGATAGGGGGGAGCAAGGAATGGAAAGGAATTCAGCCATGGCCTTTTGAAGGAAGTATCCCAGCATTCGCTTGGAGTGATTTGGGAAACCATGGAAAACCTAAATCTGGATGCCCGGACGGGGATTCGAACCGCCGTCCTCCCGAATGCGAGGCCAGAACGCTAACCGTTACACCACCACTCTCGGTGGAAAATACCAAAGGGTTTCCAAGTTTAGCGTCCCTTTGTGGTGGATGAATCATCATCAACGGTGTCGTATGCCCCACTCCATACGCACTGCGAAGAGGTTTGTTGTTAAACCCCGGACTATGGTAGACAATATGGTAATTGCGAATGGCGCTCCACCAACACTTCTGCCCTTCCTGCCATGTACTGATAGTGAAAATTTCATCCTCTTCCGGAGCTTAAACCAGCTAACTTCGTGTAAGCCGGCCATTGTAGCGTAGGGGCTAGTGTGCTAGCTCCACGTACCGATGGTCGCCGATTCTAGTCCGACCGAGGCATGGGTGTTCAGTGTAAGTGTGGTGTGTGTGTACATGTCGTTTCCGCCCTCTGGTGTCTATAGTTACTTGCAAAATAATATACAATGTAGAAACTGAAAACACTGGATGATCTGAAATAACACTTGAGCTGGCTTTATGGCCTAAGAGATGCCAAATACCAGAAAAAAAACTTTGTATAAGGCATCAGACACGATCACAGTGCAACAACCGTCCGTACCATCTAGAATTCTAGATGATAGGTTAATACTTTTATCGAGTCTTAAGTCTGGTCTATAATTCTGAATCTCCTCGTCTTATTTTTACCGCTCTGTTGCTACTGGCATTTATTTTTCAACCATCTGCATTTCTCGAGGTATGTCCAGCTCAAATCTCGTTCTTAAGAGATCAGGAGTGTCAGATAATGAGACCTATTAGCACCTTGAATAGAAAGTTAAGCCTCTCGATAACATAATAATTATTAAACTGATTTATGTAGCGTATGTAAGATAGTGATAAATTTTAAATATAAGCATCTGTACAAAAAGTTTAAAAATCTGTTACTGCCTGTGTACAAATGGTTGAAGAATCCATGTAGGCTTAGAAACTATCAGTATAATGTCGCTAAACACAGTTTCAGTTAGTTCACTAGACGTATATCACTTAGTCATCATCAAAAATATTTAAGGACTGGATTTCTCCACAGCATTTTTAGTTATTTGTGATACAATTCCAGAAACCATAATTATTAAAAGAGTGACATATAACTCGCTTAGCTGATTTCCATTCTTGGAGCAAGGCCAAGAAATCATGCAGTTGGGTTCGTTCATTCTCATTTCGGTTTTCCATACATGTAGCAAATCAGCAAAATTAAGACCAAAATCTCTGATTTCCTTAACGTAGACCATGGCTGGTATTTTAAAGTATTTTTGTCCACAGACCACTGACAAAGGTAAGTTTCAAAGCTCCAGGCAATTGACACGTACGGACGACCATAGTGGCATGCTCTATCATTCTTACTTCTATTAAATGTAACGTTTCCTTGTACGTACAACACGTCGTGACGCCCATGCAAACACTGTACCATTGTTATCTCGCACAAGCCGACTACAAGATCATCCTGGGTGCGTCGTACCAGACTTAATGGAAAACTTGGAACAGATCCAAAGATTTGCCTTTAAGTGTGTTTGACTTCGGCAGCGCTTATGCGAAAAGAGACCGGTTTAAGAAATTTAACTGAATGGCGTAGCTTAGAACGTGAATTACATAATTTAAATGCAATCGAATCAAAACTTAGGCGTTTCATTGTTGAAGTGTACAGTGTGCATCCTTACGTTAACCAAAAAAATTCATAATGATGATCCCTCGTCTTAAATTTCTTTTGTTTCAACTAACGAAATAAAAGATTAAGAACGATGCACTCCAACAATTAATTACTGACCTGTTTATAACTGCACCCTAAATCTTCTTTATTTAAACTGGATTTGTTGAATAAAAACTGTTTAATACACGAAATATCAGAAATTATTTCCGACGTACGTCGTTAAGATACTTCTTAATGCGATACTGCCTCACTAACGTGAATACATGCCACCACCATACTTGTTATGTATATCCTTTAAGTCCATTAGCATTTAAACAGCACTAGCATAAAAAAAAAAAAAACAGAAAATGCTGAGCAAGAATCTCCCTTGAAATCAAATCAATATCGACAACAAGTTGACGTGTTTATTTGTCATTTATCTGCCAGGTTACAAGAATAATTCTATTAAATTCTGGTTGTAACAAAGAAATCAAAATGAGAATTTTTTAAAAATAAATATCAAAAGACATAATAACAAATCTTACAGTCATAAACTTCGAATAGAGTATTATTGTGTTGACTATATTCTCATTTTCAGCAAAACATTCTGAATGGCTTGAGAATGCCTCTATATCTGAAAATTAGCTGAATTTCTAAAACCAAAAGTACGCAAGGGCTCATACGGCAAAAGTAAGAGCATTCGTAGAACTTAATTTTTTTATTTTTTTAAAAATCTTTCAAGCAGAAAATGGGCAGTTAATGCGGCTTAAGAGACATTTGCAGATGTTGAAGCGGAAAGAGGGGATTATTCTTTTCCTATTAATTGTGAATTTACGGCTTGTTGAAATCGAGATCTATAGAACTGACAGAAGACTAATGGCAAACAACGAGAAAAAATACAGCTATAATCTTTTGAAGCACCCATTCTGTAATTAGCCTTGTCTTATTTGCTGAAATCGATGAAAGTTGAAGTCTGCATGGATCGAAATCTCGAATTCCGTGCCCGAACGTTGCTCCACACCAGTGACGGATCGAGTATTTTGGATTTGGAGGGGATTGAGGTCTCCATATCTCCAAAATTACGATGTCGGGGATGGACATAGATACTTTTGGGGGAGGCCTGAGCTCCCTAGCCCCGTCACCCCCACCTGCTTCACACCCACCAGAGACTGTTCCATCATTCACCCAAGTGAATACGCTAAACCATCTGGAAATCAGTGTGTGCAGTGTGACAGAACAGGGGACTGAAAGTTCGGCGTTTTGACATGATCACCCAAACTGTGGTCATGTTGGACGTTAGGAGTACTGTACCAACAGCTCGAGCTCAAATCGAGCATCCATCCACATTACAATTTTTTACTTTTTTTTTTGCCATCATCCAGACCAGTGTTGAACCGTCCTCTAATTCCTACTTAGCATTATAACTTTTGAGAATAAAACAACTTGATACATATTAGTATGGAGCAAAAAGTTCTCTAATAGATGAAGATGTTTCCCTCAGTCATCAAAGGTTGTCTTTAATAACCACAGCATTTGGAGGGATGTTAAACTCCCAGAGAGAGAAAAGTTTGCAGAGGTGGTCACGCCTTATGGGCCCATACAAAGCCTGGACCAACAGGTTGTAAGAGCCCTCAAACCTAAACTTAAATGGAATTGTATTTTATGAATCATTAGTAGTAAGCTAGAGTTTGGTTGAATATGATCTGGTTGGTTTGTTTTGCAATTTCCTGTAAATCAAGGTATATAGACTTTGTTTTATGAAAATAAATTATTTAAAGGCCATTTAATATGTTTAAGAACAGAATTGTGCAAGAGAATTGGTTAAATATTCGTAATTCCAAGTATTAATGCAAGTTACGATGTCTAAAGAACAATTTGCTACAGTTTAAAATGATTTCTGTAAATAATTTTGTGTTTAAGTATCTTTAATTTCCATTTCTGACCATTTTGTATTAATTGTAAATGATTATGTATTAATTCTGATTGTTTTTAATATGTTTCAATTGTTTAAGTATTGTTAATCTACGAGAAATATCTGGCGGAAGCTTTTGAAGTGTTCTAGAAATTTCTATGTAGCTTATATAAAGCAAACATCCGAGACAGAGAAACAGTTAGTTTTTGGGCAAAGGTTTCGCCGACTAAATTTTACGACGGCCAAGAACTGTATTGTCCGTGGAAGAAGTGTTGTATGCAATCTCTGTATTGTATCTATACATGTAAACAATATCGTTGACGTCGTGTTTTCTTTGAGAATAAAAAGTAAGTTTAAAGTGAACTATATGGTGGACTGATTATTTATCATATTAATTAAACCACCAACAATCTTATAAGGTGTTAGTTATAATGAGATTCGTCACGCGAAATCTTTGCTATATTGAAACTACAACTGGAAACTATTTCGTCAGTGTGGGCGCCACACTCTGGACTGGGGAGGTACAAGGGGGCCGGGCACGAACCCAGGGCCACGCGTACCGACAGTGATTTTAAGTTGTTTTCCGCAGCTGTTAAGGCGAATACCGAGACGGTTCCCAGAATACGGCTCAAAAACTATACATTTCGTAAACAAAAAGTACACCTATCACACAAAGAGCATACGCATTTCGTAGACAGGTGTCAACACTTCACTTCCTCCACTTGTACAGTCTTTGACATTATTTCTGGCCGCCGGTGAAAAATTCTATCACTCTTATTTTGCACAATCTGGCATCAATGTCATCCCAGGCAACAGGAACGCAATACTGGCTCCGCCTCCTCGCAATTTCATTGGTGGATATTTTATTCAGAGCCATCTATACTGCAGATTTTTCATTTCCTTAAGTCAATGCAGGAAACAATTGGCCAACAGGTAGGAATTAAGCTGTTATAAGATTGTTATACTCATTTTGATAATTCCTTCGGATAATATTTCACTCATATATCTGGTCAGTCCACAAACCAAGGGATAATCATGTTCCATGAGGTAGAATTATTAGTACTACGAAACTACAGAAACAAGAAATTATTTCGGAAGTGTCTCTCTCCAAGATGGATTGAATGAAACAGTCTTCCTACGCTGCGTTGTATACGCCTATTCGAGGAAAGTAGCACCGAGCTTGCAGTGGTCCTATGGTTAGCGTTCTGGATTGCTGAGCGAGCGGTTCCGAGTTCAAATCCAGGTAGTTCTTATTTTTTTTTTTTAAATTTAGAAATCTATCTTTACTTGTATTTTATTTTTAAGCGTACCGAAACTGCACATTGCTTATTAGTATAAGGTATCCATGATTCTTTCCTAACTGCGTCAGGAAATAAGATAAACATCTGCGAAACTACCCAATGTTTCGTAACTAATAGCCGACGTAAGCATGAAAGATTTGCGGCAGCAGAACTGACGAAAATCTACACGGGTTTCAAGCCGCGCCGAAATCATATCATCTGTCCCTTTTCAAACGACACACATGTTTCCAATATATTTATTTCACAGTAGAACGATCATCGCGTTTCAGAAAGAAATAATTTACAAGAGGAATTATTGCTCTCTTTGTAGGTGGACGATAATGATTATGCACTATATAAATAAATGAGAGTTAATCGCGCAGAACTAAATATTAGCACCGCAACAAATTAAACGACCATTGTCACTAAAAAATTTACAACCAGATTATTATCGTAGGACAAAAATAAATTCTTTTATAACTGGTGTAAGTAATTAAAGTTAATTGAGAATCGGGCTTAAAGACAGGGAGTTCTTAAATGACCGTTTTTTCCCGTTTTCTACAATGCTGTTAGTTGTTGACACTATTACTTCATGATCTTTACAGCATTGGGATTTATTAAATACTGGGTCTAAATGCTCATTACTTAACAAGGCGTGAAATTACCTGCGTTATTCTTTGTTTGGAATAACATAAATAAATACAAGCATTTGGCGAATGAGGATGTCGCCGTTCGCGTGATTGTTCTTTAGTCTCCGGTATAAAGTGGAACGCTCAAGTTTTGTCACCCGTTATAATCGACTCCATAATCACCTAGGTCTCAAGGATTCAAACAAACACAGTCTACCGGTAAAGTAAGGTGGAAGACCGAGCGTGGCGTGTGAGCGGTAACGTTCTGGATCCAGGCAAATGCTGGGACGATTCTTATAGAAGGCCATGGCCGTTCCCTACTGTAATAACTTCAACATCGATGAAACGTAAAGCAATAAACAAAAAAATAAGGATAGGGAGAAGGTATTGTTAATCGATTTCAAGCCAGCTGCGACCTCCTCAATAAATTTAAAAATTCTTATGATTTTACGCCTCGTCGACATAGAGGTGATTATTGGCTGGATAGGAGTAGTGGCAAGGATTTCGGCCATGCCCTTGTAAAGAACCTATTCCGGTATTCATATGGAGTGATTTGGGTAAACCTTGGAAACCACAAATATGCATGGCCGAACTTGGATTCGAACCATTGTCATTTACAGCAACGACCAACGTGTGTTCCGAAATGGTAATGATGTAGAAAAATAGATATTTGTTCAACCTCTAAAACTGTAAATAAATTAATTTGATTCTTTATCTATGAATGCTTGGGAGACGTTACTTTTTGTATTGCCCTCATGCAGTTAACATGGATTCCCACCGTATTTTCAATTGCCAGCTGTAAGTTGGATAATTCTGAAACCAACAAAAACTTTTGCCAAATGTGCTGCTCGTGTTAAATTATTACGTGCATTATTTACGTGTTATAAAGGTATTCTTCCTTGCCGAAGGAAGTAGGAAACTTAAGACTTTTTCCTGGTAAGCGTTGCCATATTTACTTTCTGCGATGTTGCCACGATGTTCTGCCTAGTAGTCGCAGCGCTGTAGCAATTTCCCTATACCAGAAATAGTGTCTCATAGCTGGACACACACACAGGCGAAATGAAAAATTATTTATGTTCCAGTCTCATCTAGAATATTTTCATTTAACTGATTACTTCTCTTGCAACAGTTCGATTCTGTATACAGATTACTATTCAATCACGGATTGTTGTATCTATATGTATATTTTTTCTTTGGTCATATAATTTATGAGGCACTAAATTCTGTGAGTCCAGGTGTCCTAGTGGTAACGCGCTGGGCTGTCAAAGTGCTGGTTCTCGGTTCAAGCCCAGGTGCTGTTATTTTTTTTATTTTTTTTTCATTCTTTATTCCTTTTCACTTGTTGCAAAATACATATCATATAAGTAAGTTTATATATATTTCGTGGTCAATTGGAACAGTGGAAATGAATCATAAAATTAATGTTTGGCTGAAATGAGAAAGTGTCAACGCATGATGCGTGAGTAGGAACTGAAAGCCAGTTTTCCAATAAATTTAATTTAACCATTACGATTTGTGCCACTCAACTTAACCAATTTTTTTCTAGTGCAAAGGCGGGTGATTGATAATTGGGGCAATGATGGCTGTTTAAAAAATAAACAAGGACCTAAATCAAACTAATGTGCGGTTTTTGTAGCTAACGTTCCTGGTATTAGCAAGCAAACCAGAATTGAAAATTTGAGTAATTATTCTTACGAAAACAAAAAATCATCATTGACGAATAACATGCTAATGAGAGGTTCCGTATTTGACAAAATGCTGCTCCTACTAGTGATCAGTAATGATATAATTGATGTATATCCTCAATATAACGACATGATAACCTTGTTTCCGAAATCTGAAATTGCAAGAAAGAAACAGGAAATTTGAGGAAGGAGGAAAGATAATGCCAGTCTTGTTATAAGTTGTTGTTACCTCTCTGGTAATCCAGAAAGAATGTTACTGTAAGTGGCTCGATTCGCGGGTGCCATGCTGATCCCGGAAGCTAGTGCGGTGTCTCGCGGTTCCACGGTTCGAGTCAGGCCGCAGGCAAAAGTGGTTTTATGAGTGTTTTTCTTGTGTTGCCTGTAAACTGGGACAGTGAAAAAATATTATACACTTAATGAGAATCAAAAGCTACACATGTCTGCATGTATCTATTAAGCAATCCAAATTCGTTTTTGTTGTTATTCTTTAGTAAAGTCATTATTATTGCAATGGCTCGGAAAAGATTAGTTTTTAAGCAACGAAAAAAAAAAAAAAAAAACGGCCACGGTCCTTGAGAAAGGGCAATTCCACATTCCTTTGAGCAATTTTGGATTTTGTTTTTTCTATTTAAACCCACATTTTGATGGCTGGATCGTGAATATGAATTGAGTACTGTCTAATGACACTGATGAACTTTACCCTTCATCCAATTCGTTCGGCTATGAATTAATGTAAACATATGATTTGTAATTGCATCTAAACATAACTGACAATCATTTTTAAAAGTGAGGTTCAAAATTTTTTGCTATTAATAGATCAGTCAAGCATCCGTACAATTCAATCAATGAAACAATACAGTTTCTGATCCATCATTCAACCAAAATATTATTGGATTAATTTCCTATTCGTTTGCTGAATAGTAACGCAATCAAGATTTAATTTAGAACTACTGGTATCTTTATGTATTGACATATTAACCTGTTGTACGCTAAAGTGATGCTAAAGTCAAACACAATCCGTTTTCAGAATACTGAAATGAGTAGAAATCAGTCTTACAGTACAAATCAGGATACTGGATGTAAATTCATTTAGCCAAAGTTTCAAGCAAGTAGTTGTTTCCTCATAGTTGTAGAAGAACGATAGTCAGGGATATGGACGTCGACATCCACGAGGAAGAGGAGTGGTTTTTATAAATATCCTACGTTTCAGTATTCTAAGCTATCAGTTTCAAATTTCTGAAAGATTTTGTCCCAAGTTAAAATCATAAAACAGCAGATAGAAATAGTGACACTTATTTTGCGTACGTTTTGGTAACAGATAAACTACTATGTTGTTAAGTAAAAATTGCGTGTCAGCTGATAGATGAAGTTAGCACTATCTAGAGCCACACTGTTATTAATTATAAGGATTTATACTTTATCTCTGTTACACTCTGCAAGGTGATGTGTAGTAGGATAATCACGAGGAAGTCGGGCTGTTTACACACAGCGTTAAGCGCGCAGCATTTCCTTGACCGGATTGTACGGAATATCCATTCGCAAGATATTCCGACTGCTTTTAAGAATTCATAATGATTTAACTTCTATCATAATCGTACGTTTTGTTATTATATTACTGTTGACAGTAACATCAAAATTAAAACACCCAGAGCTCGAATAAAATCCGCAGTAGCTTACTTCGGAGAAGTGAAAAGTTAAGTAACGGAAAGAAGCGATTGCTTTAGTTATTAAAGCGTCAGCACAAATATAACAAGAAACTAAGTCAGTATGCTGTTATAATCTTTTACAGATGTATATTTGTATTTGTGAAATATTCTAATTTTTTTATTGTATTTCGCTAAAATATGGGCGTAAAGTGATGTTGCACCATCAACTTGGACATCAATTGTTTTTTTCTGAAACACTGTATTTTCAACCTCACCACTTCAGAAGACTCGTTATTTGGTAGATCCTCCGATTTGTTTGAACTTCATTGGCTGGAGATCGCGGCCCACCCATATCACTGTAAACAATAATTACAAGGATCTTTAACGCTTCGAATAATTAAATTCTGACGGTTCGGCTAAACTGCTATAGCTTTTATCAGTCCATCGTTCGCTCGGATTCACAGCAGAATTGACGCGTCTAGATTAAAAGAAATTTGGGTAAATTTTTATTTCTCAAACACAATAAATGTTCGTATAGAATGAATGGAGGAATTTTATAAATAATCTAGACGACAGTCTTAAAAAATCTACGAGTGAGAGCATTACAGCACTTGTTTTCTCATTTATTTTTTTTTTATTTTTTTTTTTTTTTATTTATTTTCATGGCCTTCTGTCTATCGACTATACGGCCAGCTTTATCATTTACATTAATTTAACATGTGATTCTTATCGTATAGCAAACATGTATTCATTTCTTAATTCACACTAAATTATACAATTATTCAATATTACACTAATACAGCGATAGCCCTGATAAGGGAATACACGATTACATTTGTGCCAGCGATAATATGAAGCTGGATCTTATTTCACAATGGGTAATACAATTATTCAGTGAATAGTAATACATATTTAGAAAGTATATTGATACAATAATACAATGATGACAATTATATCGATAACAATAAAATCACATTTGGGGAGCAGTGATGTTTCCTTGCAGGGTAAGATTCACTGGGCTTTGGTATATCCGGTTAGCCTTGCACCTGATATAACTAAACTGATTAGTGAGAGTTCCTTGATGATTTACAATTTAATGTAATTTTTTAGGTCAGCTAAGATGCAGTTCCGACCGATTCCGTTGGTGGTATTGCAGGAAATGTGCTGAATTTGTAAGATCATAACTTGTATGTGATTGTTAATTTTGTTATGTTTGGTGTCTTTAGATACGGATGTCAGCCTCTCTTAGGTATGTGGCCAGCGCCCCATACACGTCACTTCTTCCCCCTCTCAGCAGGATGCGTATCGAAGTTGGGAGTGGAATTTTGAACTTTACAAGGCTATTGTATAGTTTCTTTTGTTGAGTCCGATATAGAGTGCACGCTAAAGTGATGTGGTCGAGATCTGCTAATTCTTCGTGATCCACCGGGCAAAAGGGAGTCTGTGCTATACCGATTTGGTGGAGGTGCTTTGGGTAACAGCCATGACCGAGTCGCATGCGAATTATAGATGTTTTATATCTTTTGCCCAAATGGTTATCTTCGAACCAGACTTTAGTTGGTATGTGAGGTTGTATTGATGCGTAAAACTTCCCTTTAACTGTTTGTGTCAAAGTCCACGATTCTGACCACTTGTGAAGATACCGTTTCCTGATGATATTAATAAAATCGGTATGAGGTAGCTGAGTATAGTATTGCTCTCCATCCGCCGTGCTTTCTTTCGCCAGTTGATCTACCTTTTCATTATTCTGTATGGAAGCATGTCCCTTGACCCATAACAAGTGCACTTCTTTGCCCTCCGCCTTGGCTGAGTACATTGCATTTAAGATGTCGAATAGGATCCTATTCGTTCCGCTCAGTCTGTTCATGTTTTCCAGCTTCTGCGCCACGCTTTTAGCGTCGGACAGTACCAGTATTTTATTGAAGTGTTCGAGACCATAATTTAAGGCATCTCTTATTGCCATAGCTTCAGCGGTATATACTGTCGTTTCTGCTGTCAGGCGAACTTTACGTGATTCTTGAGTGAGGGGACAGAAGAAGGCGTAGCCCACACCATTAGTAGTTTTCGAGCCATCTGTGTATATTTGTACATGTTCTGGCCATGTTATGGACAAGAATTCCTCCATCTTGCTGTTTACGTTGTTACAGGTTGTTATCCAGTTAGGTAGGTGGTATATATTGGGCCTGTATCTCAAAATAGCATACTGGTATGCGAAGATGGGTAGTGTAGTATCTTGAATTACTAGCGGGATTATATGTTTTATTTCAGTGAAACAGAGAGCCAGCAGCGGGGTTCTATGACCGAGGTTGTTATCTCTCCTCTTGATCGTTGTTATATAGTCAGAAGCCTTCTGGATAACCGGGTGGTTCTTGATGGCGGCGCGCCTCATTAGAAATATGCTTGCCAGTAATTGTCGTCGTATTACCAATGGCATTTCTTTAGCCTCAACTAATAAGGCGTTTGTGGGGGTGGTATTCATCGCTCCGAGGCACAATCTGATAGCCCGGTAGTGCAATGTATCCAATTTACGCAGGTTGTACATTGGGGCATTTCCATAGCATAAACTGCCGTAATCCAGTAAGGGACGTATTAGCGTTCTGTACAAGATGAGTAAGACGGAAGGGTCAGCTCCCCACCATACCCGAGTTACCGCTCGTATTATATTTAAGCAGCGTTCGGCTTTAGCTAGAATGTGATCAATATGTGCCTTCCATGTCAGTTTACTGTCCATCTGAAGTCCTAGATGTCTAGTCTCTGTTCTAACAGGGAAATTATAAGGACCCAGCTGTATCTGTGGACCTCGGTAAGTGTTCTTCTTCCGCGAGAATACCACAACCGATGACTTCGAAGATGAGATAGTTAAGCCCTTACCACGGGTCCATTCATAGAGTAACTTAGCAACGTCGTTTAATCTCCAGAAGTTTAGCCCCTGGGATGGAGATGATGTGTAAATACATACATCGTCAGCGAATTTTAACACCTTTATTGAGGGGCTGAATATACTCTCTAGGTCTGCTATATATATGGTAAATAATATTGGGCTGAGTATGGCTCCTTGCGGGATGCCCAGAGAAACCACACGTGGTCCATATAGGCTGTTGTCCTGCTGGCGTATGTATATGGTCCGGCAATAAAACAGGTTATAGATTCCGTTTAGATATACCTCCGGGAGGTGTAGTGCTCTTAGCTTTTCAACTAGAATGGTAATGCTGACGTTATCATAGGCGCCGGTTATGTCTAGAAACAGGCACGTTAGGTAGCCTTTATTTAGGTAGGACTTTTCTATATCTAGAGTGAGAACACCGAGGTTGTCGTAGGTACTCCTTCCCTTTCTAAATCCAAACTGACAGTTTGGTAGCAGATTGTGGTGTTCGAGCCACCATTCTAGTCTACTCTTTATGATTCGCTCGAAGGTTTTGGCTACGCATGATGACAACGTTATTGGTCGATATGAGTTAGCGTTGTTACTGTCTTTGCCTACTTTTAACACTGGAATGATGTGGGTGGTCCAGTCGTCTGGGAACTCACTTTTTCTCCATATGCCGGTGAATATTTGAAGGAGAACGACCTTGGCTGAGTGCGGTAGGTGGAAAAGCATCGAATAGTGGATGTCATCTATTCCAGGTGCCGTGTTTCGTGTTGAGTTGAGGACCGATTCCAATTCTCTCAGTTGAAATGGTTCTTCTAAAGTAGTTTGGGGGAATTGATCCTGTTCCTTGGTCTGGTTTGGAGGTGTTAGTGGTCCAAAGGGGGCTGATGGAGGGGCCACCTTGCTCGCAAAATCTTCCAACCAAATGGTTGACAATTTAGTTCCCCCTGGCTTCTTTCTAAATCTATTGACCATATTCCAGACTTTTGTCAACGGCGTATTTTTATTTATGTTGTTGCAAAATTCCCTCCAGGAAGCTTTTTTCTTTAGCTTCAGAAATCGTTTAGTTTCGGCATCTGTTTTCTTATAATTTAGATAATTTTCCCAAGTAGAAATCTGTTTGTACGTAGTAAATGCTAGTTTTCGTTTGGCTACTGCTCGTGAGCATTCTGTGTCCCACCAGGGTATTGGGATTCTCTTTGTATTTGGTGATCGTTTTAACCTAGGGATCGACATTTCAGCTGCTTCATTTATGATGGCTAGGAACGTATTGTATTGCTGTCTGGGTGGTTTGTTGCCCTGGACTCGTGAGATATTGGAATCAATGTATTGGGCGTATAGGATCCAGTTCGCCTTTTGAATGTTCCATTTTGTGGTTGTATATCGTTCCTGCCTCACATCCGACTGTTTGGTCGTTATTAGAATAGGCAGGTGGTCAGATCCCCACGACTGCTGCACGGTTTCCCATCGCAATTCTGTTGCGAGAGAGGGGGAGCAGAGGGTTAGATCGATTGCGGATACTCGGTGACCAGGTTTAGAGATTAAGGTGGGGGATCCGTCGTTAAGAACGAACAGGTTGAATTCGTCTATAATCTCAACTATGGCGTCCCCGAATATGTCAGACCACTCGCAACCCCACGACATGTGATGCGCATTGAAGTCCCCACATATTAAGTATGGCTCTTCTATTTGTTGTAGGAGCTGGCGCCATTCAGATGTATTAATTTTTGTTTTGGGGGGAGCATAGACCGAGACAATAGATACGTTCAAGTTTTGGATCCGTACTCTGGCTGCCACCACTTCGAAAGATTCAATATGAGTGAGGTCAATGTGGGTTATTGCGAAAGGGATGTCTGTTTGTATTAGAATAGCAACTCCCCCTTTGCCATCATCCCTGTCTTTGCGCACTATATGGTATCCTTTGATTGATAGCGGTGTGTTTGGTTTTAGCCAGGTTTCTGCTATAATAGCAATAGCAATCTTATTGGTAAGAAGTTCTCGCTGAAATTGTTCACTATTTGCTCTGAGTGAACGAGCGTTCCATTGTACTAGCTTAGTTTCCGCCATCTTGTTGGAAAATATTTGAGAGCATTCCTGATATTGCTGTAATATTCATTGGCGAATTAGCTTCTTGGAGCAGAATCACAATTAATTTAAGAATTTTTTCGAATAATGGTCCATTTTTAGTTTGGGTTATCTCGGTAGGTTGATTGAGAGAATTTGATTGTTGTGCTGCTGTGGGCTGTATGTTACGAATGGCTTGATCACCTTCCCAGAGCGTGAAGGTGGCTTGGGGGCTCTCCATGAAGCTAGTTGCGGTTGGATAGTGATGGTCACTAGTTATAATAGGAGACATAGGACCATTGTATGAATACAAGTATTGTTTTGTATTTAAAGATGGATTTTCTTTGGTGAATCGAGGATTTTTATACGACTTAGGGGCCCTAGTCCATGAGTACCTATTACTGGTGTTTGAATCCAAATTTTTCTGAAGCGAACTTGTTGATTCTGGCTGTGTACCGCTCCTACTCTCTGCCATATATTGATTGGCCACCATATTTCCACTACTGTGTAGCAAGGCAATCTCAGAAACATTACCAGTGTTTGCTATTGTGGGTGGTGGTCCACCGCTAAAGTCAGAAGGCGCCTGGGGACCTTCGGGTGTCATGTCCTGAAAGGGTAGCTGTGGTGTTATGAGTGGTTGATGCATCTGTAGCGGCGGGTGTTGAGGCTGAGCCTGAGTCCTGGTTGGCATTATCTGTTGAGATTGAGAGATAGTAGGCCAATAATACGGAAGTCGTGCTGCTAGAGGCGGATATTCCGTATAACTCGTTATTTGAGGTGGGGAGGAGGTCACCTGCGCGTAGCCCCGGAAATGCTGCTCTGTATCAGGAGATACAGCATTTGATCTGAGTGCGGTTGCTTGTTTTGTTTCCCGGTTTTTAAGATACACAGGGCAATTTCTGTCCGTGGCATGATGTTGGCCGCGGCAAAGGGCGCAGCAGATCGATAATGGGTTGTCGCAGTTGACCAACAAGTGAGGCCCAGCACACCTGCTGCATCGTGGCTCGCGGGATCTGCACTGACCTTGTCGGTGGCCCAACCGTAAACAAGTCGTACATTGGATCACAGGCGGGACATACGGTTCCACCGCACATCGGGTTCCTAGTATCGTGACGTAGGTCGGTAGGTTTTGGGATCGAAATGATACCAAGCAAACAGGAATAGGTAATATGAGATCTTGGTTATTATGGCTCCTTTTGGTAAAGCGTTTGATGCGCACTACTGGGACAGGGGCAATTATTTCTTGAGCTAGTTCTTCCTCACTCAATGAGGTGTCAACGTTCCTAATTATTCCTTGTTTATGTATTAGAAAGTTCGGAATATAAGCTTCAAGGTTTTTGGTTTTGAAAATTTCTAATTGCACTATTGAATTAGCAGTACCAGCAGATCTTGTTTCAATTTTGAGACGATTTTTCCCAAAGGTGAAATGTTGATTACGTCCGTTTTGAGTATGTCACTGTGTTGGAATATTAATTTACCGATGGCCATAGGATGTAGTTTCCCGACCTTCCTGTCTATGCTCTCTACAAAAATATGGTACGGGCCACTGTCTGTGGGGGAGTATCTATTATTTTTGCTTCTATACGTTGGCGCTATCGTGTCGGGGTGCGTTTTATTGATATTAGCTTGCTCTAAATCCGCGGCATTGGATAGATTAACCTCAGTGGACCTTGCTGTGTCGGTCATCTCTACTTCTTCCATCTGCTCTGATTGTGGAACTACACTGGGCTGCCCCGTTTCTGTTATCTGCACACATCTACGTTTTACAGTGGGTTCGACTCACCGCTGCTTGCAGGATTATCCTCTCTCCAAGCCGTGTGATAAGTGGGTGCGCCTACTGGAGGATGCAGGGCCTGTGGCAGAACGCCTCCCGGGCCGGCTTCCATCTCTAGAGGGCTGCTGCTGCTAGAGGCTGCTGCTGTAGAGGTGCTGCTGTAGAGGCTGTTGCTGTTGTTGCTGCTGATGAATCTGTTGATGAGGCTGATGCTGATGCTGCTGCTGATGATAATGTAGCTGCTCTTGGTGCTGTTGCTGCTGCGGCTGTAGGCGGTGAAGCTGTTGTTGATGTTGTTGTTGTGAGACTTCTGCTTGAGGAAGTGGCATTTCACTCGTAATATGGTTCACTGGATGTGGGACGGGAATTTGGTCGTTGATGTAGCACGTATCTAAGGCTGTCTTGACCGTCTGACCCGTGTCCGGCGGGTCATCCATCGTTTAGTAGGATCACGGAACCTTATATTGTAACCTAACTAAGTCACTTAGATAGGTCAAACAACGTATTACACTGTGGTAAGCACTCTCGCGGAATCGCAGAATGCCGGAAGGCTGGTCGCGCACACGGTGAGACTCACACGAGGAAGTTCGCTCCGAACGAGGAAGTTGTCGTTACGAAAGCTCAAGCTAGATGGTTTCTCATTTAAGAATGTAGTTGAATATTGGAGTGAAATAAAGTGTATCTTAATGCTTGATAGCAGAGCGTATCAGGAAAGTGAAACACAGGTTATTTATAGAAGAAGGACGTTCATAATTTCCTGTTTCCGCATAAGAAGGCGGAAATTTTGGTAGGCACTCGCCTTTCTTTCGATCTTTCCTTCCAGTTTACGAAATGAATGGACTATTGGTCATTATTGTATATGCAGGCTTTTGTATATCGCCATCAGTGTCGGTTTCAGTACTACCTTCTAGAAGTGTGTCTTCTTTATTTATTCAAATGTAATGAGATATAATAATTCCTTTGTTCTAACAGTTATGGGCAGCAGTCTAGGTGCTTAATGGTTAAGGCAGATTGAAAGAAATGGCAGTATCATGGGTTCAAACCACTTGGTCTAAATGAATTTTTACTGAATTTACTTTGTTCATGTC